>JARQOC010000011.1:106486212-106873712 GCA_033576535.1 Allobates femoralis | reverse complement strand
TTTGGTCCATTACATTCACACCGCGCTTTGTGTGGTTGTATTGTGTGACCGTGTTTGGCTTCCTCAGTCTCAACCACGCTGTGCATGCTCCTGAGAATGTAGACGGCCTTCTTTCATTTGGGTGCATACCCTGTCAGTGTGGCACCAGTGGTTGAAAACCTGAGTGGTGAATTCAGTGCAGTCCATCTGTCTAACGGATTGAGGAATTTCCCGGCGACTCTTGTTGACTGTGCCGAGGATAGTGGTTTTCCGGCTAAGCAGTTGTTGTGCAAGTGACAATGATGTAAAGAAATTGTCAGTGGTTACAGTTCTGCCCTTGTCCAAGAATGGTTCCATCAGCTTCATCACTACAGTTTCGGACAGTCTCTCCTCGCTGGGACGACTGGGGTCCTTGCCAAGATATAGGAGAACATTACAGATGTACTTTGATTTCAAGTCGCAAGCCACCCAAAACTTGATGCCAAACTTGTCTGGTTTTGTTGCAATATATTGCAGAAAACAGCAGCGAGTCTTTGACGGAAAAGCTGTTCATCAATAGTGATGTGTCAACCAGGGTTGTAGGATGTGATGCAGTTGGTGACAAACGATCTCCACACATCAGAGATTGCAGCAAACTTATCGGTCTCCACTCGCTCACTGCGTGTGAACATGTCATCAAAGCATAGGTGTTGCATGATGTCTTGGAAGCGGTTTCGGGTCATAGTTGCAATGATCCTTGGGTTTGCCAGGTTTGCTGACCAGCTGTCATGTAGTGATGGAACCTTGGTCACCCCCCGCAAGATAATAACTGAAATAAATGCCATTAGTTCCGGGAGACCCATGAACCAATTCACCTGCTTCGTGTGACGTGCATGTTGAGTAGTCCATTCTTCAATGCTACGAAGCATGTCAAGAGTGATAAAACAGAGGAAGCTCTGAAGGCGACTCCGGACACTTCATCTGGCCTTAGCACTTGGCTCTCCATCTGTAGGGTACGGTTCTATTGGGGTGAAATGGAGACGTTTCCCCACTTGTACTTCACGCCACACTGTGCCATCTTTTGTGGTCTCTGTCGGCTCACTCGCCAACCGAGCTCTCTTTTTTGGTAGAGGAGGAGTCTCCTCATCTGCAAGATAAATAATTTCAAATTAACATTTTGTTTTGGTTCTAAATAAGGCTAGGTTCACGTTTGAGAGAATTTCAGTTCCCTGTGAATCCAGCAGTGAACTTAGAAATTTTCTCAGCCTCCACATGTACCCTGCATGCGGGAGAGCGGGGAACGCGGTCCCTAGCAACCCGCTGTGTTTACTGGTTACCAGCTACACAGCGGGCTGCGGGAAGTGCGAATCACACCCCCGCATCCCCCCTCCCCAGGGAACGCATCTTGAGGAGTTCTCTGTGCGGGGGGATGCGGGGCTGCGAATCGCACTCCCCGCAGCCTGCTGTGTAGCTGGTAACCAGCTAGGGACTGCGTTCCCTGCTCTCCCGCATGCGGGGAACCTGCGGAGGCTGAGAACATTTCTAAGTTCCCTGCTGGATTCGCAGGGAACTGAAATTCACTCAAATGTGAACCTATCCTAAAAAAGATAGTCAGGAAATAAAAATAGGTAATTTGAAAAATCTAACCTGAAGACAGCTCAGAGTCCGAATCCGGTTGAAGGACTATGGCCAGGGTCACATCGGCGTTTTTTGTTTAAAATCCTGATCCGGTTTTGAGCTTTAAAAAAGCTCAAAACCGGACCAGGAAAGGCTCCTGATAGAAGCCAATGCAAAACACCGGATGGCTTCACAAGCCATCCGGTGGCCGGATCCGGCACTGCTGCCTGCGTTTAAAATCATGCAGGCAGCAGTTTTCGCAGCGTTTACCGGGACCGCACTGCGGTCACCGGATGGCTCAGGATGTGTAATCCTGAGCCATCCGGTAACTGCAGAGTTTGTGGTTCCCGATCGGCAAAGTTAATAAAGATTTAATTTGAGTACCGAAATGACTGTTAGAGGTCTGTAGGGGGGCTTAGACCCCCCTACAGACCGGGCGGCCACTTCTATAGTGTGTTCTTCTATAATTTTACCTATGGCACGGGCTGATCTGAGCTCCGTGCATGTGATCCAAATATCCCCCCTCCCCCTATCACTATACTGGGGTGCATAGACCCCTGTATTACAAATAAGCTGTATTGATGTGTAGTATCTGTTAAATATGTACATATGCATTGTAAGTATATACTTACAATCTTTCGTAAGCAGAGTGAAGGAAATCCATGGGCGGGGCTGTGTGCAGCAGCCTCCGCCCGCTCCTTCTTGATGCCCGCCCCCTCTGGCCGTAATCCAGTCTTGTGAGGGCGGGCACGTCGTTAAAGGGGCATGGCTAACTATGTGCCGCGGTTAGCCACGCCCCTTTAACGACGTGCCCGCCCTCAAAACACTGGATTACGGCCAGAGGGGGCGGGCATCAAGAAGGAGCGGGCGGAGGCTGCTGCACACAGCCCCGCCCATGGATTTCCTTCACTCTGCTTACGAAAGATTGTAAGCATATACTTACAATGCATATGTACATATTTAACAGATACTACACATCAATACAGCTTATTTGTAATACAGGGGTCTATGCACCCCAGTATAGTGATAGGGGGAGGGGGGATATTTGGATCACATGCACGGAGCTCAGATCAGCCCGTGCCATAGGTAAAATTATAGAAGAACACACTATAGAAGTGGCCGCCCGGTCTGTAGGGGGGTCTAAGCCCCCCTACAGACCTCTAACAGTCATTTCAGTACTCAAATTAAATCTTTATTAACTTTGCCGATCGGGAACCACAAACTCTGCAGTTACCGGATGGCTCAGGATTACACATCCTGAGCCATCCGGTGAACGCAGTGCGGTATTATGCACACATTTTTGAGAAAAAATGTGTGGGACCGGCATTGCATTCACCGCATCCGGATCCGGATGCGGTGAATGCAATTCATGTTTGCAATGTGACCCTAGCCTATGTCTTCTCCTTCTGAGTCTGAAGGGTTGGTGTTGCTCAGGATCAGTTCCAATGCCTGTTGAATTAAGTGCCTTCTCTGCATTTTGTTTCTTGTGAACAAAATAGGTCAAGCTGTCACCTATTTATCCCTCACAACACAAAAGGCTGCATGCAAATTTGCTAAGGTGTTAGCAACCTTATGCATATCCCCTGCACAACACTGCAGCTGGGGATTGGGCAGACACACTCAGGGGCAGCTTACATTCTTTTGTTTACACTCTCTTACAAGACCTTTGTTGAGGTGGATCAACACAATTGCCCCCTGCAGATTCCTCAGGCAATGGCCCACATTTACAAATGAAAGGATGCTAATTGGAGCCATCAGAGTTGTCAGTTTGGACTAAAGGTACCGTCACATGCGGCAATTTTGCAAGCAATTTCACTGGCAATTTGCTGGTTGCAGTGAAATCATGGACACATTGTTCCATTTCTACACAGCAACAAAACAGAACCATGTATCCATGATTTCACTGCAACCAGCAAATTGCCAGTGAAATTGCTTGTAAAATTGCCGCGTATGACGGTACCTTAAGGGTCATTTGACCCTCTTTCGGGACTTCAGGGGGGAGCTCGAAATTTCTGGGACTTCTAGTGTTAAACCCATTAAAGCAAGGATACCCAAGGTATAAATCCATCGACTCTCAACCTAGGCTAATTTTTGACCCAAATGTCCTCCTTTGGGTCCCATTTCAACCTGGTCAATAGCCTTCACTTTCATGGAACAAAAGTGTTTTGGCAATGTCTTCAACTGAGACAGATCATTCTCCTTTTCAGCCTTTTCTATAGCCAAACAATGCTCTCTTGTTCTCACTTTTACCTGCCTTGTGGTCATACCCACATACAGTTTTTTTTACAGGGGCACTCAGTCACATATATTACCCCTTTAGAGGCACAAGTCAAACATTTCCTGATAGTAAAGCTTTTTGAACCTTCCTGATTGGTAAACATTTTGGATTTGACCAAATTTGCGCAGGCCTTACATAGGCCACAAGGAAAAAAGCCATTTAATACATTTGTAATCCTACCAAAGTTCTTTTTTGGATTATAATGGCTGTGTACCAAAACATCTTTCAAACTTTTTGATCTACAGGCCACCATTGATGGATTACTGGGAATAATGTTCTTTAAAATAGGATCTGTATATAATACAGGCCAATGTTTTTGCAAGATTTTTTTCAGATCAATCCTGTTTTTACTGTATGTTGTTATATACCTTACCTGGTTATTTTCCTCAGTTTTTTCTTTTTTACGATATAACAGATCATTCTGTGATGTTTCCATGGCCTTTTTATATCCTCTTTTTATACTCCACTGCCCCATAACCTTTTGTTTTAAATCTGTTCTTAAGATCAATCGATTGACGTTGAAAGGCTTCTTCTGTCGAGGAAATTCTTTTCATCCTTAAGGTACCGTCACACAGGGAGATATCGCCGGCGATGTTGCCGGCAACTGAGGGGCGTGGCCAGGTTGCGGCGACATCGCCGGAGAGTTGCCTCGTGTGACAGGGCGATAATCAGGCGAAAAATCGCCTGAGTAACATCGCCAGGTTTCCCAACAATGTTGGTCAGGCGATCATGCCTGATCGCCCTGTGTAACGCGGCAACCTGCAATGTGTAACGCGGCAACCTGCAATGTTGTGGGCGATTCCGCCTATCTCCAACATTGCGGATTACCGCTCGCTGGGTTGCTGGGCAACCCAGCGAGCGATAGCCGCGGCAACTAGCTGACAAAATCGCCGGCAAGTTGCTCCGTGTGACATCTCCCTGGCGATGTTGCCAGGGATGCGCGCTCCCGCGATCGCCGGCAACATACCCGGCGATATCTCCCTGTGTGACGGTACCTTCAGATATTGACTGATGGGTATCCCATTGATCATAGACTGAGGGTGAGAGGATTCTGCATATAAAAAGGAATTGGTAGAGGTTGGTTTTCTAAAAACGTCCGTACTGATTTCCCCACTTGGCAGCACTTCCATCATAATATCCAGGAAATCCATCTTTCTACCATACTTGTACGTTAATTTGATGTTTGACTCATTCTCATTTAAACTTCAAATAGTATGCAGGGAAGGGGATGGTAAAGCTCATCCTTGTGCCTCCGGGTGAATCCGGTCAAGTGCACGACAGTGGCTGGCTTCCACAAATCTTCACAGAGTAATGAAAAAGAAAAGCCAGCACCCGGTCCATATAGCAAACGAAATCATCTTTATTTCTGACTCACATACATATACCGTATATACTCGCGTATAAGCCGAGTTTTTCAGCCCAAAAATTGGGCTGAAAAGTACCCCCCTCGGCTTATACGCGAGTCAGTGCTGTATACCGATGTATACATCGGTACATACCGATGTATACATCGGTATACAGCAGCCCCCGCATCCCCAGTAATGCAGGGCCCCCCCAGCGTCTCTCCGGTCACCTGTAAAGCAAGCTATACTTATCAGTGTCCCGCTCGCACCCGCCGCTGCCGACATCCGCGATCCTCCATCTTCATGCGACTCCTCTTCCTGTTTCTGTGCGCGTCGCCGGCAATGACGTCATTCCCGGCGACGTCCACAGGAAACAGGAAGGAGTCGCATGAAGATGGAGGATCGCGGATGTCGGCAGTGGCGGGTGCGAGCGGGACACTGATAAGTATAGCTTGCTTTACAGGTGACCGGAGAGACGCTGGGGGGGGCCTGCATTACTGGGTCTGCCTGTATACTACCGCTGGGGCTGCTATATACCTCTGGGGCCCTGTATACTAACACTGGGGCTGTATATACTACCACTGGGGCTGTATATACCTCTGAGGCCCTGTATACTACCACTGGGGCTGCTATATACCTCTGGGGCCCTGTATACTACCGATGGGGCTGCTATATACCTCTGGGGCCCTGTATACTACCACTGGGGCTGCTATATACCTCTGGGGCCCTGTATACTACCACTGGGGCTGCTATATACCTCTGGGGCCCTGTATACTACCACTGGGCTGCTATATACCTCTGGGGCCCTGTATACTACCACTGGGGCTGCTATATACCTCTGGGGCCCTGTATACTAACACTGGGGCTGTATATACTACCACTGGGGCTGTATATACCTCTGGGGCCCTGTATACTACCACTGGGGCTGCTATATACCTCTGGGGCCCTGTATACTAACACTGGGGCTGCTATATACCTCTGAGGCCCTGTATACTAACACTGGGGCTGTATATACTACCACTGGGGCTGTATATACCTCTGGGGCCCTGTATACTACCACTGGGGCTGCTATATACCTCTGGGGCCCTGTATACTACCGCTGGGGCTGCTATATACCTCTGGGGCCCTGTATACTACCACTGGGGCTGCTATATACCTCTGGGGCCCTGTATACTACCACTGGGGCTGCTATATACCTCTGGGGCCCTGTATACTATATTTACAGCGGCAAATAGTTAGCCACGCCCCTTTAACGACGTGCCCGCCCTCACAACACTGGATTACGGCCAGAGGGGGCGGCCATCAAGAAGGAGTGGGCGGAGGCTGCTGCACACAGCCCCGCCCATGGTTTTCTCGGGACTCTGCCTACAACAGCATGTAAGTATGAACTTACATTGCGATTGCTAAAATCCTTTTTGTACTGCATGTTTGGACATCATTAAAGCATCATTGTAATAGAGGGGTGTAGGCACCCCTGTATAGTGATACGGGGGGGGGGCACTTTGCTCCGGGGAGCCCGTGCCCCGTGAGATATAGCTGAAGTACACTATAGAAGTGGGCGGCCGGTCTGTAGGGGGGTCTAAGCCCCCCTACAGACCTTAAAAAGTCATTTAGATCAACAATTTTACTCTTTATTAAGGTTGCGGATCCCGCCAATAGCCGGGAACCGCAACCTCGGCAGTTACCGGATGGCTCAGGATTACACATCCTGAGCCATCCGGTAACCGCAGTCCGGTATTCTGCACACATTTTTGTAACAAATGTGTGTGCCTGGCATTGCGTTCACCGCATCCGGATCCGGATGCGGTGAATGCAATTTAGCTTAGCAATGTGACCCTACCCATACAGAAAATGCGTTGCAGAAATAGGTTGCAAAAATAAGGCCAGGGTCACATTTGCGGTTGGACCCTGGCCTGCCGGATTCCGGTTTCAATTTAGCAATTTTTCCATCACCGCATAGCGTTTCCGCTATGCGGTGCTGGAAACCGCAGTCCCTAGTTACCCGGTGTTTACCTGCACGACGTGTCACACAGGCAGCGGCTCGGAGGGCGTTTTACAGCGCCGCACAGGAAACCGTTGCAGACACGATTTCCTGTGCGGCGCTGTAAAACGCCCTCCGAGCCGCTGCCTGTGTGACACGTCGTGCAGGTAAACACCGGGTAACTAGGGACTGCGGTTTCCAGCACCGCATAGCGGAAACGCTATGCGGTGATGGAAAAATTGCTAAGATAATACCGGAATCCGGCAGGCTAGGGTCATAACGCAAATGTGACCCTAGCCTAACACAGGCCCTTTCACATCTAAGCCTGGTCTTCATTTTGTTTCATTTGCGTTTCTATGCATTTTTTCTGCTAAAAATGCATCCAAACGCATGCGTTTTTGCCCAATTGATGTTAATGGAAACACATGCAAAACCGCATGCAAAACCGCAAAACACAAAAAAGTATGCTTTTTTGCAAATGCAGCTCTAAACGCATTGACCGACGTTTTTGGCTGCATTTGCAAAAACGCATGTCTTTTTGCGTTTTGAAAATGCACATACGGTTTTGCATGCGTTTTTGCATGCGTTTCCATTAACATCAATGGGGGCAAAAACGCATGCATTTCAGATGCGTTTTTAGCGGTAAAAGTGCATAGAAATGCAAATGAAGCAAAATATAAACCAGCATTAGGCTAGGGTCACACTTGCAGACTTTTCATGCTTTTTTGGAGACCTGCGTTTTTAAAAAACACATGTAAAAACGCACCCATAGGCCCCCATGCAAAAAACACATGCCCTAATAGCAAAAATGCATGTGATAATAGCAAAAACGCATGCCTAAAGTGCCATGAATTTGTGGCATGCGTTTTTGCACTTATGTGAATAGCTGCCTTCAAAAACGCATGCAAAAACGCATGGTACATTAGTACCATTTAGTACCATGCCAAAAAAGCAGGCGTTTTTCATAGGGGCCCATGTTAAAAAACGCATGCGTTTTCTAAAAAATGCATGCGTTTTTAAATTAGCACCAAAAAAAGGTTCATGCACTTTTTTAGGGTGCTGATTCAAAAAGGCATGGAAAAACGCAGGGTGCCTTTGGCACCTAAAAACACCCATGCAAAAATGAAAAAAGCATGCAGAAACGCATGCTTATTTTTAAGGCATTAAAAAATCTCATGCCTAGTGTGACCCTAGCCTTAGATGTAAAATAGGCCACATTGTTATCAACAATTTATCAACCATAAAAGATAGGCTAGGGTCACACTTAAAACATGAATTGCGTTCACTGCATCCCGATCTGGATGTGGTGAACGCAATTGTCTTCATACATTCAGCAATCCGGGAACCGGATTGCTCAGAATGTGCAATCCCCCCGCATCTTTATACTGGCTGTCCCTGCACCCCCTATTATCATTTCTAGCCATCCCTTTTGCTGAAGAAAACGATGGTGTAAAGTACAGAATAGAGGTTATAATCACCTCGTCCTGTGTGAGTTCTCTGTTTCTGTAAAAATGCCCAAAGGCGGGGCCTATCTGCTGATCCCTCTGCCCGCTTTGTAATTATGCACGCCCCCTCTCAGCTTACTGCAGTGCTGAGAGCCTGGCTGCGTCATGAAAGGGGCAAGGCTAAATAGTGTAATACCAGTAGCCCCGCCCTTTCATGACGTGGCCAGGCTCTCAGCACTGCAGCAAGCTGAGAGGGGCGTGCATAATTACTAAGCGGGCGGAGGGAGCAGCAGACAGCCCCGCCTTTGGACATTTTTACATTGCGGATGCTAAAACCGCTCCGAAAACTGCATGATTTTTCATGCAGGCTGCAGAGACGGAAACCGGATTGCTTGTGAAGCCATCTGGTTTTTAGCATTGGCTCCTATGAGGAGCGTTTCTTGATCCGGTTTTGAGCTTTTTGAAAGCTCAAAACCAGATCAGGTTTTAAAAAAAAAAAACGTAGATGTGACCCTAGCCATATATGAATGTGTGCAATCTATTAACCACAAAAAGGATTACTGTGTCTAAAGGCCGCTTTACACACACCAACTTCTGTGTCCAACTTCTGAACAGATCTCTGGTTGCAGTGAAATCATGGGCACATTGTTCCATTTTGTGGCTGTGTACGAAATGGAACAATGTGTCCATGATTTCACTGCAACCAGAGATCTGTTCGGAAGTTGGACACAGAAGTTGGTGTGTGTAAAGCGGCCCTAAAACCGATGTGCAAAGATATATTTAGTTAGTCCCAGTCCCATTAATAGTCATATCAGGGGATACAATGAATCTATGGCGGCCGTCACACTCATCAATATCGTGAGTGATATTGTTAGCGATCACATGCACGCGCGATCGCTAATGATATCGCTCACATCGCTGGTGAGCTGTCACACAGACAGACTCACCAGCGATGTGGAGCAGCGAGATCGCTGGAAACTATGGTACACATCGGGTTACTAGGCACCGCGCGGCGCTTAGTAACCCGACGTTTACCATAGATACCATCTCCCAGCATAGGCTCTGCCGCTGGGAGATCGTTCATCGTGGTGTCACACACCACGATGAAGCAGATTGTTCAAGCGTTTATCGCTTGATATGAGCTCCGGCTCTCATATCTGCGATGTCACGATCAAGCGATTTTACATTGTAAAATCGCTTGATTGCACGCAGCGATGCACAAACGATATCGCTTAAGCGATCAAAAAGCAGATCGCTTAAACGATATCGTTAGCAATATTGAACCGTGTGACGGCCGCCTATAAAATATCTTTTATGGTGGGTTTACACGTCGTGATATCGTTCCGATATCGTATACAACGGTGCGGGAGCGTGCACGTTTTTGGCACAAATTCAAGATCGCACAGGAGATGTTACACGTACCAACTTCACCTTCGACCAACGACAGACCAACGATCCGGAAGTGGCCGCCTCCGACGGGCCGCCGACATTTCACATCGTAGTTGGGCTTTCACAAAGCACAACCACATAACCAATCTGGGCGTGGATTACGCGGAGCTGAGGACATGGGCGGCTATAAGGTATTATTTGCCCGCGCCCACAACAATCCTATTGGCCGGCGACAGTGCATCTTGATTGGACAATAAACGTCTCCAACATGCTGGCGTCCTGGATGGATTTAAGCATTGTGTGCTACTGTTTAAGCCGCTTATCAGATATGGTATGCGTCACATTTGCTGCAACACTCTGTTTCGTTGCCAAATTCTCACCTTATGAAGATAATGTGTTTAAAATAATGAGAACTGCTCCATAGGGAGACGTCACACACACAGATATATGTTCAGATATTTTATGCAGATCTCTGGTTGCAGTTAAACCATGGACATAGGCCATGTTCACACACATGCGTTTTTTTGACCATCTCTGCGTTTTTTGGGCTGTTAAAAAAAACGCAGGTGCGTTAACGCAGGGTACATTTGAGTGTAGCTGCGTTTTTCAGCTCCATTTGCGTTTTTTACCCCTTGTCCAAAAAACGCTGCATGCAGCGTTTTTGGGTGCTGTAAAAAAACGCATGTGCGTTTTTACAAAAACGCATGCGTTTTTTTAACATGGGGCCCTATGGGAAACGCATGCAAAAACGCATGGTACATTAGTACCTTTTAGTGCCATTCAAAAACGCATGCGTTTCTCATAGGGGCCCATGTTAAAAAAAACGCATGCGTTTTTGAAAAAACGCACATGCGTTTTTTTAACATGGGGGGCCCTATGGGAAACACATGCGTTTTTAAAAGGCACATTTATGCACCCTGCGTTAACACTTGCGTTTTTGCCTGCGTTTTTGGTGAAAAAATGACTAAGTCCAAAAACGTGGCAAATCCTTTCAGACACACAAGGGACATTTTTTAGCACTCTTAAAAAAACGCAAGTGCTTTTAAGAGTGCTAAAAAAAAACGCAAATTGTGTGTGAATATAGCCATATTCTTTATTTGTACCCAGCAACAAAATCGTCCAATTTGGCCATGATTTCACTGCAAACAGAGATCTGCAAACAATATCTGCATAATTATCTGTTTGGCCAGGGTCACATCGGCGTTTTTTGTTTAAAATCCTGATCCGGTTTTGAGCTTTAAAAAAGCTCAAAACCGGACCAGGAAAGGCTCCTGATAGAAGCCTATGCAAAACACCGGATGGCTTCACAAGCCATCCGGTGGCCGGATCCGGCACTGCTGCCTGCGTTTAAAATCATGCAGGCAGCAGTTTTCGCAGCGTTTACCGGGACCGCACTGCGGTCACCGGATGGCTCAGGATGTGTAATCCCTGAGCCATCCGGTAACTGCATAGCTTGCGGTTCCCGATCTGGCAAGTTAATAAAGAGTTAAAATAGCTGACCTAAATGACTTTTTGAGGTCTGTAGGGGGGCTTAGACCCCCTACAGACCGGCCGGCGACTTCTATAGTGTTCTACAATTTCTCAATGGTCACAGGCTCTTCGGAGCCCGTGCATGTAAACCAAAGGGGCCCCCCCGTATCACTATACTGGGGTGCATGGACCCCTCTATTACAAATAAGCTGTATTGATGTCTAGTAACGGTTAAATGTGTACATTTGCATTGTAAGTATATACTTACAACATTCTTTCGTAGGCAGAGTGAAGGAAATCCATGGGCGGGGCTGTGTGCAGCAGCCTCCGCCCGCTCCTTCTTGATGCCCGCCCCCTCTGGCCGTAATCCAGTCTTGTGAGGGCGGGGACGTCGTTAAAGGGGCGTGGCTAACTATGTGCCGCGGTTAGCCACGCCCCGTTAACGACGTGCCCGCCCTCAAAACACTGGATTACGGCCAGAGGGGGCGGGCATCAAGAAGGAGCGGGCGGAGGCTGCTGCACACAGCCCCGCCCATGGATTTCCTTCACTCTGCCTACGAAAGAATGTTGTAAGTATATACTTACAATGCAAATGTACACATTTAACCGTTACTAGACATCAATACAGCTTATTTGTAATAGAGGGGTCTATGCACCCCAGTATAGTGATACGGGGGGGCCCCTTTGGTTTACATGCACGGGCTCCGAAGAGCCTGTGACCATTGAGAAATTGTAGAAGAACACTATAGAAGTCGCCGGCCGGTCTGTAGGGGGGTCTAAGCCCCCCTACAGACCTCAAAAAGTCATTTAGGTCAGCTATTTTAACTCTTTATTAACTTGCCAGATCGGGAACCGCAAGCTATGCAGTTACCGGATGGCTCAAGATTACACATCCTGAGCCATCCGGTGACCGCAGTGCGGTATTCAGCACACAGTTTTGAAAAAAATGTGTGTGCCCGCCATTGCGTTCACCGCATCCGGATCCGGATGCGGTGAATGCAATTTAGGTTTCCAATGTGACCCTACCCATAGTGTGACGTGGCACATATAGATTTTTTAATATCACACTACTGATCAAGTTGATCACCTCCACACTCGAAGTCTGCACATGTGTATGTAACTCACATAGCATTAGCCCTGTTGTTGCATGCTAAATGTATGTATGTGTTTACACCTGTGCATATGTGTAAATGACACACACAATGATAGGCCATATGTGTTCACCCATCTTCCTCTGTGTCTGGCTATGTTCACACACAATTTGCGTTTTTTTTAGCACTCTTAAAAGCACTTGCGTTTTTTTTAAGAGTGCTAAAAAATGTCCCTTGTGTGTCTGAAAGGATTTGCCACGTTTTTGGACTTAGTCATTTGTTCACCAAAAACGCAGGCAAAAACGCAAGCGTTAACGCAGGGTGCATAAATGTGCCTTTTAAAAAACGCATGTGTTTCCCATAGGGCCCCCATGTTACAAAAACGCATGTGCGTTTTTTTTAACATGGGCCCCTATGGGAAACGCATGCGTTTTTGAATGGCACTAAAAGGTACTAATGTACCATGCGTTTTTGCATGCGTTTCCCATAGGGCCCCATGTTAAAAAAACGCATGCGTTTTTGGAAAAACGCACATGCGTTTTTTTACAGCACCCAAAAACGCTGCATGCAGCGTTTTTTGGACTAGGGGTAAAAAACGCAAATGGAGCTGAAAAACGCAGCTACACTCAAATGTACCCTGCGTTAACGCACCTGCGTTTTTTTTAACAGCCCAAAAACGCAGAGATGGTCAAAAAAACGCATGTGTGTGAACATGGCCTCTCTCTGGTTTGTGACCGGGGCTCATTGTTATGACGTCATCGCGACTCTGGCCGGTCATGTGACAAGCAGTAAGACAGAGATGAAGATGGAAGCCCGGAGGCCAGTAGCAGGGATTCGCCGCCGCAGGGTGACAGCTGATAGACAGGTAATGTATGTGCGCAGCGCTGCGTGAGGGGGGCCATCCTGTGAGGGGGGGTTGTGCCGCCATACTGTGAGGGGGATTGCGTCTAAGCCGAGCCAGGACTTTTCTGGGCAATTTTTGGCCTGAAAAACTCGTATGATACGCGTGTATATACGGTACATTGCATTCTTAATGTGGGGCAAGGTATGTTTGGTGTTAGAGCCTACATATTTCTTGCTTTTAATAGTTTTTTTTTTTTCTTGGCATTTTTAAACAGGACCCTCAAGGTGCTGGGCCCAGCCGGGAGGAGGCACCCGTTCTCAAAGAGCCCCCCACTACATCGAGGGGGGAGCCAGATCCCAGTCCCACCATGCAGCACCCTTGGCCCAGGGAGGGGGCCAGACTACAAAGAAGACCAGCTCCCCCATCTACCCAGCTGGGTGACTGGCCCAAGAAGGTGCTGCTGAACCTTTAATGTGTCCCTTGGACTGCGATCGGGCTTATGGTCAGTGAACGGGTGTCTGAGCTGGCCTGGCCAGATAGAACACACCTTGAGCAGATCATCACTCTGGCCCTGGAGGCGTCGAGGAATGGGACACTGAATGGGGAGACCGTCTTGTCCCAGCCACCACAGCCCCCCCAGCACCCCCAGCCCACCCCGACCACCCTGGCCACCCAGCAGCCACAGCCCCCGTCAGTGTCCCATCATCGACCGCAAATGGCTATGTTTGGGCCTGGACATATTCCTGAGGTGCCGAGGGAGCCATTTCCACCTTTCCCTCGGCACAGACCATACCCTGTTCCTGCAAGGGAACAGGGTGAGTCTGCCATCGGCAATCCTGCTGCAGACTATGATCCATATTGGGGACGCTACCAACATCCATTCTGCGCTGACCACTGAGCCTCCATCCTGTGCTGACCACTGAGCCTCCATCCTGCGCTGACCACTCCATCCTGTGCTGACCACTGAGCCTCCATCCTGCACTGACCACTGAGCCTCCATCCTGTGCTGTCCACTCTGCCCCCATCCTGCACTCAACACTCTGCCTCCATCCTGCGCTGACGACTCTGCCTCCATTTTGCGAATACACTTTGCCTCCATGCTGCACTGACCACTGAGCCACTGCGCAGTGCTAACCACTGAGCCAACGCACTGTGAAAACCACTGAGCCACCGCACTGTGCAAACCACTAAGCCTTCACACCGTGAAAACCACTGAGCCATCAAATACAGTGCTAACCACTGAACCCCCATATACACTTAAAACCAGTGAGCCACCATATACACTGAAAACCATGAAGCCATCATACTGTGCTAACCACTGAGCCATCATACTGTGCAAACCACTAAGCCTTCACACCGTGAAAACCATTGAGCCATCAAATACACTGCTAACCACTGAGCCACCATATACACTGAAAACCACTGAGCCATCATACTGTGCTAACCACTGAGCCAGCGTATACTGTGCTAACCACTCAGCCATCATACTGTACTAACCACTAAGCCACCGCGCAGTGCTAACCACTGAGCCACCGTATACAGTGCTAACCACTGAGCCACCATATACAGTGCTAACCACTGAGCCACCATATACAGTGCTAACCATTGAGCCAGCGTATACAGTGCTAACCACTGAGCCACCATATACAGTGCTAACCACTGAGCCACCGTATACAGTGCTAACCACTGAGCCACCGTATACAGGACTAACCACTGAGCCACCATATACAGTGCTAACTACTGAGCCACCGTATACAGTGCTAACCACTGAGCCACCATATACAGTGCTAACCACTGAGCCACCGTATACAGGACTAACCACTGAGCCACCATATACAGTGCTAACTACTGAGCCACCGTATACAGGGCTAACCACTGAGCCACCATATACAGTGCTAACCACTGAGCCACCGTATACAGTGCTAACCACTGAGCCACCGTATACAGTGCTAACCACCGAGCCACCATATATAGTGCCAACCACTGAGCCACTATATACAGTGCTAACCACTGAGCCACCATATACAGTGCCAACCACTGAGCCACCATATACAGTGCTAACCACTGAGCCACCATATACAGTGCCAACCACTGAGCCACCATATACAGTGCTAACCACTGAGCCACCGTATACTCTGCTACCCACTGAGCCACCTGTATACACACAATTAATTTCACCGCACTCCCCTATTAGTAAATAAACTATATATGGATTCTAGACTATCCGATTCTTTAGAATCGGGCCGCCATCTAGTATCTTAATAAATAATATATCTTAATAAATAATAAACACTTATCTTTTGAAAAAAATTTTATAACAAAAAATTTTTTTTTATAACAAATAATAATAAATAATAGTTTTTAATATTTTTAATAAAGCTTGTGGATTTTTATATTTTAGTTTTTATATCTTAGCTTGTATAATATTTTGATTCTTTTATACTCCAACGTTTTTTATTCATTTTTTAGATTATTCACCATTGATCCGTCAATGTATTTTACAACAATGGAATTCCATTATTTATACACCCTTGCCATCAGAATTCAAGGTGGGGCTGAGCACTAAGCACTTTAATATGTTGACACATGTAGAGCCCCAGGTTCTAGCCCCATGTAAAGAAATTAGAAAGTTTTTTATTTGTAAAAACTGCTATCAAGGAGAGTGATCTTTTCATTTATTTTTGCTTTTCCATGTACCATTTCTTTAATATTTGACTATGAGGGCATAAGTCGCTATTTTATGATTGCAGTAGGCACTTTACATCATAATTTTGAATTGTAGTTCTGATTCTTGTAAAAATTGCGCCAAAATGTGGGGTTCCTCCCATTTTTGATGATGAAAATGACATCACTGAAAAACAGACAACACCTCTTTTTTGTAAGGCTTGGGGCTATAAAAAAACCCACTGTAATAAGGAATGTAATATCCCTGAGGAAGGCGCCAGGTGGGGCGCCGAAACGCTTTGGAGGAAGAAAAATAAAAGGATGGAAATCTGTTTGATGAATTTCTGACTCATTGGTGAGTTTTTAAGCCTTGGAGCAGCGCGGACCGTGACACACCTACACTCCCATCATCATTCGGGGTATGAAATGGGTTTTCCTGGGTATCCTACCATACAGTCCCTTTTCATTCAGACGCCGACAGATAGTACGGGTTGACACTGTCGTACCCTCGGACTGCAGGGCAGCTTGAACTTGTTTGGATGTTAGTCGAGGTTCTTTATCCACCATCCGCACAATCTTGCGTTGAAATCTCTTGACAATTTTTCTTTTCCGTCCACAGCTAGGGAGATTAGCCACAGTGCCATGGGCTTTAAACTTCTTGATGACACTGTGCACAGTAGACACAGGAACATTCAGGTCTTTGGAGATGGACTTGTAGCCTTGAGATTGCTCATGCTTCCTCACAATTTGGTTTCTCAAGTCCTCAGACAGTTATTTGGTCTTATTTCTTTTCTCCATGCTCAATGTGGTACACACAAGGACACAGGACAGAGGTTGAGTCAACTTTAATCCATGTCAACTGGCTGCAAGTGTGATTTAGTTATTGCCAACACCTGTTAGGTGCCACAGGTAAATTACAGGTGCTGTTAATTACACAAATTAGAGAAGCATCACATGATTTTACTAACAGTGCCAATACTTTTGTCCACCCGCTTTTTAATGTTTGGTGTGGAACTATATCCAATTTGGCTTTAGGACAATTCTTTTTGTGTTTTTTTATTGAAGACAAATTAAATGAAGATAATAATACCAAAGAATTTGTGATTGCAATTATTTTCAGGAAGAAACTGAGTATTATCTGACAGAATTGCAGGGGTGTCAATACTTTTGACCACAACTGTATATCCCCAGTGTACCCTGTCGAATGCTTTTTCAGCGTCAAGAGACAGGAGTACACCAAGGATCCCGCTGTTTTCCATTAATTCCAAGCGATTTATCACTCTTCTAGTACCGTCCTTCGCTTGCCTTCCAGGGACAAACCCAACCTGATACGGAGATATCAGAACTGGAAGAATTCTCATTGTTCTCAACGCCATCATCTTTGAGATCATTTTTAGGTTGCAGTTTATTAAAGAAATGGGCCAGAAATTATTCAGAGTGTCTGGGGCTGTCCCTGGTTTAGGAATAGCTGAGATAACAGCTTCTAGATTCTCCTTTCATATATTCGCTGTATTTTTGCAATAGTTAAAAGTTCTAAGGAGGTAAGGGGCTAAGATTTTTGGAAAGCAACGATAGTAACCATTAGAAAACCCGTCAGGGCCCGGGACTGAGCCTTTGTTAGTCGAGTTAATAGTCTGTTCAATTTCCAGGACCATAAAGGGGGAATTAAGTTCAGATAGTTCTGATATCGTTACCTTGGGAGTTTAAGTTTTGTAAGGAAATTTTTAATTGCCTGCCCGGTCGGTTGAACCATGAGGAGGTCTTCTTTTAAATTATACAGGGAATAGTAATACTTCCTAAATTCTAATGCAATTTCAGTAGGATGATACATTTTACAGCCGTCTGGCTTACAAATGTAAGTGATTATACTTTTAGCCTTTTTTTTTTTTCTTCTAATTAACATTTTCCCAGCCTTATCACCCATAGAGTAAAATTTTGTTTTAGCTTTCTTAAGGGCCTTCTCATAGTGCAGTAAGAATAGTGACTTATGTTTATCTCTAATGGTACCTTTACACGCCGCGACGGCAGGCTGGATACATCCCGCTACTTCACGTGCACGAGCACGCTCAAACGGTTACAAACGGTCAACGCACCCTCTTTACATGCCGCCACAAGGTGCGCTACGCCACGCTACATCTATAGCTAGCTACATCGCCGGGTGTCTCAAGTAGCCAGCTGTAGCTCATTTACACACCGCTATAACCAGCTACTATGGGCGGACCTGGTGCAGCAGGGACAGCACATAGGCGTGCCACAATTGTGGAGTACGAGCCGTCCGTACGCTGATAGGACGAAGCAATAACATCCTGATTGGGCAGGCAACGCAGGAGGCTGAGTAATACAGCACGCTCGAGCGATTGTGTAGTGTGACTGGTCAGCTCCTTAAATATGCCTCCCTATGCAGCGACTACCAATCGTCATGCAGCAGCTTCCTCCAATGATCGCTGAAGGGGGCGCGGAAACCCGGAGCCAGGGTCACGCCTTAGCTACATTGCAGCAACATCGCAGGCTGTTTAGAGTTCCCTTCCGTTGCTTCTTTACACGCCGATACAGCTCGCTACCATCGGCGATGTAGCTATCAGTTTTCGAGCAGAGCTAGGAAACAGATGTATCTGTTGCCGGCTGTAGCGTCACGTCTTCAGACGCCGCTACGACGGGCTACATTGGCGCTACAAGCTACATTTGTAGCCTGTAGCGGGATGTATCCAGCCTGCCGTCGCGGCGTGTAAAGGTAACATAAACATCTGTTTCCTAGCTCTGCTCGAAAACTGATGGCTACATCGCCGATGGTAGCGAGCTGTATCGGCGTGTAAAGAGGCAACGGAAGGGAACTCGGGACAGCCTGCGATGTAGCTGCAATGTAGCTAAGGCGTGACCCTGGCTCCGTGTTACCGCGCCCCATGTGCGATCATTGGTGGAAGCTGCTGCATGACGATTGGTAGTCGCTGCATAGGGAGGCATATTTAAAGGAGCTGACGAGTCACACTACACAATTGCTCGAGCGTGCTGTATTACTCAGCCTCCTGCGTTGCCTGCCCAATCAGGATGCTATTGCTTCGTCCTATCAGCGTACGGACGGCTCGTAATCCACAATTGTAGCACGCCTATGTGCTGGCCCTGCTGCACCTGGTACGCCCATAGTAGCTGGTTATAGCGGTGTGTAAATGAGCTACAGCTGGCTACTTGAGACACCCGGCGATGTAGCTAGCTATACATGTAGCGTGGCGTAGCGCACCTTGTGGCGGCGTGTGAAGAGGGTGCGTTGACCGTTTGTAACTGTTTGAGCGTGCTCGTGCACGCGAAATAGCGGGATGTATCCAGCCTGCCGTCGCGGCGTGTAAAGGTACCATAAGTGATGCACCCCCAGGATATGGAGTACTCGGGAACCGAGCCGATGCTGTCTCTCTGGGGTATCACGGTAGTCGTGACCCGGTCCCGTGGCTTGGGATTAGTCCAAAAAAGGGTTATTTACATGGTATTTGTCATGACGCCACCCGGAGTATGTGGTTAATAGAACCACTGCTGCCGTATTCCTGCTGGGGATGGAGACTTGGGGCAGCGTGGATGCTAAACCCTCCTTGGGTAGGGCTGAAGGTGCTCAGGGCAGGAGTAGTTGTGATGGATGGGCCTAGTGAGGGATTGTGTGCAGTGCAGTTCACTTACTTCAAAGCTGCAGCTCTCCAGCCAGTGTGCAGGGTTGACAGTCTGTGGCTCCTCAGATGGGTCTGTTCTGCGATGCTAGAAGTAAACAGTCTCAGGCAGTGGTGAGCTTACTGGGTATTTTAATAGGTCTTTCAAAGCAGGTTACAACAGTTCACAGCTCTTTCCATACAGTTCACACAATTTACACAACTCCGGCAAACTCAAACTGTGCAGCACAGGTGGCGTTTCTGGGTTGTTCCCTCAAAGTCCTTTCAGGCCTCACAGTCTCAACATAGTACCTCACCCACGGGTTCAGTCTGGTCATCGCGGACTAACGGGTGAATGTTTCCCTCACAGTCAGAGTCACCAGTCCTAGAATGACGACTGTGTTCTTAGACCGTGGTGGAAAGTTAGGCTGCAGGTCATAAAGCACCTGCCCCACACCGGTGTATTTTGTGTTTAGGGTCTGGATTATCCTCAGTCACCTCTTCAGAGCGGGTTCTCTGGTCGTGGCCTAGCCACCAGTGTCCCAGGTTCAGATATTTGGGCCCACCAGGCTTCTTCAGTCACTGTTTCAGCTCAAGGTTCCTCATGTCAGCTAAGATGTGTTTGGCTGCCGGACCCTCATCCTCCCACCCTCTCAGCTGTGGGGTCTCTTTCAGTCTCATTCTCCTTCCCGTCACCTCCAGGCTATGTAGTGGGCCTTTTCTCGTCACGGCTATGCCTCACGAGATTCTGCACCTCCAGGTAACCCAAAACCTCCTGGGAAGTCTCTCTCTTCAACTGCTCACTTCTTTCTACCCCGTCTCTCGACTCTTTCTGCTCTAACTATGTGTTCCCGGGTTTTTATTGTGTTGGTCTCTCCACCCACTTTGGCAGTGCTTACCTACACTCCACCCACTTCTCTTAACACCTGCCACCCCTTGCCCAACCTAGAGTCCTAGGCGTAGGGTCGGTGTGTGCATCAATTGGGTGTTTTGTCAACCGTCTTGCCTTAGCTGGCTGTACTTCCCTTTATGGCCACCTGGTCGCACGGGCGCTACATAAGTTTTGTGATTCTGGCAAATAGTTGGGGGTCTGGGCACCTTTTATTGACTAACTCCAAACTATTGAGTTGAGTTGTGAGATCCAATACTTCCCTCTCCCTTTTCTCTCCCCCATTTTTTTGGGGGGATTATTAGGGAAAGGCCCTCTATTCACTAGGGTTACAGCTGTGGTATGCAATGATTTATCAACGGAAGAATTTGTAACAATTGACCCCGTGCTAGTATCAACATGAAAAGAAAAACTTACACGGCGAGTGGAATCAGGAGTATTATTTTTCAAAATAGGTTTGGATCTTTGGATTTTATTTCTCCTCCAGCTTTAAATATCATTATTTCATAGTCCTTACAGTCTCTTGAAAACTTTTTCTTCTTGGTAGCCATAATATTATCCTCAAGTTCTTTCTCCTTGCGGCGTAAATTTGTATCCAGGGTTATAAAATCCACATGTGACTCGTGTGTTTTCAGCACGATGTTTAAGTCCTCGATCGATTTCTCCAGGAGCGACAATCTTTTAGATTCCTCTCTCACAATTAGCTCCATCACCTTAATCAAACAGAATGATAAGATTTAGTACCACTCCTTAGTAAAATCATCCCCATAGTTGGTTGTGGGGATCTTTTTTAATCTCAAACCACAAGGGATCATGTTATGTCCAATGTATTTATCAAGGGTGATATGATCCCATGAGACTTTCAGATTTTGTATCATGGGTTTTTCAAGTGACAAGAAAGTACTGTCAATATCATGAGGAGCTGGAGCTGGAGACCCATCTTTGGAAAAAATGGATGCTGCTTTCCTCTGTCTTTATTCTTTGGATATAGCAAAATTGCTGGATCCCGGATCAAGGTTGTTCATCATGCAATGTGGGGCTTGGGCGGGTGGCTGCTTAACCAGACAAAATCAAATAGTATGCAGGGAAGGGGATGGTAAAGCTCACCCTTGTGCCTGCAGGTGGATCCGGTCAGGTGCACGGCAGTGGCTGGAGTCCTCAAATCTCCACAGAGTAATGAAAAAGACCCGGGCTCCAGCAATTGTGCTATATGCAAATTGATTATAGTTTAATGGAGCTGATTGTGAGAGAGGAATCTAAAAGATTGTCGCTCCTGGAGAAATCGATCGAGGACTTAAACATCGTGCTGAAAACACACGAGTCACATGTGGATTTTGTTACCCGGACACAAATTTACTCCGCAAGGTTACAGATTCTTTCTTTGATAAATCATTGCATACCACACCTGTAACCCCAGTGAATAGAGGACCCCCCAAAAAACGGGAGAGGAGGAGAGGGGGTTGGAAACACCGAGGTAAATTCCAGGTATCTAATAAGGGCAAAACGCCGGAAGCACTTTCATTAGTGAAAAATTCTGCTTCCACTAGTCAGGATGTGATGTCAGATTATAGTGTAATAAATGTATCAGCATGTATTTTGTCAGTGTGAGAGTGTGAGCATCTGTGATTGGCTGTTGCCAGTCAGTGCAGTGAATATGCATGAAGCTTAATGGGCGGCCCCAGAAGCAGCAGCTGAGACTGGTGAGCCTGATCTACCAAATCTATCTATCTATCTATCTATCTATCTATCTATCTATCTATCTATCTATCTATCTATCTATCTGTCTGTCTGTCTGTCTGTCTGTCTGTCTGTCTATCTGTCTGTCTGTCTATCTTCACAAGGTTCTGTCACTCAAAGCAGACAGCTGTATGGCAGAACAGCATGCAGACATAGGCCAGGTCCACACATACCATCCGTTTTTGCTTTAAATCTATTTTTGGGAACATTTTGGACATCTTTTTTCAAAGTCCAAAAACGCATGTGTGTGCGTTTTTTTAAAGAAATGTATGCGTTTTTATGCAGCAGCCCAAAAACGCTGCTAGCTGCGTTTTTGGGGTGCTTTAAAAAAACAAAGGCATTTTTTTAACATGGGGCCCTATGGGAAACGCATGGCACATATAAGCACCTGCCTTAATGCATGCGTTAATGCATATGCGTTTTTCATGAAAAAGTAAAGGAAAAGTCCTAAAATTTGCCAAAAATGTCCAGGACCTCAGGGGACACTATTGGCACCCTTAGAAAAATGGATTTGTATGTGTGAACATGGCCATAGTCTACACAATGTCTGCATACTGTTCCCATGTAGTTTGAGCACATTATAATCCATCTCTGCCTTTTACAACCCCCCCCCCCCCCAGACCTAATCGCTTATTCGGTTAGAGCATATTTTTTTTCTTTGGTTATAGAGCACCTGCCAATCACAGTAATATCATTATCAAGAATGAATATGGAATTACTATGACTGGAAAGCAATCTGAGCATGAAAATCAGCTAGCAAACAAGCTAGGCAGCTCACTCAAATATTATGAGTAAAATGTAAAAAATTTGTGACTGATTCTATAGTATTCTGCATGGTCCATATATTTTATAGATTTTTTTTGTATTTTACAAAAAGGGGAACAAAATGTGCTGACGAAAAGGATCACGAGAAAACCCATAGTATAGCAAAATACAAAAGACAATGCTCATTGTAAAAGGAACAATGAGAAACCACAAGTAAAAAGACTGAATTGCTGTCCTTTGGAGACAAAAACTGAACTGCAGCATCAAATGTACGAGAGTATATAAAGCAATTTACAGAATGCATGAACAAACTACAAATCATACTTCTCAAGTGGACTCCCTCTCAGACACAATGGGAAAGGTAAAGGCTCAATTTGATACACTGTATTTTTTTTAACAAGAATTGTAACATGTCAGATTTAATTAAATAATTGGATTCTAATAGTGAAATTAAATCTACAGTGTACTGTCAGTGACAAGATGTTAGGCTGCCTTCACATTAGCGTATGTGAACGCAGCTTATGCTGCGTTCCCATACGCAGTCAAACGCATGCACACTGTGTTCCTATGTTTAACATAGGAACGCATAGTGCCTGCGTTTGGCAGCGTTTGCTGCGTTCGGGTGCGGATGCGGACCATATCTGCTCCCTCCAGGGTCCTGCGTCCGCACTCGGGACGCAGCATGTTGCATTTTTTGTGTGCTCGGGGACCTTGGAAAATCAGCAATCGTCCCCAAGCGCACAAAAAAAACATTGGTGTCAATAGGTCCGCAGTGTTCTGCTCTTGACAGCGCAGGAGAACGCTGCGGACCCATTGAAAAATCTCCCGGTGGCCACCGGTGATGTCACAGGAGCTCACCGACGGCCACCGGGAGATCAGCTCATCCTCTGATGGTCTCCTCCTCCGCCGCCGATAATACCCTAGCGATGTCGGCGGGGAGAAACAGCTGATTTGACAGCTGTTTGAATCTTCCCGCGCCGACATCTCCTCTCGGCGTCGGCGCAGGAGATTCAAACAGCTGTCAAATCAGCTGTTTCACCTCGCCGACATGTCCCGGAGCTTACCGGCGGCGGGGAGGAGGAGATCTCCGGCGCTGATCTCCGCCCCCGGACACCGGTGATTGGCTGGCAGCCTGCACAGTGATGTGTCCGCAGGCGGACATTATCCGCTGCGGACACATCATTAGACCCTGCTTTTGACTGCGTTTGTGTCTGCATGCCATCAGCATGCAGACACAAACGCTAATGTGAAGGCAGCCTTAGAGGATGGCTTCTATAATAATAATATGGCATGAAAAAGAACATAGAACGGCAGATAATCCTTCCTACCCCGGGTAATTTTCCATTTTTTGTTTTTGTTTTTTCCCTCCTTTCAAGAGTTATAACTTTTTTATTATTCCGTCAATATCAGGGCTTGTTTTTTGTGGGACGAGTTGTACTTTTGAATGACATCATTCATTTTACCATATAGTGTACTGCAAAACGGGAAAATAAAATTGCAAAAAAAAAGGGAAATTCCACAATGTTTTTTTTTTTTTTTTTAATTTACCATGATCATTATATGGTATACAATTTAATAGTTTAAAAGAATTGTGCTTTTGTCGCCATTTTCGCAGACAATAGAATTCTCATTTTTTTGGGCACCGGAGCTGTGTTGTGGGTTGTTTTGTGCATCTTGGGGTGACCTTTTTAATGATACCATTTATGGGTAGAAGCATTCTTTTGATCGTCTGTTATTGTATTTTTTTGCAATGTTGCAGGAAACAAAAAAATGTAATTTTGGCATTTTTACTTTTTTCTGTAATATAGTTACCTGATCAGAATCATTGGTTTTATATTTTGATAGATCTGGAATTTCTGAACACAGCAATATCAAATAGTTTTTTTTTTAATACGGTAGTTATATTTTCAATGGGGCAAAAGAGTGCTGATTTGAACTTTTATTCGTTTCTATTTTTTTCATATTTTTTAAAACTTTTTTCCTTTATTTAACTTGACCCTTGGACACCTCAACACTGCAGTGTCTGATCGCTTCTTCAGTATAGAGCCATGCTGATGCACAGCTCTGCTTTACAGAAATGATCATCTCCTGTTAACGCCACCGCTCAACCAGGATTTACAGGAAGTGTTGTGATTGCAACAGGGTCACCATTTGACCTCTCGCTGTCATGGCAATCGGTGCCCCGTGATTGTGTCACGTGGTCGCTGATGGTGGCAGGGAATAGCACGATTTATGCCGCCACGTGTTAGCTTTCGCTGTCTGAGTTTGACACATGTTACCATATGTGAGGCACGATGAGAGCTTAGTGCATGAGCTCAAATCAAAGGAAGGGACATGACCAAGAACATACCTAAGGGGTAAAGAAAAGATGCTATGAAAAAATATAAAGACACATAATTAAGGCATGTAAACATCAATCATTAGAACAAACTATTCGATTAGGTGTTTAATAGGCAGTTGGCTCAGCACTGTAAAAGCTTCATCTTAGGCTACTTTCACACGCTGCGTATTAGCTGCATTTTTTTATGCACGAGCTTATCACAAACCAGGAGTGGAATGATCAGAGAAAAAGTATAATAGAAACAAGTGCTCCACTTCTGTATTGAATCATCCACTCCTGGTTTGTGATGAGCTCGCGTGTAAGAAAAAGTGCAGCAAATATGCAGTGTGTGAATACACTGTTAGGCTAGGGTCACACTTGCAGATTTTTACATGCGTTTTTGAGAATCGCGTTTTCTGAAAATGCATGCAAAAACGCATCCATAGGCCCCCATGCAAAAAAAGCATGCCCCAATAGCAAAAACGCATGTCTAAATGTACCATGCATTTATGGGGTGCAATTTTGGTTCAGCACCAAAAAATACTGCATGCAGCATTTATTGGTGCTTTCTCAAAAACGCATGCGTTTTTTTTAGAAAACGCATGCATTTTTTAGAAAACACATGCGTTTTTTTAACATGGGGCCCTATGGGAAACACCTGCGTTTTTTAAAGTGTCTAAATGTACCATGTTTTTGCATGCGTTTTTTAAGGCTGCTCCACACCTAACATCAAAAACGCAGCCCAAAATGCATGCTGCCTAAAACATGCAAAAAAACACATGCCAAGTGTGACTCTAGCCTTAGGCTGCATTCACACATTGTGTATTTCTGCATTTACGCAGCACTTTTTTGCACTTGAGTAAATGCAGTGAAGCACAATGCTGGAAGTGCATCTCAGCAAAAGCTATGGCTTCTGCCGAAATAGGCCAGGGTCACATTTGCGGTTGGACCCTGGCCTGCCGGATTCCGGTTTCAACTTAGCAATTTTTCCATCACCGCATAGCGTTTCCGCTATGCGGTGCTGGAAACCGCAGTCCCTAGTTACCGGTGTTTACCTGCACGACCTGTCACACAGGCAGCGGCTCGGAGGGCGTTTTACAGCGCCGCACAGGAAATCGTGTCTGCAACGGTTTCCTGTGCGGCGCTGTAAAACGCCCTCCGAGCCGCTGCCTGTGTGACAGGTCGTGCAGGTAAACACCGGGTAACTAGGGACTGCGGTTTCCAGCACCGCATAGCGGAAACGCTATGCGGTGATGGAAAAATTGCTAAGTTGAAACCGGAATCCGGCAGGCCAGGGTCCAACCGCAAATGTGACCCTGGCCATACATTCACACACTGCGTATTTCGGCATCCTTTTGCAGACGCGCTTTTACTGTAAATGACCATGTCAATTCTTTGCGCATTTTTATGTGCACTTTTCCCATAGTCCACATTATAAAATGGGCTTGGGAAAAGTGCAGATAAAAATGCACAGTGTGTGCATGCAGTTGCGTTTTTTTGCGCAACTGCAAAGAAGCGCACACAATACGCAGCATGTGAACATAGCCTTAGTGCAATTCTCCATCCCTGAACAATTACTCCATCCATGAGCTGGCAGGTTGAGTGGTTGCTTCATCAGTATTTTGTACCTGTGTTACCTCTTTTATTAAGGGGATAAGTATAACATTTATTAAATTATATAGCGCCATTAACTCCACAGTGCTATACATACATCAGCAGCACTATCTCCACTGGGGCTCATAACCTAAATTCCCTATCAGTATGTCTTTGGAGTGTGGGAGGAAACTGGAGTACCGGGAGGAAACTGACAAAAACACAGGGAGAACATAGAAACTCCTTGCAGATGTTGTCCTTGGTGGATTTGAATCCAGGACCAAGTAGTACAAAACTGCAGTGCTAACCTCTCAGCCACTGTTGTGCAATGTCAGTCTATTTGCTTCCATTACCTTGGCAAGTAAACCTCATTGCCATGAGTGGAGGAAGGTTGAATTCGAAGGCCTGTGTCTTTTTTTCAACCTGTATAACTATGTAAGAATGTTATCATGTAAGAACAGGACTATATATGGACTTTGGAGCTCTTTATCAGAAAAAAAGAAACAGTACTGGGCAAAAGGTTTAGGAATATGTGGAAACACATTGCAAAGTAAGGGTGGCTTCACACTGCGGTCAGGTCCGGTCTGGGGCTGTCAGGGGTGAACCTGACAGCCCCGGACGAATCAGCACACAGAACTGGAGGGCTAATATGCCTTCCGGTCCAGTGTGCATCTTGCCGCAGCTGCCGCTGCTGATTATTCAGGACCGCGGCTCGCAGGGAGCTAGCCGCGGTCCTGAATTATATCAGCGGCGTGCAGCCGCCGGTATCCGGTTCCTGGATTCTCCCGGATCCTCCCGGATCGGGGCAATCCGGCCCCATAGGCTCCCATGTTAATGGAGTGCCGGATTGCCTCGGAAGGATCCGGGGGAATCCGGGAGACACCAATTAGGTGCAAATCGGACTCGCCGGACCCAAAAATGTTGCATGCAACGTTTTTGGATCCGGGAGGAAAATCCCACTTCTCCCGGATTCTTCCGGCGAGATGGCAGCCAGATGGCAGATAACTGCCATCCGGCTCCATCCGGCCCCATAGGATACTATGGGGCCAAAATCCGGTCCGGGGCTGTCACCCCTGACAGCCCCGGACCGGACCTGACCGCAGTGTGAAGCCACCCTAAGAATTATTCCCACTAATGGATGGGCTTCAGAGACTGGACTAACTTTTTTTATGTTGCAGGGCAGTTTTCCTCATAACGCCTTGCTGCTATGACGTCTTGTGGAATATCTACATTGTACAGTGGTGGTCAGTACTGGGGCCATCAGAGATTAGTCATTTTTCATCTTCAGAATCACTGTCTTATTCTCTTGTGTAGACTGTAAGCTCTTTTGAACCTCCCTTTCTCTTGTAGATTGAAAGCTTTTACAATCAGCGGGGTACTCTAACTTTCTTGCTTTTGTAGTGTCAAGTTCTTGTGGTCAGCGAGGTCCTCTCGCTTTCGCTCTCTCGATCTCTTCTGTAGTTTGTAAAGGCCCAGTTACACACAGAGATAATTGTGCAGATTGTTGGCAGGTCTCAGGTTGCAGTGAAATCATGGATACATAGTTGCATTTGTACACGGCCACAAAATAGAACAATGTGTCCATGATTTCACTGCAACCTGAGACCTGCCAACAATCTGCACAATTATCTCTGTGTGTAACTGGGCCTTAAGCCCTTTTGGTGTGTTGGCTTTCTCTCTCTCTCTTTCCTCTCTTCCACATGTACGGTATTTACTGAGAAATTACAAGTTTTCGGGTTCTGTGATTCAAAAAATTTAAAGAAATCCAACTTTCTGTAAAAATTTGATGAAGTTGGCAACATTTGCTCATCTCTAATGGTCACATCAAATATTGATTTGATGTACATTTTTTTGTTCATTCTCTTTGCATTTATTAATTAATAAAAGTAAATTATTCATATTTATATTTTTGAAGGTATTCTTACCTTGCACTAATTGTTCCACACTTGCCTAAAGATAATTGCATGATATTGTATGTTAAAACATAAATCAGTCAAAATTTTGTACTAAAACACTGTATTTGCTATATTTAGAGTCCTTAAAGCTGTGAAACAAATAGTATTGTATAAGTGATTTAAACATTAATTGTTTGTGACATTGTTAAATCTCTATGTGATGTTGAATCATTCTATATTTCAGATAATTTTTTATGAAGACAAAAACTTCCAGGGCCGCTCACATGAGTGCAGCTCTGACTGTTCTGATTTACACTCATACTTCAGTCGCTGCAATTCAGTCAGAGTGGAAAATGGAAACTGGATGTTGTATGAGTTGCCAAACTACAAGGGACATCAATACTTTCTTAGAAAGGGGGAATATTCTGATTTCCACCAATGGATGGGCTTCAATGACTCCATCAGATCTTGTCGATTAACCTCTCAGGTGGGTTTTATAATTATGGGTAACATAGAAGTAGAATACAAATGATAATGAATCATGTACAACATACATTGGTGGTTAGAGCTTCACATTATTAGCTGCTCCTTAAAATATCTGAAAAGTTTGCACTAAATAAAAAACAAATATTGGGGAGGGAAAGTGAGGGAATTTTTAATTGAAGTATATAAGAAAAGGAAATTAGTTTATTAATATTAAAGAAATATACATTTAGTATGAAGTTTACTTTTGGTTATAGACCACCCCTTTAAATTCAACTGGTTCAGCAGCTATTCCCAGCAGTGCCAGTTTCTCATGTGGTCCATTGGGAAAATTAATTGCCCACACCTGCATTGGAGTGCACATAACGATAAACATTATTTATGAGTCCAGATAGGACTTCTGAGTAAAAATTACTACCCAAAATTAAAAGGGTTGAAAACTAGAGACAATCTATATTTGTTCAAAAAGTTCCACATCCAATGAATTAGCAGTAGTTTAAGAATTTATTGAAAAAATTACAGCAAGATGAAATAAAGCAGGCTGGTTTCACACTGCAGTTTTTTCCCTGATCAGGTGCGATCAGGTTTGTGTGTCAAAACCAGGAGTGTCTACAAAACTCAGAACAGATGTCACTCTTTCCATTATAGTTTTTCTCTGGAAGTTCCTCTCCTGGTTTCTCTCCTGGTTTTGACACACAAACTTGATCAAACCTGATAAGGCCCGGTTCACATCACGATTTTGTGCCTGTCCGTGGGATCCGAGTTTGAAGGAGGATCCCACTGACAGGCACAGATCCACACAGATCCCTGCACTCAGATGGCAAATAGCCATCCGATCCGTGTCTATGCAGGATCCGTGTGGATCCTGTTCTCCCTGATTCTTTTCTATCTGCCCCTGTCACTTCCTGTCTGTCCCTATCTGTCCCTCTTCTATCTCTGCTCTCCTCTATGCTCCCTCTCTTCTATCCTCCCCCTCATCCTCCCCCCTGTCCTCTCCCCAAAAGGAATGTGTAAATAAAAAAAAAAAAATCCTCCCAGAGGATACTTTACTTTCCGGCGGCTGCTGCAGGGCTGTTACCGTCTTCTCATCTTCTGGTGACTGAAGATCTTGTGGTGATGTCACAGAGGCGGTCACCTGACACATCAGGTGACCGGCTCTGTGACATCACGAGAGGTTCTTCAGATCAGATAAAAGAGGGACAGATAGGGACAGACAGGGTTAATTATGTACTGAGCACTGCCTCTGGGCATGCTCAGTACATAAGCACGGAGCTGACATCTGATCCGAGTTCAACTCGGATCCAATGTCAATAGGCTCCTATGTTATCGGGGCTCGGATCGGCTCTGATCGGAGGCTGTCCGATTTCATTCTCAGACACAAAAACGCAGCAGGCTGCGTTTTTGAGTGCTTGCTGAAATCGGACAGGATCGGATGGTGCCAAAATCGGATTGTGCCAAAATCGGATGGCAAAAGGCACACATCCGATCCGATCTGAGCCCCATAGGAACACATGGGATCCGATTTCGGATCCGAGTGTATCCGTTTTGAAATGGATACACTCGGATGCCTTGAAATCGTGATGTGAACCGGGCCTAAGGAAAAAAATCTGCAGTGTGAAACCAGCCATAGTGAAATTGACCTAAAAGTCAACATGTTCTTTGTATATTGCATGACTCCTTGCACACTCAGGTTCTAAATAGGGACCACTTCTCCTCAAAAATGTTGACATTTTCTGCTCGTATGTTTGTGAATTGATGTTTTTTAAGCAATCTAAATATTCTAAAATTGATGAACAGTTGTACATTTTTGAAGAGTAGAAAGGCAATGACAAAGATTATCCAGAAATTTTCAAACAGTAATGGTACCTTTACACGCCGCAACAGGATGGTGGCAACAACCGGGTACCTGAGAGAAATGTATCTTGCACCGCCAAATCAACCCGCTGTTGCGGCGTGTGAACACGGTTGTTGCCACCCGTCACTTGAGGCACCTGTTTCAGAGCAGAGCCCTAAAACAGGTGGATTTCTAGGTGATAGTTGCGAGTTGTATCGGCGTGTAAATATGGTAGGGTAAGGTTTATTCGTCACCTAGATAACTCCCCGGGGCGTGAGACAGCCTCCGGGAAACCACCCCCCTTCAGCGCTCATTGGAGGAAGCTCCTGCGTTACGATTGGTAGTCGCTGCATAGGGCGGCATATTTAAGGAGCTGACCACTCACACTACACAATTGCTCGAGCGTCATGTATTAGTCAGCCTCCTGTGCTGGCTGGCCAATCATGATGTTATTGCTTTCTCCTATTAGCGTACGAAATTCTCGTAATCCACAATTGTGGCACACCTATGTGTTGTCCCTGCTGCCTTTGTCCCACCCATATTATCTTGTTATTGCGGCTTGTAAATGTGGTAAGGTAAGCTACAGAAGGTTACTTATGGCACCCGGCGGTGTATCCAGAGATAGATGTAACCTACCGTAGCGCACCTTGTTGCGGCGTGTAAGGGTGGTGCGTTTACCGTTGGCAACCGTTTGTGCGTGCTCGTGCACGTGAAGCACCCAGTTGTTGCCACCATCCTGTTGCGGCGTGTAAAGATACCATAATGTATTCAATGATCTTCGACATTATATGTTCAGAGTAAGCAAATTTAATATAGTTCACTCAATGGATTAGTTGTATGATAAAGGGCCATTTAATTATCTGTTGTGCAAAATTTTGAATCCTTTAGGCTGGCTTTACACCACGGCACTGTCCGGTCCGGGGCTGTCAGGCATGAACCTGACAGCCCCGGACCGGATTAGCACACAGAACCGGAGGGCCAAATGTGCCCTCCGGTCCTGTGTGCAGCCAGATGGCTGTAATTGCAGCTGCAGCTGCTGATTTTTCCAGATCATGGCTAGCATGGAGCTAGCCGCGGTCCTGAAACAACAGAGACATGCAGCCGCTGGTATCCGGTTCCCGGATTCGCCCGGACCGGGGCAATCCGGCCCCATAGGCTCCCATGTTGGGGAGAACCAGATTGCCCCGGATCCGGGAGAATCTGGGGCAATCCGGGCAAATCCGGGATCCGGCTTTTTGCGGTCATTTTTCTCCCCGGACACAAGAACGTTGCAAGCAACATTTTTGTGTCCGGTGAGAATAATCCGAATTCTCCCGGATTCCTCCGCAAAGATGAAACCGGATGGCAGAGAGCTGCCATCCGGCTCCATCTGGCCCCATAGGCTACTTTTGGGCCAAAAACCGGTCCAGGGCTGTCTGGTTTACACCGGACAGCCCCGGACCGGACCGCGCCATGGTGTGAAGCCAGCCTGACTGGGTAATTTAAAATAGTGTTTTAAAATATTTGTATTATCAGCATGGTTCACACTGTGATTACTTCTTTCGTATCTTGACTGTGACTACTGTGGGTGCATTCACACTATGGTGTGATCCGGTCCGGGGCTGTCAGGGGTGAACCTGACAGCCCCGGACTGGATCAGCACATAGAACTGTAGGGCTAATTTGTTCTCTGGTCCAGTGTGCAGCCGCACACAACTCCCGCTGCTCATAGGTCAGGACCGCGGCGCCGTGGTCCTGACATATCAGCGGCTGCAGCTGCGTGCGGCTGCACACCGAACCTGAGGGCAAATTAGCCCTACAGTTCTGTGTGTTGATCCAGTCCAGGGCTGTCAGGTTCATCCCTGACAGCCCCGGACCGGATCACACCACATTGTGAAGCCGCCCTTAGATGTGGGAGCAGTGTGCACATGCTTACACAATGATGCCCTGTTTTCTGGAATTTATCATGGTTAATAACTAGTGATAAGCAAATAATTAAAATATTCAGGATTGGGTTATTTGTATTGAATACCCCATACTATTCAATTATTTGTCACTAATAATGAACCTAATGCAAGTCAATGGGAAAAGAGCATTTTTCCTGAAAAGGTCCAAGAAAAATGCTTGAATTTCACATTTCATTGCATTAGAGTCGTTATTCATGACAAATACTTGAATAATATGAGGTATTCAAACCCAAATAATTTAGTATTCGGCTATCACTATTAAAATCTATTTATTTGTTGCGTATTATAACAAAATGATAGGCTTAGGTTGTGCGTAGGATGTTCATGATGCAGCTGTACATCCCATATTCTTTTGGCCCTGTACAGTGTGGAGTATTTATGTTTGATTTTGTATTGTTAGAGTGGGAATACTGTTCTTGTTTCCTATTGTCTGTTTGGTGTTTTTTCTCCTATACACTGTCTTTATAATCTAATGTGTTTATTTTATTTGCCAATAATTATAATTTGTTATGCGTGTTATGTATTAGACAAAGGATGCATAAGCAATGTATTAAAATGGACAAATTGAAAACTAAAAAAATTAAACATTTAGATTATGTTATATATATTTATCATTATATAAAATGAATATGGCCAAAATATATTACATTTTGTGCAGACTTTGAAAGGATAATTCCAATCATATTTAAAAGAGGAATCGCCAACGTAACAATAAAAATGAAAGCTGCATCTGTCCTATGTTTGTGAGTAAATGACAATTATTGGATACTCTGCGCTGCCGGTCAATATTAATGCTGTGTCTTATTCCAAAAAAACATGGTTTAATAATTGAAGGCATTTTGACGCTGTCTCACATCTTCATCAGGAAAAAGAAAACACAAATTCTTTTTTAATAACGGACAGGATCATTATTGACTGTCAACACAGAATACCCTGTAATCATTCTTTTCTCCCACTTATTGGCTTTGTGAGCTTGTAGATCTACAACAGCAGCAAGTGATCACATATAATCGTTTATACTTCTTTTTTCCTCATGTAAAACTCATTGCTTTATTTCTCCTTCCTAGCATCTGTTTTATTGTTGTCACATTAGCTTTATATCCCATGTTTTTATGGATTGTATTTAAATGTACTTATGGTTAGTGATCGTACTTGACCATTTTGTTGCTTAGGCTGCCTTCACATCACGATTTCTGGCTGTCCATGGGGATCCGTGTTTGGGCAGGATCCTCACGGAAAGCCATGGATCCACACGGATCCCTGCATTCGGATGGCAAATAGCCATCCGTATCTGGTTTGATGCAGGATCTGTGTGGATCCTGTTGTCCCAGTCTCTTCCTGTTCTCCCTGCATCTTCTCTATCTGTCCCTGTCTGCTCCTGTCTGTCCCTTCTCTATCTCTGCTCCCCCCTGTTCTCTATCCTGTCCTCCCCCCTGTCTTATTCCCTGTCCTCTCCCCTCTGGTATATAAAAAATAAAAAAAATCCTCCCAGAGGATACATTACATGTCTGCCGGCTGCGGGGATGATGTGACAGTCTCCATCTGGAGGCTGAAGGACCTGTGGTGATGTCACAGAGCCGGTCAGCTAACACGTCAGGTGACCCGCTCTGTGACATCACGAGAGGTCTTTCAGCTAGAAGGGGACTGTTACCTCCACGCAGCCAGCGGACAGGTAATGTATCCTCTGGGAGGATTTTTTATTTTTAATATACCGGAGGGGAGAGGACAGGGGATAAGACAGGGAGGAGGACAGAATAGAGAAAAGGGGGGAGAAGAGATAGAGAAGGGACAGACAGGGACAGGCAAGGTTATGTACTGAGCACTGCCTCTGGGCATGCTCAATACATAAACACGGAGCAGACATCGGATCCGATTTAGACTCAGATCTGATTTCCATAGGCTCCCATTGTGTAGCCCTACGGACCATCACGGATCCATCACGGATCCGTGGTGTCTGATTTTAGTCATGGACACCAAAATCACAGCAGGCTACGATTTTGGATCCGTGAATAAATTGGAAGGCTACGGATTGTGCTTAAATGAGATGACACATCCGAGCACAATCCGAGTCCTATAGGGATATATGGGAGGCCAAATCGCATCCAAGTGTATCTGATTTGACACGGATACACTCAAAATCATGATGTGAAGGCAGCCTTACTATAGTATAGACAGTTTGTTAATTTTTTATTAATGAGATATTAAGTATGTTGCATCATTTATATTTTACTCCTAATAACTCTTATATAACTATTACCATTATTTTTGCATTCTTTTATAGCAACGAGGTTCCTTTAAGGTGAAAATCTATGAAAAAGAGGACTTTAGAGGACAGATGATGGAGTTTACTGAGGATTGCCCATTAGTGCATGAACAATTTCATTTTCATGATATCAACTCCTGCCATATCCTTGAGGGGCACTGGGTTTTCTATGAAGAGCCTAACTACAAAGGTCGTCAGTATTATCTGAGACCAGGAGAGTACAGGAGATGCACTGACTGGGGTGCCATGAATAGTCGAGTTGGCTCTTTTAGGAGAGCCACGGATTTACACTAATGATGTTTATGTTGAAAAACTTCAATTCTGTTTATGGGGTATTTTTAAATACTTCTTTTTTGTTTTGCGCATGAAAAACATAAATAAAAATAATATAATTTCAACCTTTTCCTTTATTTTACTACTTTTTTATTTTATAAACTTAATACATTGTTTAAAATAGAGACATTACCATTTCTACAAATACTCTAGAATTTTTTCCTATCAAACAGCATAGATTAACATTTATGAACATAAGCCCTGTTCCAAAAGTAAGCCCTATAATTCATAAACTCAGTTTAAATGGTGTCCAGACAGCTATACATGTAAAGAAGTAAACTCAATTGTCAATAGAATGCAGGATTACAGATATACCCTTCACCAAGGAAAGCAGACTCCCCAAAAGAATAGCACTCAAAGACTCCATGATACCCAAAGCAAAAGGGGTTGCACGTGCCAGGCTCTCACACACAGTTCATGTAGTGCCGTTTGCGTTCTTCTACTCCAGAGCCTTTTGTAGAGTGTTGTGGTTGCTTTCATTCACCAGGGGAAGCCAACCACTACACTTGGCTGCAGTGGAATTCAGAAGAGAGCAGCTGGAATACCAAGGATCCTGCCACCCGGCGGTGATATGCGTGACACCAGCAGGATAATCCGATATGTGTATGAGAGCCTGGCATTTGCCAACACCTATTATTTTGTGTATCATAGAGTTTTTTTGAGTGCGGTTCTTTTGGGGGTTTCTGTTTTCCTTGGTTTCTGCTATCCATCATATACTACAGTACAGTATTGTATGTAAACAGAACAAGAAGTATATCGTATTTGCATTTTGCCCTTCAGACGACATGAGTTTAAAATGATTGAGCTATTCCATTAAGTGCAAAAAAAGGAATTGTGGTGAACTCTGAGGGCAAAAAAGCGACCTACCGTATATACTCGTGTATAAGCCGACCCGTGTATAAGCCGACCCCCCTACTTTTGCCCCCAAAACCTGGGAAAATCTATTGACTCGTGTATAAGCCGAGGGTGGACCCTAGCACAAGTATACAGCCCCCAGCAGTGTGGTATACACCAGTCCCAGAGGTAGATACAGCAGCCCCAGTGGTAGTATACACGCAGCCCCAGTAGTATATACAGCCCCAGTGGTATATACAGCCCCAGTGGTAGTATAGACGCAGCCCTAGTAGTATATACAGCCCCAGTGGTAGTATATACAGCCCCAGTGGTAGTATATACAGCTCCAGTGGTAGTATACAGGGCCCCAGCAGTATATACAGCCCCAGTGGTAGTATATACAGCCCCAGTGGTAGTATACAGGGCCCCAGCAGTATATACAGCCCCAGTGGTAGTATATACAGCCCCAGTGGTAGTATACAGGGCCCCAGCAGTATATACAGCCCCAGTGGTAGTATATAGCAGCCCCAGTAGTATATACAGCCCCAGTGGTATATACAGCCCCAGTGGTAGTATACAGGGCCCCAGCAGTATATACAGCCCCAGTGGTAGTATACAGGGCCCCAGAGGTATATACAGCCCCAGTGGTAGTATATAGCAGCCCCAGTGGTAGTGTATACAGCCCCAGTAGTAGTGTATAGCAGCCCCAGCGGTAGTATACAGTATCCCCAGTAATCCAGGGCCCCCCCAGCCTGACTCCGGTCACCTGTAAAGCAAACTATACTTATCACAGTCCCGCTGTCCGCGCCCGCTCGCCGCTGCCGTCCGCGATCCTCCATCTTCATGCGACTTCTTCCTGTTTCCTGTGCTCGTCGCAGGGAATGACGTCATTGCCTGCGACGAGCACAGAAACAGGAAGAAGACGCATGAAAATGGAGGATCGCGGACGGCAGCGGCGAGCGGGCGCGGACAGCAGGACAGTGATAAGTATAGTTTGCTTTACAGGTGACCGGAGCGACGCTGGGGGGCCCTGCATTACTGGGGATGCGGGGGCTGCTGTATACCGATGTATGCATCGGTATACAGCACTGACTCGCGTATAAGCCGAGGGGGGTACTTTTCAGCCTAATTTTTGGGCTCAAAAACTCGGCTTATACGCGAGTATATACGGTACTTTCTGCAAAAGGTTATAAGGGAAATGATAAAAAGTGGAGCTGCAGATCAGGTCAGCAACACTTAGTTCCTGAGTTGGAAGATATGATCACTGGATGGATTGTTGTCAGGAGAGCAAAGGATTTTGTTTGTCTTTTTTAATGACTAAATTTGAATAAATGTATTTTTCTTTTTCGTTCACTAATGAATGTAGATTGTTGTTCATGGAAAAATAAGACATCCCCTTCAAAATAAGCACTAATGTATATTTTATAATAAAAATTAATATAAAACTCTGTCTTATATCAGGGAAAACAAGGTACTGTCCTCCAATATTCTGCACCACCAAACAACAATGTTAGGCTAGAGTCACACTTGAATGATGGATGCAATTTTCCTTACGATTTTCACACTTGGATTGTGTGAAAATCACATGCAAAATCGCATCCATAGGATATAATGGCAAAAAACGCATGTCTAAAGTGCCATGCGTTTTTTTGCATGCATTTTTGGCTCAGCACCAAAAAATGCATCATGATGTGTTTTTTGGTGCTTTTTCAAACATTCATGCGTTTTTGTAACATGGGAAACGCATGCAAAAATGCATGCCACTAAATGGTACCAGGCGTTTTTGCATGCGGGTTTGCTTGCGTTTTTTAATGCTGCTCCTGACCTAAAATCAAAAACACAGCACAAAAACGCTGGCTGTCAGGAACAACCTTAAAAAATGCATGCAAGTGTGACCCTAGCCTTAAGGCCACGTTACACACACAGATATCTGTGACCAACTTCTGAACAGATCTCTGGTTGCAGTGAAATCATGGACACATTGTTACATTTGTACACAGCCACAAAATGGAGCAATGTGTCCATGATTTCACTGCAACCAGAGATCTGTTCAGAAGTTGGACACGGATATCTGTGTGTGTAAAGCGGCCTTTATACTTATCCAGTTGAGAAAAGGAAGAAAAATGCATTGGCATTCCCCACCTAGTAAAAGCAGATCCTTATTTCAAACATTCAAATTCCACACAGGAGAATCAAGAATGCATAAGGTTCTTGGAATACAGCCATTAGGTATATCAGGTGCACTTTAACAGGAACCCACCCTTCCCCCCCCCGATGGTGAATGCCCCTGGTTTTTGCTTCCTTTTCTCTATTTCTCAATTGGATATTTCTTTCAGAAGTGTCCACTGCATCTCTTTGCTCCAAGTTACCATGGATGTCTTTTGAAGGTTAAGCGCTAGTGTGGGGGTATTGCCATACATTTTCTTTTTTACTTCAGAAAAAGCAATGTTTTTCTGAACCACCGGAATATCAATCATTAGTGGTTCAGAGCTCCAGCTTCACCCAAGTGTTCACCCTTCAACTTTTCAAGCAAAGATTATGCCTTTATTTTATCTCCCGCTAAAGTACATACCGCGACCAGGAACAGGTGATGTTCTGTATGTACACACTACAGATTTAATAAAAGACCCTATTTTTGTTGCAAGTATTGACTTAAGTGGAGTGATTTCTTTTACTTTAAAGTTGTGTTCAACAGAGATGCTGTACTCACACATGCTCTCAGAGATATGTTGCTGATACCAGACACTAAACCATAAACAGCACTAGATACGACCCCTGGAAAAATGTAGATCTCAGATGAAGCACAAAAATATATACAGACTTTACAGAAAAAGACAAAATGATTTTCAAATCTCTGATTAAGGGTGCTTTCACATCTGTGGTAAGGTGTAATTCCCGGATGATCCAGCAGATGTTGCCACATCTGACGAATCTGCCGTGCAACGGCTGACTTGCAGCACCGATCTTGCAAGCACCATTCATTCTCTATGGGGCTTGCGGTCAAGTCCGGCAAGTGTGGAATTGCCTAATCCGAAAGATCCGGCACTTACAGACTCGCAAAAAAAATGCTGCTAGCAGCGGGGTTTGTTTGCAGTGCCGCAAGCGCCACAAGTGCCAGATTCAGCAATACTGCACTTGCTGCACCCGACTGCAAGCCCCATAGAGAATGAATGGGGCTTGCAGGATCGCTGCCGCAAGTCAGCCGTTGCACGACAGATTCGTCAGATGCGGCAACATCTGCTGGATCTGCCGGGAATTACACCTTACCACAGATGTGAAAGCAGCCTTAAATGTACAGTTCATAGGAGCCATAAACAACAAACTCAGACCGCAACTAATGGTCAAAAATTATAGGTGTTAGCTCAACACATTAATTTGAATCAGAGTTAAAGGTGTGCCTATCATTACTTTTCAGCAAATTTTGATAACAATTCAGAAAACCATCACAATATGCTAGTAAAACACTTGATAGGTGCTGTAATTCACATCACAGCCACATACTGTACAAATATAGCATAAATGTTACATGTCAGGATATCACAAAATCAAATTTTGCTTAAAAGCTTGTCATCTTATGCCAGATCGTGGTTCAAATTTATGCAGTAGGAAAGGTGAGGATGAAAATATTTGCCACAATCTTTAATAAATTTACAAAGTAAAAAGATATTGTGAAAAATTGTTAAATTACATCAGTTTTTAAATTGACCTCAGGCATGCTACACAATTAGAAATAATTCTTTGTTCAATTAGTTAACTAAATGGATCTTCAGCCCTGTAGAAAGTAAGTTCGCGTAATCTTTTTATCCAATAAGTGAAGGCTTTTTCAAAAGACGTCCAAAAATTACCAATTTATTTAGAAAGCAAAGCCAGGTTTAATCAGGTCATTTGAAAATGAAGAAGTAATGGCTTCTTCACTGTGAAACATTGTCTATTTTTTAGGGATAAATAACAGGTTTACTATTCTTAAAATGAGTAAACAATGACAACGGCTTTCATTAAGCCAGAAATTAACTCTTTATTAACCTTATTTTGTGATCTTTCTGATGTTTGTGCACTCTCAAGAATGTCCATATTGCATTAGCAGTGCAAGGATAAAACACAGTGTGCAGCAAGGGCATAAGATGTGTGGCAGACAAGGCAATTTCGGGCAGTTTAGGGATATAGGTTTTGAAACCGATTGTGGACTATTACTTCTTTAAATACCATTGTCAATCACGTCAGTGTTATTGTGTTTCATAGTTTTTTAAGCTTGAAGGTAGACTTTCAGCCCATCAAGTTTAACCTACAGCCTAAGTGGTTAAAATGGAGATAACAGACCCCCTTCGGCAGAATCAACCCCACGCAATCTTAACCGCAAGTGTTGATCATTGCCATGGTACCCATCTGATGACACCAGGGTACAGTTGCCTGTATGATCCTGCTATAAGCAGTTAATGCAAAAATTGGCTCACAGCACCTTGTGGTTTGAATCGGGTTGTTATAATCACCCTTAGTTGGGGCACACGTAAGCCCAATGAGTCCATCTGGGGTAACTTAGAAACAAGAAAATAAGGAAGGACACCCTAAGGATCTTTCTCAAACACATTACACAGTGTAAACATTACCCCTTAAATAGTTCAAAACCAACCCCCTCATTATCAATGACCAATCACAATTAGAAAACCACAAATAAAAAAACCCATAATCACACATTTAAATTACCCGAAGGAACATTATTTGAATAAATACCTTATCCCTTTCCCAAGAAGGTAAATCGATCCCCATCAAGCCTCATATTTTAGGGGATAATATCTGCAAAGTTCTTAATGTCCACAAATCAAAATAGAAGTTTTGGGCAATCGGCAGATGGCATAATTACTGTAGTTGCCATGGAGCTCATCGCTCCTTCAGGACCACCCATCCATGTACAGGTAGCCCATTTATATGGAGGCACCTAAATTAAATAGAAATGGTTGGTGATATCAATTTCCTGTTTGTGGCACATTAGTATATGGGAGGGGGAAAACTTTTCCAGATGGGTGGTGACCATATTGGCCATTTTGAAGTTGGCCATTTTGGATCCAACTTTATTTTTTCAATGGGAAGAGTGTCATGTGACACATCAAACATATTGAGAATTTCATTAGAAAAACAATGGTGTGCTTGGTCTTAATATAGCTTTATTCTTTCATGCAAAAGTTCTTTGGACAAAGTGCCTTAATGTCCGTGCTGCTGCTACAGGATCAAAGGAACCAAGACACAGGGATGTCTGGAACAGCAAAGCCTTTATTTTCCAACGCGTTTCGGAGCCTCCTACCAAGCTCCTTCCTCAGAGAACTGGTGGTGAAATACGTTTCCACAATTAACCTGGCCACTAATGAATGAGCCAAGGGAAACCATCTCAAACCTGTTGCAGCACATTTCCTTGATCACCACCATGGCATGAGTAATGGCTTAAGAGCATTCGGGCTACAAATGGTTACTGGTACAGGTCGGAGTGATTTCTTTAGGAACCAACTTCTGCAACATGAGTCTAGATCAGTGGTACACAAAATGAACAGTGCATGACCCCTGGGGTTGGATCAAACCCCGGTTAAGAACCACTGGTCTAGATGGATCTTCATCCTCAATACAGTCCGACCCCATGGACTTAACAAGGAACTACTCTTCACCGGCTATTTAGGTGATTAGCTGCCTTGTTTTATTATATCATCTCTCTCTTCTACTTTCATAGGCCTTGAAACTCTGGACGTGAATGTAACTCTACATTCTACAGCATCGACCATCTGTAAATCTCATGGCATCCACGTCATCTATCGGACGACGTGGAGTTGTTTTCTTGGTCTACCTACCTGAACCACAACCCTTACCATCTACAATCCCATGTCAACCACACATCTTCATTTATAGAACAAGGAACTTCCCCCTCAACCCTCCTCTTTGGAGGAACAATACCATTTGGTTTCTGACAATTAATTTGGTCAATCAGATCAACAAAGGACCCACTTCTGTTACCCTACAGCATTGCCTTTCTAGTATTGCTGATCTCTAGATCATGAACTACATGTAATGGGAATATCCTCTTGGCCTATCTCTCCAGACGTGTCCGATGAATGTGGCTCTTGACACTAGCTAGTCTACTGGAATATTGATCTTCGGTGACCCTAGAGATTCATAATGGACCTCTATAGAGCTCTTAAACATCTACATATCATGATTTAAAGAATGAGGCAGCACTCACCGGTGTGTGCAGGGTGGTCCTTTTTATCCAGATTGTCAAGGATAGACAAGGTGCAGGGAGGTGACCACGGAGGGCCGGTGGACAACGATGCCATTTCGTAACTGTTGTCGCTTCTACGGGTCCAGGTATGAAGCGACAACAGTTGCGAAACGGCGTCGTTGTCCACCGGCCCTCCGTGGTCACCTCCCTGCACCCTTGCTATCCTTGACAATCTGGATTAAAAGGACCACCCTGCACACACCGGTGAGTGCTGCCTCATTCTTTAAATCGCTATATTACGTTCTGGTGCTTTGGATGTGCACCACCGGAGGGGTACCCGCCAGGGATGATTTTTTTCCCGGAACATCATTGTTGATACCATCTAGTGCCCTGGGATCTTTTACATTTGCATCTACATATCATGTATACCACCCGAGTTTGGGCTTGTAGTGTATATATATATATATATATATATATACACATGTAGTCTCCGTGGCAATCCCCTTGCCTCTACTTTGACAAACAACTGTGGACCTTCTTTCTATTCTCTCTATACATTAAATACCTTAAATGCATCCTTTTTGTATGTCTTTGGGGCTTACATTATTGTTAAGACTCAAGCTATGGTCATGTAATCTTGATGGATCAGGGCTAGGGTACATGCTTTGACAACCCCCAATTATGTCCTGGTTCTGGCGGTCTCCGATGGGCTTGCTAGCCCCTATATATGACAGTGATTATATAATAATTTTTTCTTTCTCTGTCATTTATCAATCTTTTTGCATTGGAGCCTCCTCGCCAGTATCTTTTTTGGGTGGTTTCCAGGTTGGTCCATAATAATGTCGCTGGACTGCCTTGGACCTTGATACTATAGTTAATAGAGTTGTGTATTGTCTCCTTTGATCTAATTATCGTCATATTTGAATTGCCTTCAATTTTACTATTGTCATCCAAACAGCACCCCAGCCTTATGACTAACCAGCTCCCTCTTCCCTATTTTAGGGAGGACTTGTTACCTCATGCATCCTCCAAACCCCCTTAATATTGTTAGCCATACTACAACACACTTTGGATCATATGGCTCTGCTTGATTTATTTATTTATTTCCCTTTTCCACCAACCTCATGACTGGCTCATTATCACTTTGTATTTTGATTTCTGCTACACGGTCCATTAACTACTCTCCTTGAGGAAATCAATGCTTAGGACCATGCATCCTCTTCTTGCGGTGGGCTCCTCCTCCCACATGCCCCTTTCCATGACAAAACTGTCCGGAAATGACATGCCGGCCACTACGGTACCACCTGCTCTTGCCATGTGTCATATTCATATATAATTGTTATTGCAAACTTGATATCCTCTAACCATCCCCAGAAAACCAATAGGTTCCTTATATCAGGACCATCCCACATTATTTGGCTGTGATTGATGAAGTGGGTGTCATGAGATTTACAGATGGTCGATGCCATAGAATGTAGAGTTACATTCACGTCCAGAGTTTCAAGGCCTATGAAAGTAGAAGAGACAATAAAACAAGGCAGCTAATCCCCTAAAAAGCTGGTGAAGAGTAGTTCCTTGTTAAGTCCATGGGAACGGACTGTATTTAGGGTGAAGATCCATCTAGACCAGTGGTTCTTAACCGGGGTTTGATCGAACCCCAGGGGTCATGCACGGTTCATTTTGTGTACCAGTAAAAAAACATATACCTATGCCTTGAATTTGGAAAAACATCTCGTCTCCGGCCCCATCATCTCGTCTCCGGCCCCATCATCTCATCTCCGGCCCCATCATCTCATCTCCGGCTGCACCATCCGATCCCCGGCTGCACCACTCCACCATCCGACGGCACCTTCTCATCACCCAACAGCACCACCCGGCAGCGCCACCTCATCTCCGGCTCCATCATCTCGTCTCCGGCTCCATCACCTCATCTCCGGCTCCATCATCTCGTCTCCAGCTACAACACTCCATCGACGAACTGCACCCCCACTTGTGACCACGACGGCACCCCCTCGCTGTACCCCATCCCTGGCTTTTATGCATTCTGGACTATTCCTGCGTCCCCGGCTATACCACTTCCCCAGCAGACTTCCACCCCCAGCTACACCCCACCCCTCCTATTAAAATCCCCAACTCCACCCCACCCCAGGCTGCACCCCACTACCTGACCGCACCCTACCCCTGGCCACACCACACCCCGCACGCCACCCCGTCCTCCGCCACCCACCAGCTCTACCCACACCCCTTCTCCATCCACGCACCTCCCCTGCCACATCCCACCCCTGTCACTTCTTACCGCCAAAACCTGCTGCCCACAATGTTTCCCCTCCTCCTCACTCTCACCCCCATCCTACTCCACTTCCTCCTAACCCCGAACATCCCTCCACCCACCAAGGCCAGAACAATCTCCCCATCCTTCCTACCCACCCACCTCACCCCCTCCTCCGAACTGTTCCTCCACACCCAATCACTCTTCTCCACACACGCACGGCCTCTCCTGCTCCCACCTCCTAACCCTCTCACTACTTCTCCTACTTGCAGGTGACATATCCCCCAACCCTGGACCCCCCCCACCACATCCCTCCACTCACCTCCAATTTTCGCCCATCCCCCATCACAAACTCTCGCAACCCCCGGAACCTTATACCCATTCACCCAACCCCAGTCCCCCTGTCTGGAGCACTCTGGAATGCCCGCTCAGTGTGTAACAAACTGTCCTACATCCATGACCTCTTCATCACCAATAAATTCAAATTCCTCGGCATCACCGAAACTTGGCTCACCCCCGCCGACACAGCCTCCCCTGCCGCCCTCTCCTACGGCGGACTCACGCTCTCCCACACACCACGCCCTAATAGCACCCGTGGGGGTGGTGTGGGTATACTCTTGTCCGACAGCTGCTCCTTCATCCCTACTACACCGCCTCCCTCCGCCTCCTTTCCCTCCTTCGAACTGCACTCTATTTGCATTTTCTCCCCCTGCAACCTCCAACTCGCGGTCATCTACCGACCCCCGGGATCAACCACCTCCTTCTTTGACCACTTCAACACTTGGCTTCTCCACTTCCTCTCCTCCGACATCCCCACCATCATCATGGGCGACTTCAACATCCCCATCGACACCCCCAACCCGCCTACCTCCCGACTCCTATCTCTGACCACCTCTTTCGGCCTGTCCCAATGGTCCTCCTCAGCCACTCACAAAGACGGCCACACGCTTGACCTTATCTTCTCCCGCCTCTGTTCCCTCACCGACCTCTCAAACTTACCCCTCTTCCAATCTGACCACAACCTGTTGACCTTCTCCTCCCTCTTTGCCCCCACCTCACCCCCCCTCTCCGAAAACTCAGTCACCCACGCAGAGACCTAAAAGCCATCGACTTCAACTCACTCTCCCACTCCCTCCTCCCTCTCACGGACCTTGCCTCCTCACCCGACGTTAACACTGCCGCCACCCTCTACAACTCCACACTAACTGCGGCTCTCGACCAGGCTGCCCCCCTCACACACACACCAAAACCCGCACACACAGACAACCCTGGCTCACCCCTCTCACAAAAGAGCTTCGCCGAACGTCCAGGGTCGCTGAACGGAGATGGAAGAAATCCCACTCCACGGCCCACCTCACCATGTACAAGCAATCCCTCTCCAACTTCAAGGACGCACTCACTGCCGCAAAACAAACCTACTTCTCTTCTTTAATCAACACACTGTCCCGAAACCCCAAACAACTATTCAGAACCTTCAACTCCCTTCTCTGTCCCCCAGCACCTCCTCCTTCCCCCCTCATCTCCGCTGACGACTTCGCCACCTTCTTCAAACACAAGATTGACAAAATTAGAGAAAGCTTTGGCCCGACGTCCCCCAACCCATCACCATTACCGCCCAACCCTCCTCGACCAAAGGAAACTTCTCCAACGTGACTGAAGCCCAGCTCTCCACCCTCCTGTCACGATCTCACCTCACCACCTGTGCCCTCGACCCTCTCCCTACCCATCTCATCCCAAACCTCACCACTGCCCTCATCCCTGCCCTAACCCAACTCTTCAACCTGTCACTCACTACTGGCGTCTTTCCCTCTTCCTTCAAACACGCCTTGATCTCACCCATCCTCAAAAAACCCTCCCTCGACCCATCATCCGTCGCCAACTATCGCCCAATATCCCTTCTCCCTTTCGCTTCCAAACTACTCGAACAACACGTCCATTCTGAACTGTCGTCCTACCTATCCTCCCGCTCCCTCTTCGACCGCCTGCAATCTGGTTTCCGACGTCATCACTCCACTGAAACAGCCCTTACTAAAGTCACCAATGACCTCCTGACCGCAAAGAGGAAAAAACACTACTCCGTCCTCCTCCTCCTTGACCTATCCGCCGCCTTCGACACAGTCGACCACTCCCTCCTACTCCAAATCCTAGAATCCCTTGGTATCACCGACCTCGCTCTCTCCTGGATCTCCTCATACCTTACGGACCGCACTTTCAGCGTCACCCACTCCGACACCTCTTCCTCGTCCTACCCCCTTACTGTTGGCGTCCCCCAGGGATCGGTACTTGGACCGCTTCTTTTCTCCATCTACACCCTCGGCCTAGGTCAACTCATTGAGTCCCATGGCCTCCAGCACCATCTCTACGCCGACGACACCCAGATCTACCTCTCCGGGCCCGACATCACTTCCCTTCTGTCTAAAATCCCCCAATGCCTGTCCGCCATCTCATCTTTCTTTTCTGCTCGCTTTCTCAAGTTGAACATGGACAAAACAGAGTTCATCGTCTTCCCCCCCAGCCGCCCTCCCCCTCTGCCAGACCTGTCTATCCGAGTCAACGACTGCTCTCTCTCCCCAGTCCCCCACGCAAAGTGCCTCGGGTCACCCTCGACTCCTCCCTCTCCTTCAAGCCCCACATCCAAGCCCTTGCCACCTCCTGCCGACTCCAACTCAAGAACATCTCACGCATCCGCCCGTTTCTTAACCACGACACCGCCAAAACTCTCGTCCACGCCCTCATCATCTCCCGCCTTGACTACTGCAACCTACTGCTAACTGGTCTCCCTGCCTCCTCCCTTGCACCTCTCCACTCTATCCTGAACTCAGCTGCCCGTCTAATCCACCTGTCTCTTCGCTACTCCCCTAGCTCCCCTCTCCGCATGGCACTTCACTGGCTCCCCACCCCCCAAAGATCTAAATTTAAAATCCTAACCCTGACTTACAAAGCCATCCACAACCTGTCCCCTCCTTACATCTCCGACATGGTCTCCCAGTACCAACCTGCACGCAACCTACGCTCCTCACAAGAACTCCTCCTCTCCTCACCCCTCATCTCATCCTCCCACAACCGCATACAAGACTTCTCCCGTGCCTCCCCTAGATTCTGGAACTCCCTCCCCCAGTACGTCAGACACTCGCCTACCCTCAAGAGCTTCAAAAAGAACCTGAAAACTCATCTATTCCAACAAGCCTACAACCTATGATGAGACCCAGCGCCGCTCCACCAAACGCTTGGAGCTTCCCCCCCCCCCTATCGTGTCCTCCCCCACCCCTGTAGACTGTGAGCCCTCGTGGACAGGATCCTCTCCCGTCGTGTATCAGCAAGCCTTGACTGCTCATGTGTACTGTACCTGTCCTTGTTACCCCTACTTCTTATGTAAAGCGCCATGGAACCAATGGCGCTATATAAATAAATAATAATAATAATAATAATAATAATAAAATTTATCACTAAAGAAGGGTTTGGTGAATGTGCATATGAAACTGGTGTTAACTGGTGTTAAAACAAGGTTAAGAACAACTGATCTAGACTCATGTTGCAGAAGTTGGTTCCCAAAGAAATCACTCCGACCTGTACCAGTAACCCTTTGTTGCCCGAATGCTCTTAATCCATTATTCATGCCATGGTGGTGATCGAGGAAATGTGCTGCAACAGGTTTGAGATGGTTTCCTTTGGCTCATTCATTAGCAGCCAGGTTAATTGTGGAAACGTGTTTCTGCACGCGTTTTCGTAATTCCTGCGAAGTTTGGCCAATGTATAATTTGTTACACTAGCAAGCAAGGGCATAGATTACATTATGAGTCTTGCAGTTAATTTAATCACGTAAGGGGTACGGTTTGCTATTGCTAGGATTGGTGAAGAAATCCCTGGTTGGAATCATTAGTAGACAGACATTACAGTCCCCCCAAGGAAAGGAGCCTTTTAGTCTACAGTCTCTGTTTAATCTGGTGGTAGGTCCCTTGTTAGATGGTCCCCAAGGTTAGGTGCCCATCTGGCTTATAGGGAAGGTGTGGGGCCTACTAGTTGTGCCACATGTTTGTCCATAGTTAGATCATCCCAATGCATATGTAATATGGACATCACCTTGTCCAATTTGTCCCTTTGTTCCCCCATCAACTGCGCAGGTGTCAGCACCAGTTTCCAATTGGTTCCCGTTTGGTACGCATTGCGCATGCGTCATTGTCTCTCCATGGTTGGTCCGCACAACCACAACATCAGCGTATCTCCAATCAGCCACTCATCCTAGTTGGTCCACCCTCTATGCTGCACAGTTTGCATATGCTAGCAGAGTAGCACAGTCAGTCCAAATGCTGCTATCGGCGTAAATCGATATTCTTAAAGCTAAAGCAACGTACATCATAAGAGTAACCCGTACATCTAAAGAAGAGTAACCTATACACCTAAAGAGATTGCATAGAGTTAGGGTACCATTACACATTGCAATATCGTTCCGATATCGCATACAATTTCACAGGAGCGCACACGTTCTTGACACTTGTCCAAGATCGCATAGGAGATGTCACTCAGGGAGATATCGGCAGGCAACACAACTAGGCTGTTGTACGCAACTTTTGTGCGCTGGGTATGAGCAACTCACGGCCCGAGCATTAACATTGTAGTGAATAGGGGAAGTTGCGTTCTACATCGTAGTTGCGCCGTCACACAGCACGATCACATATGCAACATTGTATGGTTGAAGGGCTTGCACAATCTTCTTACAATATCGTCCCTGCGATTTATTGCAGTCGCATTGCCCTGTTACACAACACAACGCAGGAACGATATCAACTGCAACGCCCACACCACGTGACTTTTTGTCGATATTGCATTGCGATATTACGACGTGTAACGCCGGAGGCAGGCACCAATGAGCACAGACTATGCAAATAGGCGCGCAAAGTCAAAGCTCACAGCAGTGGTGCCCTTCGCACGCCAAGCAGAAGTACTCTTCTGATTGGTCGCCACGGCTGTGGTTTGAATGCCGCGTTCAGCGCCGACCAATCAGAATAGCGGCGCTCACCATGGCGCCATATTTCAAATACACTGAGTACAGTGTACTTGAAATATGGCGCCATGGCGCACGCCGCTATTCTGATTGGTCGGCGCTGAACACGGCGACCAATCAGAATAGCGGCGCGCGCCATGGTGTCAAATTTCAAATAGACTGTACTCAGTGTATTTGGAATATGGCACCATGCTGAGCGCCGCTTTTCTGATCGGTCGACGCTGAACGCGGGGACCAATCAGAATAGTGGTGTGCGCCATGGCGCCATATTGTATTTGAAATATGTAAGCAGCTCCTCTGATTGGTCGGCGCTGAACGCGGCGACCAATGAGAGAAGCGGCGCGCGTTTTGAATGCTGCTCCTCTGATTGGTCGGCGCTGAACGCAGCGACCAATCAGAATAGCGAGGTGCGCCATGGTGCCATATTTCAAAACAATGTGCGGCATGGTGCATGCCGCTCCCCTGATTGGTCATCGCTGAATGCGGCGACCAATCAGAGGAGCGGCTCGTGCCATGGCGACATATTGTATTTGAAATATGGCGCCATGGTGCTCGCCGCCCTTCTGATTGGTCGGCGCTCACCATGACGCCATATTTCAAATACAATGTGCGGCATGGTGCGTGTCGCTCCTCTGAACGCGGCGACCAATGAGAGAAGCGGTGCGCGGTTTGAATGCCGCTCCTCTGATTGGTCAGCGCTGGACGCGGCAACCAATCAGAATAGCGACGTGCGCCATGGCGCCATATTTCAAATACGCTGTACTCAGTGTATTTGAAATATGACGCCATGGTGAGCGCCGCTATTCTGATTGGTCGCCACTTTCAGCACCGGTCAATCAGAATAGCAGCGCGTGCCATATTTCAAATACAATATGGCGCCATGGCACGAGCCGCTCCTCTGATTGGTCGGCGCTGAACGTGGCGACCAATGAAAGAAGAGGCGCACGGTTTGAATGCGGCTCCTCTGATTGGTCATTGCGTTTAGCGCCAACCAATCAGAGGAGTGGCTCGCGCCGTGGCGCCATTTTGTTTTTGAAATATGCGCCATGGTGAGCGCCGCTGTTTAGAATAGCAGCACGCGTTTTGGTGCCCTCCTGGCACCTTCCTCAGGGAGTGTGTATCCCTGAGGAAGGTGCCAGGAGGGCACCGAAACGCGTAGGAGGCAGGAGGAAATAAAGTATTTCGTGGAAGTTCCATCTTCACGTGTTTTCTTTGGATTGGATGATCGTGGCAGCGCGGACTGTGACACACCATTTTTTCCCTATCATCTGATGTATTTCCACACTTGTGTGGACGGTGGAAGTCCTGCTGCGGCTATCTGGTAACAATCATCAAAAACGCCTTCAAGCCAGTTGTGGGTTACACAACTGCCCCAGGTGAGTGAATCTCTATTTCACCGCTTACACACTTAGTGCCACATTGATAGGGCACTATTGCGCCTCTTGTTCCCCCTCCTTTTTTTATTTTTATGTTATAGGCATTTCGGTATAACAACCTTTTTTTGGGACTACCCCATATTCACGCAATGGCAATAGTGACAAAGTATGGAAGACCAGACATTTTTGTTACAATGACCTGTAATCCTAAATGGCCAGAAATTACAGAAAATCTAGAACCCTGGCAGAAAGTGGAACACAGGCCAGACTTAGTGTCACGCATATTTCAATTGAAACACACCAGCCTTTGGAAAGATCTGAAAAATGGCCTTTTTGGAACAGTTGTAGCAATTGTACACGTCATTGAGTTTCAGAAACGAAATCTCCCACATGCACATATACTTATTATCTTAGATGCGGAGTCTAAGTTTCGGACAGAGGAAGATATTGACAATATAGCGTGGGCTGAAATTCCAGGCCAAGAAAAATTCCCTGATCGGTATGATATTGTCATCAAATATATGGTTCATGGTCCATGTGGTGAGGCAAATCCAAAAAGTCCATGCATGGAAAATGGCAAGTGTACTAAAGAATTTCCAAAACAGTTACAAGAGCACACTGTGAAAGATTTGGATGGGTATCCTTCATATCGGCACACACACATTGAGAACATTGTGCACAAGAAAAAAACTATAAACAACTCATGGATAGTCCCATACAACCTTTATTTATCAAAACGCTACAACTGTCACATCAATGTTGAAATCTGTGCGTCAATAAAAAGTATGAAATATCTTTTCAAGTATATCTATAAGGGCCATGACAAAGCTAATGTTGAAATACAGCAGACAACAGTGAGTCATGATGAATCATCAACTTTTCTTGACTCAAGCTTTGTGAGTGCTCCAGAAGCTGCTTGGAGGATATTTGCATTTCCTATGCATGCTCAGTCCCATGCTATTAGACGTTTAGCTATCCATTTACCAAAGCAACATCAGGTTTATTTTCATGAAAATTCTGCAGTTGAAGATGTGTCAAAAAGTTTAAGCTCGACGTCAACATTAATGGAATGGTTTTTGCTGAACCAACATGACAACAATGCAAGGCAGTATTTGTATAGTGAAATTCCAGAGAATTACGTTTGGAATAAATGCCAAGCCAAGAAATTGAGGTGTTAGTAAAATTATTGGACATATGTACATTGTTAGTGTGAAAGATCAAGAAAGATATTGCCTTCGTCTGTTACTGTTGCATGTGAAAGGAGCTACAAGTTATGAGTTTTTAAAAACAGTTAATGGAGTAGTGCACAATACATTTAAAGCTGCAGCTTTGGCTTTAGGACTTTTATTGGATGATAGTGTTTGGACCCTAACTTTAGAAGATGCAGTTTCCTTACATATGCCTCATCAACTTCGCCAATTGTTTGCATACATATGAGTATTTGAACCACCTACAAATCCCGCTCAACTTTGGACAAATTTTGAGGAACATCTAATTGAGGATTATTGCTTACTTCTTCACAAAACAAGTAGAGATTGTCAAAATTTCCAATATTATGCTATGCGTGATGTCCAAAATGTGTTATTACTGCATGGAAAAACAATTTCAGACTTTAATTTGCCACAGCCTGCTACTCATGTTCTACAACTTCAAGAGTATGATGAAGCAAACTAATTATTGTTGGAAGCACAGAAAGTCAATTCTTTAAATGAACAACAACGTGTTGCATATGATACAATTGTGAGTGACATACAAAATCAAGCAGATGGAAGGGCAAAATGTTTCCTCATTGATGGTCCAGGAGGGAGTAGTAAAACCTACTTAGGCTGGGGTTACACATAAGCCCTCAGTCAGTTTTTGGCTTCAGTTTTGTCATTTTTTTTTTCTAAGTCCAAAAACTGACAGAAAAAACGCATTGGGTGTAATAAACACCCTGTGCGTTTTTCTCTGGAGCTCAAAACATTGCCCTGTCCGTTTTTGAGCCAAAAACGCAGTAAACAGCGTTTTTGGCATCAGTTAAAAAACGCATGCGTTTTCATGCGTTTTTTTTAACATGGGGCCCTATGGGAAACGCATGCGCGAACGCATGCAAACGCATGCACTTGCGTTTGCGCATGCGTTCGCGCATGCGTTTTTTTAATGAAAATTCCAAAAACGTTCAGGAGTGCAGGAGGCTCAAAAAGCACCCAGAAAAAAACGGATTGGTGATGAAAATCACTTCCAAAAACGGATTTCTATGTGTGACCCCAGCCTTATATGAAGTTTTGAAGCATCATGTTAGAGGGTTGGGAAAAGTTGTATTGCCGTCAACTACAACAGGTATTGCAGCAAATCTGTTACAAGGAGGTCGTACTATGCCAGTTTGGGATGCCAGTTCCTGTCAATGAAATATCTGTTTCCAGAATCAAACAAGATACATTTGCTGGCATGCTGTTGATACTTGATGAGTGTACTATGGCACCCAAATATGCTTTGACCTTAATTGACAGACTTCTGTGTGAAGTTATGACTACAAATGTTGCAGAAAAGAATGAAATTCCATTTGGAGGTAAAGTTTTTGTCATCGGTGGAGATTTTAGGCAATGTCTTCCTGTTATAACAAATGGAACAAGAACAGATGTCATTGAGTCCAGCTTAAAAATGGCTGATCTTTGGCAACAGTTTAATAAACTCCAACTCACTAACAACATGGGATCTTCAGACCCAGAGTATAGCAATTGGCTTCTCAAGCTTGGTAATATTGATCTTACCAACGAATACAATCTTGGAGAAGATATTATTGAAATACCAGAAGACATGTTGTCGTGTACTGCCTGCATTGTAAGGCTGGGGTCACACATAAGCCCTTGGTCCGTTTTTGGCTTCATTTTTGTAATTTTTTTTTCTAAGTCCAAAAACTGACAGAAAAACGGATTGGATGTAATAAACACCCTGTCCGTTTTTTTCTGGACCTCAAAACATTGCTCTGTCCGTTTTTGAGCCAAAAACGTTGCTAGCAACGTTTTTGGCATCAGTTAAAGAAACGCATGCGTTTTTTTAACATGGAGCCCTATGGGAAACGCATGCGTTTTTTTAACATGGGGCCCTATGGGAAACGCATGTGTTAACGCATGGCACATATAGGCACCTGCGTTAACGCATGCGTTAACGCATATGCGTTTTTAATGAAAAAATTACTAAGTCCAAAAACGTTCAGGGGTGCAGGAGGCTCAAAAAGCACCCTATAAAAAACAGATGGCTGATGAAAATCACTTCCAAAAACGGACTTCTATGTGTGACCCCAGCCTAACTGATGTTTTTGGACAATGTATTGAGATTGATGTGAATGACCAAAGCAGTGTTGACAGAGCCTCTACCCATGCAATTCTCTGTCCGAAGAACTATGATGTGGCTCTGCTAAATGCCCGTGTGATGGATAGAATGTCTGGAGAGTATACGGTGTACACAAGTGATGATTCAGTGGATTTGGATAATGAAGAAGAGCAAGAGCATTATCCAGTTGAATTTTTAAATAGTGTTACACCATCAGGAATGCCATCCCACAGACTACAACTTAAAGATGGGACAATTGTGATGTTGCTGCAGAATCTTGATACAAAGAGTGGTCTATGTAATGGAACTCGCCTTATTGTTACTGGACTCCATTCCCATGTTATTCAAGCAAGAATCATCAGTGGATCAGCAAAAGGAGATGACCTGTTCATTCCACGCATAGACTTATGTCCTTCAGACACAGGTCTTCCCTTTAGGCTTCAACTTCGGCAATTTCCAGTCAAACCAGCTTTTGCCATGACTATAAACAAGTTACAAGGCCAAACTCTACATCGTGTTGGGATATATCTACTAGAGCCAGTGTTTAGTCATGGACAACTGTAGGTTGCATTTTCTCGGGTGAAAATGAGATCCAATGTGAAGGTACAAGTTATTGACACCCCTTTACAAGGACACTTGGTGAAAGATAGTCCAAACGTTTTCACCAAAAATGTGGTCTACAAAAATATGTTAGGTTGATTTACACATAGATATATAGGTAAATGTATAACCAGAAAAAAATTATCTGCAGCACTCAGCTACTACCAATAATGCACACATGCTAACAAGCGGTATATGAGGAAAAAATTAAAAAACTTAATTTTTTTTCAAAAAACTCAATATTCTTATTATTTTTTATTTTCTGAGGTTCTTGGTACATTCATTGGCCAATGTCTGCTTCCTCATCAACCACGACACGGTGATCTCAGGTCTGATGAGTACTAAGCTGACTTCCCTGTCCTCCTTGTCCTCCCTATCCCACTTCTAAGTGGATGGACACCATCTCAACCTCAGACCACCTGTGGGCAATGAGGGTGCTAAGTGCAGACATGGAGCCAACAACTCCACATATTAGACAAAAAAACAGAAAAAACTGCACAGCACTCAAAGACATAGTGTAAACTGGTGCCAGCAAGGATGCTGGATCAAACAACCAGAAAAAATTTCTCTGGAGCACTCAGCTACTACCAATAATGCACACATGCTAACAAGCGGTATATGAGGAAAAAAATTTAAAAACTTACGTTTTTTTTTTCTTCAAAAAACTCAATATTCTTATTTTTTTTATTTTCTGAGATTCTTGGTACATACATTGGCCAATGTCTGTTTGCTCATCAACCACAACACGGTGACCTCAGGTCTGATGAGTCCTAAGCTGACATCCCTGTCCTCCTTGTCCTCCCTGTCCCACTTCTAAGTAGGAGGACAGGGATGTCAGTTTAGGACTCATCAGACCTGAGGTCACCGTGTCGTGGTTGATGAGCAAACAGACATTGGCCAATGTATGTACCAAGAATCTCAGAAAATAAAAAAATAAGAATATTGAGTTTTTTTGAAAAAAAACGTAAGTTTTTAATTTTTTTTCCTCATATACCGCTTGTTAGCATGTGTGCAGTATTAGTAGTAGCTGAGTGCTGCAGAGAAAATTTTTTCTGGTTGTTTGATCCAGCGTCACTGCTGGCACCAGTTATCACTATGTCTTTGAGTGCTGTGCAGTTTTTTCTGTTTTTTCCATTTTTTTTCTGTTTTTAGGTAAATGTATAAATAGAAAGGAAAAAAGAAGGATAGATCTAAATCAATCTACTATATAATTGCCGTAGGCACGTTTGTGTCGGACCCCGGCACGCCGTGGCTATGTCACTATGTGACGTCATGACGTGCGAGGCATTGCCCGCGTAGCGGGCATTGCGACCCCTCACCGCTGTCATCCCGCTCCGGAGCAGCTGCTGTCAGCACATGCTGACACAGTGCTCCGGAGCCTGTGCCCCTGTGCCCCTGTGCCCCTGTCATCCCGCTCCGGAGCAGCTGCTGTCAGCACATGCTGACACAGTGCTCCAGAGCCTGTGCCCCTGTGCCCCTGTCGTCCCGCTCCAGAGCAGCTGCTGTCAGCACATGCTGACACAGTGCTCCGGAGCCTGTGCCCCTGTGCCCCTGTGCCCCAGTGCCCCTGTGCCCCTGTGCCCCTGTGCCCCAGTGCCCCTGTGCCCCAGTGCCCCTGTGCCCCTGTGCCCCAGTGCCCCTGTGCCCCTGTGCCCCTGTGCCCCAGTGCCCCTGTGCCCCTGTGATCCCGCTCCGGAGCAGCTGCTGTCAGCACATGCTGACACAGTGCTCCGGAGCCTGTGCCCCTGTGCCCCTGTGCCCCAGTGCCCCTGTGCCCCTGTGCCCCAGTGCCCCTGTGCCCCTGTGCGAGCACTTGCGGCGCGGTAGCGGTAATCCCCATAAGGATTACCGCAACCGCGCCGCAAGTGCAAGTTGCGGCGCGGTTGCGGTAATCCCCATAGAAAGTATAGGGGGACTTGTGGCAGGTGCGGCAAGTGCGGTTTTGCCGCACCTGCCGCAAGTCCCCCTATACTTTGTATGGGGATTACCGCAACCGAGCCGCAGATGCGGTTTTTAAATAAAATAAAATAATCTTTATACAAATAAATTCACTTAAAATAACAAATAATAAATAAATTTAATAATAATAAAAATAGTAAAAAAACAAAACAAAATAAATAATAAAATAAAAAATAAGAATAACAAAAAAAAAAAAATAATAATATATTAAATTAAGATATTAATTACATTAAGTAATTAAAATATAATAAAATAAAATAATTTTCATTAAAATAAAAAATTTATATACAAAATAATATAATTAATAATATATTAATATAAAATAAAAATGCAAATAATAATGATATTAATGCTATTAATACTGCTATTAATGCTACTAATAATGCTATTCAGGATATTATTAATGTTATTAATGCTAAGAATAATGCTATTAATGCTAATAATACTGCTAATAATGCTATTAATACTGCTATTAATGCTACCAATAATGCTATTAATGCTATTAATAATGTTATTAATGCTATTAATGCTATTAATAATGCTATTAATGCTAATAATAATGCTATTAATGCTAATAATACTGCTAATAATGCTATTAATACTGCTATTAATGCTATCAATAATGCTATTAATGCTATTATTAATGTTATTAATGCTATTAATGCTATTATTAATGCTATTAATGCTAATAATAATGCTATTAATTAGTGATGGGCGAATCCTAAATTACTCGGAATCGCATGACTCTAGCGAGTCCGAGCACAGGACTCACTACTCGTTGCGAGTCTAGAGAGTCCAATGTTAATGAATGGGGAAGCGAGTAATAGCGAGTAGTGTGAGATTTACAAATCGCAGATGTGTCTCGGAAGCTTCAGCCTGAAGCAATCCTAGTTTTGTCATTTATTTGCATTGCTCGTTTACTTTGTAACTGTAATCGCTGACTCGCACAGATAAGATCCTGTCTCCTCTGTACAGGCTGCCAGCTCCAGGGTCCTAGAGCCCGCCTGCTGCCTGATGTAGCAGTGCTGAGATTGTTCTCAGTCTGCTCATTCCCTGTGTACAGACATGAATGTCTGTGCACAGAGATGATGTAGCAGAGCTGAGATTGTTCTCAGTCTGCTCATTCCCTGTGTACAGACATGAATGTCTGTGCACAGAGATGATGTAGCACAGCTGAGATTGTTCTCAGTCTGCTTATTCCCTGTGCATAGACATCTATATTTATGCACAGGGGATGTAGCAGAGAGGACATCGCGTTTTGGACTGCGTCGGACGGAAGAGGATTTTTTTAATTAAAGATGGAGTCCCTAATGGCTTTTTTTTTTATTTCTAATAAAAAATTTTCCTTGTGTTGTGTTTTTTTTAAAACAATTTAATAGAAATTCATGGCGGTCATGTCTAATATTGGCGTGACCGCCATAAATTTCGGGCTTAGGGTCAGCTGATAATACAAATCTGGCCCTAACCTCTATTACCCAGCGTGCAACCGCTACCAGGGCCGCTGGAAGAGCGGGGTTCAGCGCCAGAGGATGGCGCTTCAATGAACGCGCCATCTTCTGGGGCGGCTGCGGGCTGCAATTTGCAGCGGGGGGTGCCCAGAAAGCTTGGGCATCCCTGCGCTGCGGATTCCAGCCCCCAGCTGCTTAGCTGTACCTGGCTAGACATAGAAATTGCGCGGAGCCCCACGCATTTTTTTTTAATTATTTCATGAAATTCTGAGATTCTGACTCTGAGACTCTGACTCTGAAATTCATGAAATAATAAAAAAAAATGCTTGGGGCTCCGCGCAATTTCTATGTCTAGCCAGGTACAGCTAAGCAGCTGGGGGCTGGAATCCGCAGCGCAGGGATGCCCAAGCTTTCTGGGCACCCCCCGCTGCAAATTGCAGCCCGCAGCCGACCCAGAAGATGGCGCGTTCATTGAAGCGCCATCCTCTGGCGCTGAACCCCGCTCTTCCAGCGGCCCTGGTAGCGGTGGCACGCTGGGTAATAAAGAGGTTAGGGCCAGCTTTGTATTATCAGCTGGCCCTAAGCCCGAAATTTATGGTGGTCACGCCAATATTAGACATGACCGCCATGAATTTCTATTAAATTGTTTTAAAAAAAACACAACACAAGGAAAATTTTTTATTAGAAATAAAAAAAAAAGCCATTAGGGACTCCTTCTTTAATTAAAAAAATCCTCTTCCGTCCGACGCAGTCCAAAACGCGATGTCCTCTCTGCTACATCCCCTGTGCATAAATATAGATGTCTATGCACAGGGAATAAGCAGACTGAGAACAATCTCAGCTCTGCTACATCATCTCTGTGCACAGACATTCATGTCTGTACACAGGGAATGAGCAGACTGAGAACAATCTCAGCTCTGCTACATCATCTCTGTGCACAGACATTCATGTCTGTACACAGGGAATGAGCAGACTGAGAACAATCTCAGCACTGCTACATCATCTCTGTGCACAGACATTCATGTCTGTACACAGGGAATGAGCAGACTGAGAACAATCTCAGCTCTGCTACATCATCTCTGTGCACAGACATTCATGTCTGTACACAGGGAATGAGCAGACTGAGAACAATCTCAGCACTGCTACATCATCTCTGTGCACAGACATTCATGTCTGTACACAGGGAATGAGCAGACTGAGAACAATCTCAGCACTGCTACATAATGTCTGTGAGCAGGCGGGCTCTAGGACCCTGGAGCTGCACAGAGAAGACAGCTGGACTCGGCTCGCAAAGAAACAGCAGTTATCTGCGAGTTTCCCTGCTATCACTGGCACAGTAGCCAGTGATTACTCGCACGAGTCTAATGCAAACAATGGCAATCCTAGTTTTGTCAGCGTTTCTGACAAAACTAGGATTGATATTGATTTGCATTGGACTCGTGCGAGTAATCACTGGGAAACTCGCAGAGTACCGAGTCCTGCGAGTCCCTTACTACTCGCCGAGTAACGAGTCCTAGCGAGTAGATTCGCCCATCCCTACTATTAATGCTATTAATAATGTTATTAATGCTATTATTAATGCTAATAATGCTATTAATACTGCTATTACTGCTAATAATAATGCTATTGCTTATAATATTGCTATTGATGATGCCATTATTATTTAAAAATCTTTAAAAAAACAATAAACATATTTTAGATACCCGATCCATTTGCATCAGGCTAACAGCTATCTACTATATAATTGCCGTAGGCACTTCCGTGTCGGACCCCGGCAAAGACCGTGGCTATGTCACTCTGTGACGTCACCACGGCGAAGCATTGGCCGCGTAGCGGCCAATGCGAGTTTTTGGCCTGCGCGAGCAATGGCCGCGAGGCCATTGCTCGCGCAGGCTGAGTACAAGCAATGGCCGCGAAGCGGCCATTGCGAGTCGCTGGCCGAAAATAGAACCAGAGGCTCGGCCACAAAGCTAGCGATCTCCCGCTCAGGTAGCGCGAGCAATGGCCGCCAGGCCATTGCGAGTCGCTGGCTGAGTGCGAGCACTTGCGGCGCGGTTGCGGTAATCCCCATAAGGATTACCGCAACCGCGCCGCATTGCGACTCGCTGGCTGAGTGCGAGCACTTGCGGCGCGGTAGCGGTAATCCCCATAAGGATTACCGCAACCGCACCGCAAGTGCAAGTTGCGGCGCGGTTGCGGTAATCCCCATAGAAAGTATAGGGGGACTTGCGGCAGGTGCGGCAAGTGCGGTTTTGCCGCACCTGCCGCAAGTCCCCCTATACTTTCTATGGGGATTACCGCAACCGCGCCGCAGATGCGGTTTTTAAATAAAATAAAATAATCTTAATACAAATAAATTCACTTAAAATAACAAATAATAAATAAATTTAATAATAATAAAAATAGTAAAAAAACAAAACAAAATAAATAATAAAATAAAAAATAGCTATCTACTATAATCAAATTAATGCACGTTCTAGAATCCCGATGCATTTGCATCGGGCTCACAGCTAGTAGATAATAAATAGTTAGATAATAGATAGATAGATAGATAGATAGATAGATAGATAGATAGATAGATAGATAGATAGATAGATAGATAGATAGAGATCTTCTGTATAATCTCTTTATCATATAGATATAAAATAAAAAAAAATAGATGGATAGATGCACAAATGAATACATTTAAAATACATAGATAATTAATAGTGAGATAAGAGATAGGATATAGGTATTTATAGGTATACATAAATAGATTGGTGTGATAAACTATTAGATATTTTATATTGTAAGGTGATCATACATTTAAGTATAAGATGGGAGATGTGTATCATCAAAATGTTAAATTTGGTGATATGAATTCAGATGTCATGTAATGTTCCAGTATTGTAGATACTGAGAACTTTAATTTATCTTTAATAGGGCTGGGTTTTTTGAACAGCTAAAGAGATGGGTGGGATGGCTGTTCACCACATTTCCATCGCAAGGTGTGGTCTGTACTGATAGATAGGTGACCTTGACGTGGTTGATGGGCAAACAGGTATTGGTCAATATGTGTACTATGAACTTTTATTTTTTAAAGATAAGATTTTTCAAAAAAATCTAAAAATTGATTTTTTTGAGAAAAGTTCTTTTATTTAAGTGAGTCCTCTCTCTGAGAATTAGTAAAAATGGAGGCTTAGCTGAGCCAAAGGAAAGAGTGACAAGGTAGAACAGGGACCCATCAGATCTCAAAATCACTTTGAAGATGATTGATGGGCAAACAGGTATTGGCCAATATGTGTACCAAGAACCTTAGTTTATGAAGATAAAATATCCAAAAAATACATAGACGATAGATGCAGAGGTAGGTGCTAGATAGATATTGTGTATGACTTGCATTATTGTTAAATCTTCATAAATAAACTATATATGTATTCTAGACTACCCAGATGCTTTAGAATCGGGCCACCATCTAGTGTATATATATAGTTTTGGTCAAAAATATTGACACCCCTGCAATTCTGTCAGATAATACTCAGTTTCTTCCTGAAAATGATTGCACTCACAAATTCTTTGGTATTATTATCTTCATTTAATTTGTCTTCAATGAAAAAACACAAAAGAGAATGAAGCAAAAAGCAAAACATTGATCATTTCACACAAAACTCCAAAAATGGGCCAGACAAAAGTATTGGCACCCTCAGCCTAATACTTAGTTGTACAACCTTTAGCCAAAATAACTGCGATCAACCGCTTCCGGTAACCATCAATGAGTTTCTTACAATGCTCTGCTGGAATTTTAGACCATTCTTCTTTGGCAAACTGCTCCAGGTCCCTGATATTTGAAGGGTGCCATCTCCAAACTGCCATTTTTATATCTCTCCACAGGTGTTCTATGGGATTCAGGTCTGGACTCATTGCTGGCCACCTTGGAAGTCTCCAGTGCTTTCTCTCAAACCATTTTCTAGTGCTTTTTGAAGTGTGTTTTGGGTCATTGTCCTGCTGGAAGACCCATGACCTCTGAGGGAGACCCAGCTTTCTCATACTGGGCCCTACATTATGCTACAAAATTTGTTGGTAGTCTTCAGACTTCATAATGCCGTGCACACGGTCAAGCAGTCCAGTGCCAGAGGCAGCAAAGCAACCCCAAAACATCAGGGAACCTCCGCCATGTTTGACTGTAAGGACCGTGTTCTTTTCTTTGAATGCCTCTTTTTTCTCCTGTAAACTCTATGTTGATGCCTTTACCCAAAAAGCTCTACTTTTGTCTTATCTGACCAGAGAACATTCTTCCAAAATGTTATAGGCTTTCTTAGGTAAGTTTTGGCAAACTCCAGCCTGGCTTTTTTATGTCTTGGGGTAAGACGTGGGGTCTTCCTGGGTATCCTACCATACAGTCCCTTTTCATTCAGACGCCGACGGATAGTACGAGTTGACACTGTTGTACCCTCGGACTGCAGGGCAGCTTGAACTTGTTTGGATGTTAGTCGAGGTTCTTCATCCACTATCCGCACAATCTTGCGTTGAAATCTCTCGTCAATTTTTCTTTTCCATCGACATCTATGGAGGTTAGCCACAGTGCCATGGACTTTAAACTTCTTGATGACACTGTGCATTGTAGACACAGGAACATTCAGGTCTTTGCAGATGGACTTATAGCCTTGAGATTGCTCATACCTCCTCACAATTTGGTTTCTCAAATCCTCAGACAGTTCTTTGGTCTTCTTTCTTTTCTCCATGCTCAATGTGGTACACACAAGGACACAGGACAGAGGTCGAGTCAACTTTAATCCATGTCAACTGGCTGCAAGTGTGATTTAGTTATTGCCAACACCTGTTAGGTGCCACAGGTAAGTTACAGGTGCTGTTAATTACACAAATTAGAGAAGCATCACATGAGTTTTCTAACAGTGCCAATATTTTTGTCCACCCCCTTTTTTATGTTTGGTGTGGAATTAAATCCAATTAGGCTTTAGGACAATTCTTTTTGTGTTTTTTTATTGAAGACAAATTAAATGAAGATAATAATACCTAAGAATTTGTGATTGCAATCAGTTTCAGGAAGAAACTGAGTATTATCTGACAGAATTGCAGGGGTGTCAATACCTTTGGCCACAACTGTATTAATTCACCATTGGGATCTGGAGAAATCCCAGCTCAGCAATTCATCACTAGTGTTTGCCACCACACACCTGAATTTCTAATTATTCTATGTCCATTGGAGGCTAAGCAAGCACAGTAGTCCCAGATTACCAGCTAGCTCTATATCATTCCCTGTTATCCTTATTATCCATGAATTTGGGGTGTCAATACTTTTGGCCACAACTATACACATAGCTGCACCATACACTGTGGCCCAAAGGGCTGAACCTGTGTACTGCATATTACCACACAATGTTTCACGGACCCATCAATAGCTTTTGACGGGTCCCATACCTCATAGCATAGCATAAAGCAATGTGCAACTGCCCTGTATCCCAAAGTAACGACACACACAGGTAGTTTTTTTAAACCAATTTTTTTAAGTTTATCTTTTTGTGCACTGGAAAAATAAGGACAACACACACAAAATAACATAAACCAGAAGTGTTAACATCAAACAAATAAATGCAACATGATGACAAATAATGTAAAAGAATAAACATGTCAAAGTAAAAAAAACAAAAACATCACTAAGTAACTAACTAAAGAATGTGCACACACAAAAACCCAAACAAAATCCTCATGGTGCAGCAACCCTGGTGACTACACCATCCTCATCATGTTGCACCCTCACAGCACCAGCCACCCTACACCTACTGGTGCTGCCAGGCCACTGCCCAGGGCCATTAAAATATCACAAAGTATTCACTAATCTCAGGATGTCCTGTGTTTGAGACTCCTAACCGCGGCTCCACAGACTTATTTGCAGGGCCATTAAAATAGGGGCAGTATGCGTCTCTTCTGTTCCTGGCATCCTGCTGAGTCCAACCCTGGCTCAGCGGCTGGAGTGGCGCCACACCATGGTCGGTAGCGTGCCAATCCCCTGGATGGACCTCCCCTGTTGTGGGGTCTAGTGAATCCACATAATTTGGCGGCGTGTATGATGACCGATCCCTATGATGCAGGAAGTTATGCAGCACACAGAAGGCCAGCACTACCACATCAATAGATTCCAGTTTCATATGCAGACGTATATGAAAAACCTGGAATGTATTGGCCATGATCTCGAATGCATTTTCAACCACACGGCGGGCCCAGGATAGCCGGTAATTGAAAAGGCGCTGCTCAGAAGTAAGGGTCCTCTATGGATATGGCCATAGTAGGTGTGCCTGAAGTGGGAAGGCTTCATCTCCCCACAAACGCAAAGTTGAGATGACTGGTTGTCTCTTCATTTGAGGGCAAGTTCAGCCCACCTGTCCTTAGGTCTTGGGCCAAGGAGCAGTGTGCGAGCACACCCCCATCTGAGATACGCCCGTTCATTCCAACGTCCACATAGAGGAACTCATAGTTCGCATCCACTAGGGCCATGAGGGCAACACTAAAATATCCTTTGTAATTGTCATACAAAGACCCCGAGTTTGGGGGTTTAGTGACCCTCACCATCCAATGCCCCGCCGCAGTTTGGAAATTGCCAGCGTGACTCAAACCCTCTGGCTACATCCATCCATTCAGCGGGTGTGGTTGGAAACTGCATATAGGATGGCAGCAGACTACTCCAGATGGCCTCACACGACTCGGGGATCAGGCGGCTCAGCAGGGACAGTGATACACGTGAAGTGTATTGCAGGTCCTTGATACACGTGAAGTGTATTGCAGGTCCTTGACCGACCTGTAGCCAGGATCCGCAAAGTTACTGCCAAACGCTCCTCATGTGGCACAGCTCGACGCATCACAGTGTCCTGATGGGCTATCAATGGCCTTATGCGTTCCAACAGGAATGTGAAAGAGTCCTCAGACATACGGAGGTAGTTCCTGAAATCATGCGGACTGCGATCCTCCAGCTCACACACCAGCTGCATGTGGCTCCAGGTGTCCCAGCGGCGAAGCCAATCCCGAGCCCACAAACACCGTGGTCTGCAAGCCCGCAACTTCTCATATCTATCCTCCAGCCACAAGTCCTCAGCCACCAAGCCAACAGACACGATAGCATCTTCATCAGGGTCGAACATCATCTCATGTACCAACCCCTGCAAAAGTGAGAAAGCGAAACGTCAGTACAAGAAAGCTTCATCACACATCATCTACATACACCACCTCCTTCTGTATACACCTCCTGGCCACTTTACCACAGCATACACAACTGTGAACACCAGTCCACACACATACATATATATCCGCATTCAAGGGCCAAACACAGCATTGCACTGGCTGACAACCAAACCTGGTCAATCTATACCCCTGCCCCTCCAGTACAATACATGTCCCTTGTCAAATGCAAAACATCATGAGGCTAAGCCCATATATATGGCCATAATTTTCACGTGTTACCACAAGGCATGGCCCTACACATAAGTCACATTATTTTTTTTGTTTATTAATAACGCATATATACAATTTCCTCATACACGTCTCCAGCCTTTGTGTCTCATGGTCAAAATGTCATGCCACGAAGCAGACTATTAAATACTCATCATGACCAACAGACTTCCCTGATGTGTTGTGAATGCCGGATGTCCAATCCACATATGATTTTGGCCTTAAACGTCCCATTGTGTGTGGTCCATGACAGTACTATGTGTCCTCAATTCTGATGCTCCCCCAACAAAAGACACATGCATCCTGCAATCATGATCCTGTATGGCAAAGTCAAAATGGCGTTTCAAAGAGGATATGTTTGGGTTGTGAAAACACTCATGCATCCATTTGCAAGAACACATTTGAAAATAGTGTGTGAAACTTGAGTACAAACATACCCCATCACTTGAGCGTTACCTACAGTACACAATAGCGACCCCTAATGCAAAGGTGCACTTAATGCAACACACCCATATCACAGTTGATGATCGCAGGGCAGTACTTACTTAATGACTCTGGGTAGCAAGCGTGACCGACCTTGGTCTAGGGCGCTTTTTATCTGTTAACCAACCAATCTAAACACAGTGGCGTCCTGTAATCGACGTAGCCGCCTGGGTGTACACAGGTGCCACCAATGATTAAGTGCCATTGCGCTTGTTTGATTGGTCAGGTTTTCTATAAATAAGCACGTGCTTGGGCGCCACCCCTGCTCCAACTGGAATGTGCATTGTGCTAGTAGGGTCTCCTCACAAGTTCTCTGTTGGACAGACTTGAAGTGGGGGCACATGCTATTGGGCACTCCTAGACATTCTTTTCTGTGTGCTGTAGACCAATATGTTGGCAGATGTTTGTGCGCATTATGTCCTGCTTCCGGTAGCGTTGTGTAGAAGTGTATTTAGCGACGTGTACGCATCGTACATACACTCCGTGGACTGTAGCACACATAATGTTCTGTGACATTCTTTGCTGGACTATATGTGTACTCCAGCACTCTGTTTAGCCCTAAATATATGTGTATCTGATGTGTGTGTGTTGAAATGTCCTTATTTTCACAATGTGTATCATTTGTAATGATAGACCTTGACATATTTCACTGCAGTGGGCCCCAATACATATATCACGTCGCCTGTCCGACATGACCCATGTATGGACACATGTTAACGCCAATAATGAATTTCCCCAGCCAACCTGACTACCAGAAAACATGTTATTAGTCTTGCAGTACATGGGCTGGACACACAGAGTAGGGTATGACCTCTGATGGCCATGTGTTTGTTTGCATGATTTTTATTTATTTTTTTTTCTTTCTCTCAGATGGCTCAGTATCACGATTTTGTGACACAGCTCCTCACCATATACCAGGCACACGAATGCCTGTGGCGGGTGTCGCTGTCTGCGTATCACGACCAGGCAGCGCAGGCTGAGGCCTACGTGCCGCTGCTGGAGCTGTGCCAACGGCTCCAAACACAAAAGGACTGGACAGCGGTGCTGGTTGCAGATAAGATCAAAAACCTGCGCACCGTGTTCAACAAAACTGACAAAAGGTGGATGGAGGCCTGGTCCGGGGCTGGAGCTGAGGAGGTCCCTAGGCCAACTCTCTGGTACTATGACCTCCTCAGCTTCACCCTGGGCCAAGAGGGGCCTCGTGAAACATGGTGCAGCAGGCGCTGCCTGCAACCAGCTGTGACCGCAGCCCAAGACCCTGCCCCGTTGCAGGAGGTGGGTAATTGTGTTTGTGTGATCGATGTAACCAGCATGTTGTTTGCACTGATGTGAGGTTTGGTGCACATGTGGTAGTCACCCTTGTGATTTTCAAATACCAATCCAATGTGGCTTTTGGTGTTAGCCTTGTTGAAATTGGCTCTATGTTGTCTTGGGTGTTTGGTTGTGGTATTAGCTTAAATTACATAGCAACATGTGGCTAATGTTTTTTTTTGTTTGTTTTTCAGGTCCCTCTGTTGCCTGACTCCAATGATGAGGAGCCAGCAGCTGGCGAGGCTCTCCCCTAAACATCTGCGGGAGAGCCAGTGCTCGGGACTAGTGGTGGGGGGCCGGGCCCAGGTCTGAGATCAGGTGTCGCAGACCACTCGCCCCACCCAACACGGAGCTGGGTACCTGGGTGAAACGGGTCCTCCTTGATCGGCAGAGGACCCCCGGCTCTGGGTTCGGGTACATCGCCAGCGAGATGCTGGTCCGCATGAACAGGCTAGTGGGAGAAGTGAGAGGTAGGAAGAAAGAAGAAGGGAACTTATCTGGTATCCCTTAAGCCCAACCGGACACTGGAGTCCTAAGCTACTATTCATCTTCAGTGTAGCAGCAAAAGCCCGGACAGAGAAGGAGGATCTATTCCCCCTGAAGTAAAGAATAGAAGACTCCAAACCTGACCAAGCATAGGACCAGGAACCTAAGTAGAGAATAGGAATCCCACAGAAAGGTACAGCACCCTGAGAGGGAGAAAGAGGGATTAAGCAGGGATTATGCGCACCAGTCACCACATAAGGCTAGGGTCATATTAACGTCATGGCAGCACTAAAAGCTAGTGTTTTTTTCATGTTGAACTGTTGTAAAACGCTAGCGTTAACGCATCCGTAGGGTCCACTGCAAAAAACCTGTTGCCAAAGTGGAATGCGCTTGACGCTAGGCTTTTATGTTAGCGCATCAGAAAAAACGGTTTGCAGCATTTTTGGGGGCTTTTGCCAAAACGCTAGCGTTTTTTTAACATGGGAGTCTATGGGCGACGCATGGATTAACGCATAGGCCATATTGAGGCATACGTTAATGGATGCATTATTGATTTAAAGCATTTCATTTACAAAAAATCTCTGATGTCATAGGTCAAATGACCTGTGCATGCCATATATGGTGGGGTGCAAAACAGGAAGACTGCCCTTGCCCACAGGTGTGCCATTCGAATTAGCTGCATCTGCACCCTCAATGTATGTACACATGTGTGTTACAGGTTCTCATATTGTATGTTTCAATAGAACATACTAAACACATGTAATAATTGTTAATCCTCATGTTATATACACAGAGGTTTGACTATGACCTCACAGATGTTGAGACCCTGTCTGACTCATGACTCTTAAGGTACCGTCACACGCGGCAATTTTGCTAGCAATTTCACTGGCAATTTGCTGGTTGCAGTGAAATCATGGACACATTGTTCCATTTGTACACAGCAACAAAATAGAACAATGTGTCCATGATTTCACTGCAACCAGCTAATTGCCAGTGGAATTGCTAGCAAAATTGCCGCGTGTGACTTTAGAGTTTTCTGTGAGTTTACTTTCACTTTTTATGTGTGTTGTGAGCAGTGTGTACATGTAAATGCTGACATTTGCAGCAGGACAGTTTTGGCCGAGGGGGTGAAGGAGTTTAGTGTTCTTAAGTTTAACGGATTGGGGGAGCACAGACAGCAGCAACAGCCAAGTACTGCAGCCTAATCACTCTAGATCACTGTCATCACACTCTTACACACAGACACACACCCTCAGCCCCACACTCTCTACACACAGACACACACTCAGCCCTGCACTCACCACACACACACACACACTCAGTCCTTTACTCACCACACACACAAACTCAGTCCTGCACTTACCACACACACACTCAGCCCCACACTCACTAAACACAGACACATACTCAACCCTGCACTCACCACAGAGGACCTTTGGTGATGTCTCAGTTATGCAACGACATGGCTCCGCCTATGATTCTGACATTTCTACAGTCCCTCTAAGTAAGCTTTATCTTATTGGGATGCTGAGCAGGGGGGCTGCGAACTGCCGGGAGAGGGCTGGAAGGAGCAGGCACCGGGCTACAGTTGGAAGCAGAGGTGGGGTGTCGGCTGGGAGTGCAGCGATCGTCCTATTAAGAGACCCATCAGTTGGGTGTCCCAATATGGTAATCGGTTTACTTCCGGCTGGCGCAGTGGATTGTGGAATTTAAGGATGTCCGGACAGAAGTCTGTGTCAGGCAACATAAGGCAATTATATATAGAGATTATAAGTGACATCTAATAAATTTAATTCAGAGCAATGCCTCTTTGAGTGAGTTGTTAAATGCATTCCTCCATACTGCTTATTAGATTTTTACTAGCAGTATATATGAGTTTTATCATAAAAAATAAATGCTAGCCCGCAACTGCGGGGGGTTCTTGTATAGAAATGTTTTATAAGCCATTTGTCACGTCATCTTTTATATGTTTGATTAGACGTGGAGAACCATGACCAAGTTTTACATGTTATAAAGGAATTACGTAACTACTTGTATCTTATCTCCGACATGAATGGAGTTACTTGTATTGTGAAAACTACAGAAATACCCTAAGATCAAAAAAATACCAAATATTTAGAAAAATGTACTAAATTTAAAGCTAATTTTGCATTTTGTGGCAAATCCTGGTGTCCATGATTTTTTCAATATTTTATTCACTTTCAGCACACCAAAATACATGGAAATTAGATGAAAATAATCAAACAGCTTTTTAGGCGCACACCTGTGTCATTGAAGACTGACATATTTGTAGGTAGCAATGATGAAAACAAATAACTTTATGCAGGTCACCAATTCAATTAATCTGGAATGCTAATGAATAAAGCGTGTGGGCAGTGCACCTAAGCAATACAAGGACAAGTTCAATATGAATTATACATAAAATTACACAGTTGTGCACTTGTCAAAAATCTGTATAATAAGGGAATGACATGAAATAGTGATTGCACATTTTCAAGAAGCAATATCCATAGTATGGTGTTTATTGAGTGCAAACATGAACAGACCTATAAGACCATGTGTGAAGCATATAATGACCATATGCTATTTTTATATGAATTGCAATCACCAGGGACGGTGTTAGGGGGGTAGACTGGGCAGTTGCCCAGGGCCCTGACTCTCTTAGGGGGCCCCAAAGGAGCTGAACTGAAAACACAATAAAACAGTAAAAAAAAATAAAAAAATACACATATTTGGTATCACTGCGTTCATAAGAATCTAAGCTATCAATATATGAAGTAAAATTAATCCAATTGGTAAATGGTGCAACAGGAAAAAAATAAAAACGCCAGAATTATGATTTTTGGGCCACCTCGTTGTTACGATACAATGCAATAAAAGGCGATCATAATGTTGTATCTGACTCAAAATTATATCAGTAAAAATGTCAACTCAGGGCACATAAAGTAAGCCATCACATAGCCCTGTATCTTCAAAAATGAAAACATCACGGGTCTCGGAAAATGGCGAATAAAGCAAATTTTTTGTCCTACAAATTTTTGTATTTATGATTAAAAAAATGTTCAGTATGTTCTTATTCTGACCTAGATAATAAACTTATGAAGTGACTTTTACCATATAGTTAATATGATAAATAAAAAACTAAAAAAAATTGCGGAATTGCACTTATTTTTGCAATTTTAAAGCACTTGAATTTTTTTTCTCATTCTCCAGTACATTTTGTGGTAGAATGAATGATGTAATTCAATAGTACAACTCATCCCACAAAAAATAAGCCCTCGTACAGTTATGTGGAAGGAAAAATAAAACAGTTATGGCTCTTGAAAGAAGGGGAGGGAAAAAAAAAACAAAAAACCGCTCAGTGGGAAAAGTTATAAAATCCTTGTAATTGCCATATAATAGCAGCAGGAGCGCCCCCTGCAGCCTTCAATCTTCACATGTTCATGATGGGAGTAATTAGAGTTTGGGGACCTCCTTAATTCCTACATTTGTAGCCAGTTATCAAACAGAACTTACAAGGCATTAAAGGGGATGTCCAGCATTAATAAAACTTTAATATTCTTCAAAAACAGCACCACCCCTGTGTACAGGTGGCATGTGATATTACAGCATAGGCCCAGTCCCTTCAATTAAGCTGAGCTGCAATATGACACACAACCTGTAGACAGGGGTGGCGCTGTTTTTGAAAGAAATCACTCATGTTTATAGAATTCTGGATAACTCCTTTAAGGTCAATATTTCCACTAGTGACCCCAGAACAACACAAGACCACCAGGATGGGGCTTAATTCAAATGTGTTTTTTTTTATAATATGAAGAATATAGCAGATCTTTGTTAAAGATGACATTTAAGTAGATGATCCTATGGAAACATTTTCCTTACTGAATCTTCAGTTTGTAAAGAGTTGTATTCAATGTTACTTTTACACAATTGACATATGACATCACTCTTGTAAAAAAGCACACCGGCAGTTCCGGTGAAAACACCCTCCTACAAGTATTTCATTAATTTAGTCAGCATTAACCCCCACGAAAACCCACACACAATTAAAAACATCAAACAGCTTTTAAAAATACATGCTTTTAAAATACAGAATACAAAATTTAAAAACACACAGATCATAACACCGGGCTCTGTTGGTTAAAACTACCACAAACTTATCCATCTGACTCTCAAGTTCCTACCTATAGAGCGTAAAGTACACTTTGTTTGAGATGAGGGCATGTGAGTGAGTTCTGCTTACATGCGCTGCAGATGAGCGTAATTGATTTGTATAATACAGTTAGGAGCAACTACTAAATTATAAAACTATGTGCCGATAAGGCGTTCCTCTAATGTGAAGGATGAGAGCTATTTAATCTCATGTATTGTGCTTCCATTCAACTCCTTTCGGTTATCAAAGGTTATATGTGAAAGAATAAGAGCCTCTATAGATTGCGATTTACACCCTAACTTTTAGTATCAGTGGATGATATAAATATATTGGATGGATGAGATGAAAGTGGTTTTGTACCCTCAGCAAATAATGGAGTGGTGACTTTGGGATCCAGCAGTTGCCTACGCTGGAGACACTAATTAAACCTGGCAGGAGGAGTAGTGTTGGGGTTTAAGGCAATACTCAGGAACTTGAAATTCAGATGGATAAGTGCGTGGTAGTTTTAACCCACGGAGCCCGGTGTTATGATTTGTGTGTTTTTAAGTTTTGTATTCTGTATTTTAATGGCATGTTGCCCCTCTCGTTCACGGCAGAACACATCGACTCAACAGACAACCCTGGCATACAGACACCACTAAAAATCGGGACTCTTGAGTTGCTGAGCGGCGCTGGAAGAAAACAGGCTCACAAGAAGACTACACAGCATTCAAGCAAGCACTGATCAAGTTCAAGTCAGCACTCACCTCCACTAAACATACTTACTTCACTACCCTCATATCCTCTTTGTCCCACAACTCCAAGCAGTTATTCAACACATTTAACTCCCTCCTCTGCCCCCACTGCTCCTCCTACTTCTCATATCTCTGCAGAAGACTTTGCAACACACTTCACCTGCAAGATCGATCAGATCAGTCAAGTCATTTCTAACCAACCATCACAACCCCTAGGTATGCCAGAACACTTTCCTCCCCCACTATCCCTCCTGCCCTCCATCACTGAAGAAGAACTTGCAAACCTCCTCTCCAAATCGCACCTCACCACTTGTGCATCGGACCCCATCCCTTCCCACTTCCTCCCCAACCTCACCACTATGCTTATTCCAGCCCTAACCCACCTCTTCAACCTATCACTAACCTCCGGTACCTTTTCTTCCACTTTCAAACGTGTAACAATCACACCTATCTTAAAGAAGCCATCCCTTGACCTAACCTCCACATACAGCTAACACCCCCTATTGCTGCTGCTGTTCGCCTCCAAACGTCTTGAAAAGCATGTCCACACTTTACTTTCCTCCCACCTCTTGTCTAACTCTATGACAACCTTCAATCTGGCTTCCGCTCCCACCACTCCTCTGAAACTGCTTTAACTAAAATTACTAATGACCTTTTTACCACCGTAGCTATCAGACACTTCTCCATCCTCCTCCTTCTTGACCTCTGCATTTGACACAGTCGACCACTGTCTCCTATTACAGATCCTCTTTTCCATTGCTATCACTGACCTTGCCCTCTCCTGGATGTTCTTCTACCTTTCCAAATGCACATTTAGCGTCTCCCACTCCCACATGACCTCCTCACCCCATCCACTCTCTGTTGGGGTCCCTCAAGGCTCTGTCCTGGGACCCCTTCTTTTTCCATCTATACCCTTGACCTAGGACAACTCATAAAGTCCCATGGATTCCAGTACCACCTGTACACTGACGACACTCCGTTGTAACTCTCTGGCCCAGACATCGCTTCTCTGCTGTCTAGAATCCCAGTGTGTCTATCAGCCATATCCTCCTTCTTCTCCTCTCGCTTCCTTAAACTAAGCGTAGACAAAACTGAACTAATCTTTCCCTCTCCTTGTGTACCTCCCTTACCTAATCTATTTATCACAATAAATAACATCACACTCGGCCCTGTACCTAAAGTCCGCGCCCTCGGAGTAACTCTTGACTCTGCCTTATCCTTAAAACCACACATCTAAGCTCTCGCCACCTCCTGCCTCCTTCAACTCAAAAATATTTCCAGAATCTGTCCCTTCCTCAACCATCAATCTACTAAATTACTAGTGCATACCCTCATAATCTCCCGTCTTGACTACTGCAACCTCCTTCTTTGTGGCCTTCCTGCTAACACTCTTGCACCTCTCCAATCCATCCTTAACTTTGCTGCCCGACTAATCCACTTCTCTCCTCACTGCTCCTCCACTTCTCCTCTCTTCAAATCCCTTCACTGGCTCCCAATTCACCAGCGTATCCAATTCAAACTACTAACATTGACATACAAAGCCATCTACAATCTGTCTCCTCCCATATATCTCTGAACTAATCTCCCGATGTCATCCAACTTGTCATCTTCGATCCTCCGAAGACATCCTTCTTTCCTCTGCACTTGTACATTCCTCATCTAACCGCCTGCAAGACTTCGCCCAAGCATCACCCATCCTCTGGAACTCTGCACGCCAAAATTTCCGACTATCCCCTACACTCGGAAGCCTCAAGCGTATCCTGAAAACCTATCTCTTCAGAACAGCCTGCAATGACCATGGTGCCACCTCACCACCGCTGGACATAGCGCTCCACCACCACCAGCGTAGACCCAACCTACTGCCAACATACAGTGCTGAGCAAATTAATTGGGACAAAGCAATTTTTTAAGTAAAATCGAAAGGTGGTTACCAGTCAGTAATTCAAACCAGTTTTAACTGCTTTGAACAGGTGTGAGTGTACAACCTTGAGTAACAATATGTGCTTTGACTGGTTTTAGTCAGAAAATAACAGCTAGCTGCCCCCTCTGTTTCAGTTGGGAGCTTGTTTCTGTGAGGAGTGGTTTAGTGGACTTTTCTCTCAGTTTGATTCGTGCCTGTAAAAATGGATGTTACTCCACAGGAAGAGGTCTAGAATTATTACTCTTAATGAACATACAAGTCTGACTGTAAAGCCAGCGTCACACACCTTAATGTCGCCAGTGATCGGATCGCTGGCGACATTGACAGATGATCGCTGGTGAGCTGTCACACAGACAGACTCACCACAGATCATTGGACCAGCGACATCGTGGAAATGATTTAAATATCGTTTCCACGATGTCTGCAGGCTGGTATCCATGGTAAACTGCGGATACCTAGGCAGCGTGCGCTGCCTAGATGCCCGATGTGTACCTTGGTTACAAGCTTTCTCCACTCACCGGCTGGTATCCAAGGTACACAGCGGGTAACTAGGTACCCTAGTTACCCGCTGTGTACCTTGGATACCAGGCGGTGAGCGGAGAAGGCTGGTAACAAGGTATACATCGGGTATCTAGGCAGCGCGCCCTGCCTAGTTACCCGCAGTTTACCCTGGATACCCGCTCCCAGCGCTTGCTGAGAGGCGCTGGGAGCTGGCTGATCGCGTCTCCCGGTGTCACAAGCGGCGATGCTGCGTGTATGCCGGGCGACCATTGCCAGGTCCAGTCCGAAAACCTGGCGACCATCAACCAGCAATTTATCGCTGGATGATATACCATGTCACACGCATCAATATCGCTGCAACGTCACGTGCAGCAGCGATATTGCACGCGATATTAACGCATGTGACGGCCCCTTAAGAGAAATCGCTTCCACCGTTGGTATTGGAAAATCTACCGTTTCAAGAATAATTTGCACACACAATGAAACTGGATCGTTTTCTCCAAAACGAAAAGGGAAATGTGAAAGAAAAAGGAAAGTGACTCCAAGAACTGATAAAACACTTATCAGAAATAGTAAAATTAATGCAAAAAAACTTGCTTTGTCCCAACTAATTTGCACAGCACTGTACTTGTTTGCATGTAACCCTTGATCATGTACAGCACCATGAATTCAATGGTGCTCTATAAATAAATAACAATAATAATTTGATAATGTGAGAAGGCGTTGAATAATTTTTCTCCAAAATAATATAGTAAATAGTTAACTCCAGCAGAGGACATGTTACATAGAACACATACGGTGTTTTTCTTTTTTTTGTTGTATACCTTTGAATATGGAACTCTTAGTAAGCAAATGCAGACAATAGTCTCTTGTAATCACGGAATAGTCTAAAACACAATAAATGAAAGGGTCATATGTTTACCTTACTAAACACAAAAACTGTTGACATAACACTTAATGTATGCAGACATCAGCAGTGAAAGGTATATATAAGAATAGTAAACATTCTGCTATGTAGCTTCAAGCTCTTTAACTAAACCAGCCACAGAAATGGGAAAGGTATGTCATTTCTTTACATATATGTTTTGTTAGATTTTCTGTTGGTTTTTCTATTAAATTAAATAATTTTACCTGTCACTCCCTTAACATTTTTAAATATTTTTTAAGATATTATCATACTATGTTTATCTGTCTCATTTTTGACTTTGAACATCATAGTTATAACAACTTGGAAATATGTAAAACTTAAAATAAAAAAAAAAGAAATTAAAAATGTACTTTACGAAGCCATTTTTTGTGTAAGTGTATTGCAAGGTATCGTACTAATAAATCTCACCCACATTTACGGGTATATTTTAATCCCACTGCAGTGGCACCTGAGGAAAATGTAACATTACACGGTTCTCATTTAATCAAGCTGACATGCAGGGTGAAACATTTTTTTTGTGATGGCTTCCCAATCTACCTAATCGATGATGGTCATGAATAAGGATTTCTCTCTAGGTCCTCTGACTTCTCTAATAATGTATTTTTCAAAATTCAATTTACGGGTTCTTCCCAGACCAAGCAAATTTATCACCAAGAAAAAGAGGGATCAGACACACATCAGACACACATCCAATGATGCATCGTTCCAGTCACTTGACTGCTGCTGTGAATTATAGGGATCACCAGTCAAGTGACAAAATAAATGGTATAATTGCTTCTGCTCTTGATACACACTAACAGTGTGGCTTCAACTAAAGCCACCGATATTATAGCAGGTGAGCATACAAGTCTGACTACCCCATTAAAGCTGGAGTCACACTACTGTATGACTTACATGAGTATCACATCAAATCAAAATACCTAAACCAGCTGCGGCTCCTTTGAACTGAGCATAACTACTTCATAGAAATACATGAAGCTGTCACACTCATGTCAGGATTCTCCTGACACGAGTCCAGGCAGTTACATGTGATCCTCTTGCACATTATATAGCAGTGTGGCTCCAGCGTAACTTGAACAGGGACAATAAATGTTAAAAATGTTAGTCACACAGAGATTCAATTTAATATATAACCAATTTGTTATTTGGAGGCAATAGGACTGTTCATATCGGACCCGTGCTGCTGACACAGAAGACTGCCAAAAAAGATGGTTTGTAGCAAGTGGCTTCTTTATTGTATCCGACGCGTTTCAGAGCCACACCCAACTCATTCCTTGGGGCAGAAGTCGGGTCTGGCTCCGAAATGCTTTGGATACAATAAAGAAGCCACTTGCTACAAACCATCATTTTTGGCCGTCTTCTGTGTCAGCTATGCGGCGGGTCCGATATACACAGTCCTATAGCCTCCATTCTACTACAGTTACCGACAGTGTGTGGACCCTGCAGCAGCCATTTTGCATTTGTGCCAATTGTGTGCTACATAACTTGTCCAGTTAAACAGTGCTCATTCTAAAGCCCCAGTCACACATAATGATATCGTTAGAGAGATCGTTGTAACTGTGACATTACAATGATATCTCCAGTGATGTCGTTATGTGTGACACTTTGCAGCGATCAGGCCCCTGCTGTGAGGTTGCTGATCGTTGCAAAGTGCTGCGGGTAATTTTTTGATCATTGGTTTCTCGCTGGTCAGCACGCATCGCTGCGTGTGACTGCAAGAAACCAGCGATCAGTGACCTCACAGGGCTGGTTACTATGGTAAACACAGGGTATAGCTGCCTGTAAGCAGGGAGACTGGTAACTTACAGGCAGCGTTAAGCAGGGAGGACGCTGACACCGCCTTCAGCGATGTGGGAGGTGGCTCCCATGGCCTGATCGCTGGGGAGATCTGCCTGTTTGACAGCTCCCCAGCGATCAGGTAATGACGCTCCAGCGATCCCAGCAGGTAGTTATCGCTGTCGGGATCGCTGGAGCAGTCGTTCAGTGTGACAGGGCCTTTAGTCCTGTGTTCTTTGTGAGATAAGACCCTATTACGCTCTCTTTCCTTTTCAGCCTATTGCAATTTGTTATTTGACTATAATGTAAAACAAAATGTAGTGAATTGCTAAATATTTTCATCAATAGATCATCTTCTATGAGGACAAGAACTTCCAGGGCCGCTCCTATGAGTGCAGCTCGGACTGTCCTGATATGACCTCTTTTTTCAATCGCTGCAACTCTATTCGAGTAGATAGTGGAAACTGGATATTGTATGAGCACCCCAACTACAGGGGGAGCCAATATTATCTAAGAAGAGGAGACTATCCTGATTTCCAAAAATGGATGGGATTCAATGATTCTATTAGGTCCTGTCATCTGACTCCTCAGGTTAGTATCTAAAGTTCAAAATATTTGTATGGTATTGCCAGATTAAAGGGAACCAACCACCCCCAATGACCCCCCCGGACTATTAATATGGCTCCATACACCCAGCACATACATGTGCTGCAAGGTTTTTTGCTAAAAAAACTGCTTTTTAAAAGTGAAGATAATGCTTTATAAAGTATTTAACGAAGGGACGGGTGGGCGTTACTTAGCTGTGGCTAAAGCCGGGTTGCAGCTGCCAGTCATCATCCTGTGTCCCCTCGCAGCAGTAACGGCTAGCTCTTTGATCAGCGTCACAGCCTGGTGCACGGGCTCGCATGCCCGTGCACACGTCATCAGCTACAGCCGGGTAGCGAGCGCGCGCTCTGACTTCCACAGCCGAGCGCAGGAAGTCAGAGCGCGCGCTCGCTACCCGGCTGTAGCTGATGACGTGTGCACGGGCATGCGAGCCCGTGCACCAGACTGTGACGCTGATCAAAGGGCTGGCCGTTACTGCTGCGAGGGGACACAGGATGATGACTGGCAGCTGCAACCCGGGTTTAGCCACAGCTAAGTAACGCCCACCCGACCCTTCGTTAAATACTTTATAAAGCATTATCTTCACTTTTAAAAAGCAGTTTTTTTAGCAAAAAACATTGCAGCACATGTATGTGCTGGGTGTAGGGAGCCATATTAATAGTCCGGGGGGGTCATTGGGGGTGGTTGGTTCCCTTTAAAGCAGTCTTCAGGTAATGTGTAAATGCTTAGGCTGTAGCTTGCACTGTACATTGCAGATTATGTGGCTTTGTGAGCCCTGGATCCATTAAAAGCATCAGTTTTCAACTTAGAATTTTGTGATAAACGCACGCGTTAACGGATCTATAGGCTCCAATGCAAAAAACGCATTGACGAAAGTGCAGTAAAAAAAAGGCTATGCGTTTTTTAAACTGCATCAAAAAACGCTGCTAGCGACATTTTTTGGTGCAGTTAAAAAACACATGCGTTTTATTTTAACATGGGGCCCTATGGGAAACGCATGTACATATAGGTACCATGCGTTAACACATGCATCAGAATCAGGTTTTGGAAAAGGCAGAAAAACTGATGGGCATGTGTGACCCTATCCTTTTTCTTTTCTTGAAGAAGGGGTTTGCTGGCATTTTTGCAGCCATGTTTTGACCGTTTATGTAGGGCATTCATTTTGATTTCAGAGTGCTAGATAGTTTTGTAGTAGAAACATGCTCTTTACATTGCTGCACAATTAGCCTACCTGCATATGTATATGATGACTGAAGACAATCACTGCCCTCAGTGTTCTTGTGCCATACATGCAGTCGTCACAACTGAGGACTGGAGTTTGGCAGCAGCTATCACATGGATGTACTTGATACCATGACTGCAGCAAATAAATGATTCATTTAAATCCTGGACACCCCCTTTAATGGTGCGAGAGCGCTGTAATAAAAGTCTTAAGGAAGTCAAAAAATGTGTTCTGTGCTCACATTCTTCACTTATGTAATCTGTTAGTCCGGTTTCACATTTGCGTTTGTGTCTGCATGCGGAGTGCATGCAGACACAAACGCAGTGCAAATGCTGCCATACTGATGTGAACGCAGCGGAGATTCTCCGCATGCGTTTACATCAGTATGGTGCCCGGCCAGCCAATCAGCAATCTCGGCGGCGTCTGGGAGGCGGAGATCAGCGGCAGAGATCCTCCTCCTCCGGTCTCGGTGCGGGAGATTTGAAGAAACAGCTGATCTGACAGCTGTTTAAATCTTCCGTGCCAACACCGAAGAGGTGATATCGGCGTGGGAGATTTAAACAGCTGTCAGATCAGCTGTTTCTTCAAGTCTCCCGCGCCGACACCGCTGGGAGATTAGCGTCGCCCATGCCTGGGACATCAGTGGCTGCTTTAGCTGATCTCCCAGTGGCCGCCGCTGATCTCCCGGGAGATCAGCAGCGGCCACCGGGAGAGATTTCAATGTGATCCGCAGCATTCTCCTGCACTGTCATGTGGAGGACACTGCGGATCTAATGCGCACCATGCATTTTTTGTGCGCTTGCAGTCGCTTGCTGATAAAAGAAGCACCGATGAACACACAAAAAATGCAACAGGCTGCATTTGGAGGGCAGAGGAGGGCGTACAAATTATGCACATCCGAACGCAGCCTAACGCAGCTACTATGCGTTCCCATGTTAAACATAGGAACGCAGTGTCCATGCATTTGGCTGCGTTCGGAACTCTGCATTCTCAAATGCAAATGTAAAACCAGCCTTAGATCTATCTGAAAGTTAAAGTTTAAGTTTTAATAGGGGCCTACCACAACTATTATTCCTATAGTCCTTCATTATGCTTCCCCCTTTTCTGTCTCAGGCACTGTACATAACAGTATTTTATTCTGAACCAGAAGTGAATTGATGATCACATCTCGTCTGGTCTCTTTTTCCCAGAACTCATTTACATGACAGATACAAGGATTCTTTCTCCAAACTTGTTTCAAAATGGGTACATGATAGTTACAGTGAATGAAGTCAGTAACGTCATGTTCCCAGTGAAGTAATAGACCCAGAAATTTTTGGACTTAGGCTATGTTCACACACAATTTGCGTTTTTTTAGCTCTCTTAAAAGCACTTGCGTTTTTTTAAGAGTGCTAAAAAATGTCCCTTGTGTGTCTGAAAGGATTTGCCACGTTATTGGACTTAGTCATTTTTTCACCAAAAACGCAGGCAAAAACGCAAGCGTTAACGCAAGGTGCATAAATGTGCCTTTTAAAAACGCATGTGTTTTCCATAGGGCCCCCATGTTAAAAAAACGCATGTGCGTTTTTTCAAAAACGCATGCGTTTTTTTAACATGGGCCCCTATGGGAAACGCATGCGTTTTTGAATGGCACTAAAAGGTACTAATGTACCATGCGTTTTTGCATGCCTTTCCCATAGGGCCCCATGTTAAAAAAACGCATGCGTTTATAGAAAAACGCACATGCGTTTTTTTACAGCACCCAAAAACGCTGCATGCAGCTTTTTTTGGACTAGGGTTAAAAAACGCAAATGGAGCTGAAAAACGCAGCTACACTCAAATGTACCCTGCGTTAACGCACCTGCGTTTTTTTTAACAGCCCAAAAACGCAGAGATGGTCAAAAAAACGCATGTGTGTGAACATGGCCTTAGTCATTTTTTCCCAAAAAACGCATGCAAAAATGCATACGTTAATGCATGGTACCTATATGTACCATGCGTTAATGCATGTGTTTTACATAGGGCCCCATGTTAAAAAAAAGCATGCGTTTCTTTAATGCACCCAAAAACGCTGCTAGCAGCATTTTTTGGGATGCTGCACACACACACACTTGCGTTAGCGCATATGCGCTTTTGAACTTTGAAAAAAAATGACCAAAATGATCCCAAATACGGATTTAAGCCAAAAACGGATGGTATGTGTGACACTGGCCATACTATAAATGCTTATTTCAATAAACCATTCTTAACACAAAGTGTAAAGCACTTTGGAATTAATAGCTCTATATCAGTGAATAAATATTATTATATTTATACACATATGCAAATGAGTTGCTTTAAGAATTATGAGTGGGGACACGCAGAGTACAAATCTGTTTCACCCACACTTTTGCTGTATACAGTACACCAGTGGTGTCAGTCAACGAACAGGGAGAGGAAAAAGCTAAAAAAATGAAGTGTCTTCTGGACGGCACAACACTATGGGTGGCGCTCTGATCAATTCACTTTCATTTGAAAATTAATAATGTTTTTTATAAAACCATCTACTGGATTTTGAAACTAAATTTTTGTTTTCTTTTAGCACAAAGATTTTGACCTGTTCTTACTCCCATATAGATTTTTCTGTCAGAATAAAAGATTATTTATGATTAATTGCTTATATTTTTCTTTTTATAAAGCACCGTGGTCCATTTAGAATGAGGATATATGAGAAAGAAGACTTTAAAGGCCAGATGATGGAGTTCACTGAAGACTGTTTTCATGTGCATGAGCAGTTCCATTATAATGACATTCACTCTTGCAATGTTCTTGATGGACATTGGGTTTTCTATGAGGAGCCCAACTACAAAGGACGCCAATATTATCTGAAACCTGGAGAGTACAGAAGATATAATGACTGGGGGGCTTCAAACTCCAGAGTGGGCTCTTTTAGAAGGGTCCAGTATATTCAGTAAATAGAATCTGTTTAATACTAAAAATAAAATATATAGTTTGCAAATGCATTTCATTCTTTGTTGCATTTTGTACTTAGAGTAACAACTGTGGCTAATTTTATTTAACACAATCATATTTTCCTAATAAATTACAATAATTCAAGGCAGTCTTACACTGACAAAACGTTTGGATGACATGAGTTGAATAAACCAATGGATTACTTTGCACTGACTGAGAAACCACCTGACTGGCAACACACAGCCACAGCATATACATCTTACATACTGTAAATGACTCTGTGATATAGCAGCCATGATGCTAAACACTGCTGCTAAAGTAAGCCCTATCTCTCTCCTATCTGAGCTGCGCACCTCCTCAGCCCCATCCTACCCCTGTGGTATCTTACCTCTACAAGCTGCATACATAACCGCTACCCACAATGTTTCCCCTTCTTTTCACCCTCACCGCCATTCTACTTCACTTCTTTCTAACCCCACTCATCCCTCCACCCACCAAGGCTGTAGTGATCTCTCCCTCCATCCTACCCACCCACCTCACCCCCATCTCCGAACTGTTCCTCCACACACAGTCCCTAGTCTCCAAACACGCACGCCGACCATGTAAACTGTCATACTCCCACCTTCTAACCATCTCGCTGCTTCTCCTACTTACAGGCGACATATCCCCCAATCGTGGTCCCTACATCATATGTCCACTCCCACCTCTAACCCATAGTCATCCCACATCACAAACTCTTGCAACCCCCACAACCTTATACTCATTCACCCAAGCCCCCCTCCCCTAGTCCCCCTACCTGGAGCTTTGTGGAATGCTTCCTCAGTTTACAATAAACTCTCATTAACCCATGACCTCTTCATCTCCAACAAACTCTCATTCCTTGGCATCACCGAAACATGGCTAACCCCTCTGACACAGCCTCCCCTGCTGCAATCTCCAATGGCGGACTCACAATTTTCCACACACCCCGCCCAAGCAACACCCATGGCGGAGGAGTTGGTATATTCCTGTCCGAAAGCTGATCCTTCACCCCAATCACACCGTCGCCCTCTACCTCCTTCCCCTCCTTCGAAGTGCGCTCCGTCCCCATCTTCTCCCCCTGCAATCTCCAGCTGGCTTTCATCTACTGCCCCAAAGGATCTACCGCCACCTTTCCCGACCATTTCACCATTTGGCTTCTCCACTTCCTTTCCTCCAACATCCCCACTATTATCATGGGTGACTTCAACATCCCCATTGACAACCCCCACCCCACTGCCTCTATACTCCTGTCATTGACCACCTCCTTTGGGCTTTCCCAATGGTTCTCCACAGCCACTCATAAGGATGGCCATACGCCCAACCTCACATTCACCCACCTCTGCTCCCTCACTGACCTCTCAAACTCAGCCCTCCCCCTATCCAACCACAACCTGCTGACTTTCTCTTCCCTCTCCCCCCATCACGCCCCCCCTCCAGAAACTGAGTCATCCCCGCAGAAACCTTTACCTTATCGATTTCCACTCATTCTCTGAGTCCCTTCTCCCTCTCACAGACCTAGCTTCTGCACTTGATGCCAACGCTGCTGCCACCCTCTATAACACCAAATTAACTACGGCCCTTGATCAGGCCTTCCCCCTAACACATACCAAAACCCGCACACACAGGCAACCCTGGCTCACCACCCTCACTAAAGAACTACGTCGGGTATCCAGAGTGGCCAAACGGAGATGGAAGAAATCCCACTCCGCGGCGAAATTCACCACGTACAAACAATCCCTCTCCAACTTCATAAACGCACTCACCACTGCAAAACAAACCTATTTCTCTTCTTTAATTAACACACTGTCCCCAAACAACTATTCAAAACCTTCAACTCTCTCCCCAGGACCTCCTCCCTCCCCCTCATCTCTGCCGATGACTTTGCCACCTTCTTCAAATAAAAGATCGACAAAATAATAGAAGGGTTTGGCCCACTATCCCCAGGCCCCCCCATCATCGCCCAACCCTCTTCGTCCAAAGGAAGCTTTTCCAACATGACAGAAGATCAACTCTCCTCCCTCCTGTCACAATCACACCTCACCTCCTGTGCCTCGATCCACTCCCCTCCCACCTCATTTCAAACCTCACCACAGTGCTCATCCCTGAGCTAACCCATCTCTTCAACCTATCACTCAATACTGGCGCTTTCCCCTCATCCTTCAAACAGGCCTTGATCACACTCATCCTCAAAAAAGACTCCCTTGACCAATCATCTGTCTCTATCACCCCATATCTTTTCTCCCCTTAGCATCAAAACTGCTTGAACAACACATCCATTCCGATTTCTCCTCCCACCTCTCCACCTTCTCCCTCTTTGACCGCCTACAATTCAGTTTCTGACCTCATCACTCTACCGAAAAAGCCCTAACCAAAGTCCCAATGACCTACTGACCACGAAGAACAAGCGACACTACTCCGTCCTCCTCCTCCTTGACATATCTACCGCCTTTGACACTTTCAACCACTCCCTCCAACTTCAGATCCTGGAATCTCTTGGCCTTACTGACCTCTCCCTCTCCTGGATCTCCTCATACCTAACGGACCATACTTTCAGCATCACCCACTCCCACACCTCCTCCTTGTCCTACCTTCTATCTGTCGGCGTCCTCCAAGGCTCGATTCTGGGACCAATATTCTTCTCCATCTATACCCTCGGCGTAGGTCAACTCATTGAGTCCCACGGCCTCCAGTAAAATCTCTACGCCGACGACACCCAGATCTACCTCTCTGGGCCAGACATCACTTCCCTACTATCCAAAATTCCACAATGCCTGTCTGCCATCTCATCCTTCTTCTCTGCTCATTCCTCAAGCTGAACATGGACAAAACAGAGTTCATCGTCTTCCCCTCAAGTCACTCTCCCCCTCTACCGGACCTATCTATCCTCTTAAATGACTGCTCTCTCTCCCCAGTCCCCCACGCCAAGTGTCTTGGGGTTACTCTCGGCTCTTCCCTCTCCTTCAAGCCTCACATCCAAGCGCTCACCACCTCCTGCCGACTCAGCTCAGGAACATTTCCCGGATCCACTCTTTCCATGATCACGACACTGTCAAAACTCTTGTTCATGCTCTCATCATCTCCCGCCTTGACAACTGCAACCTCCTGCTCACCAGCCTTCCCGCTTCCTCCCTTGCACCTCTGCATTCTATCCTAAACTCCACTGCTCAACTAATTAACATGTCTCCTGGCTACTCGATAGTCTCCTGCCTCTGCCAAGCCCTTCACTGGCTCCCCACTCCCCAGAGATCCTGATTTTAAATCCTAACCCTGACATTCAAAGCCATCCACAACCTGTCTCCTCCATACATCTCCGACATGGTCTTCTGATAGCTGCCCGCACGCAATCTGAGATCCTCCCAAGAGCTCCTTCTCTTTTCCCCCTTATCTCATCCTCTCACAACCGCAAACAAGACTTCTCCCGTGCTTCCGCCATACTCTCGCCTACCCTTGGAAACTTCAATAGAAACCTGAAGACTCACCCTTTCCAACAAGCATGCAACCTACGATGACACCCGTCACAAGCTTGGTGCTTCCCCCTTCTATTGTTTCCTTGCCTGCCCTTGTCGACTGTGAGTCCTCGTGGACAGGGTTCACTCCCCTCATGTACCTGTAAGATGTGATTGTCCATATATACTGTACTTTTCCTTGTTCTTCCCACTTCTTATGTAAAGTGCTATGGAATCTAATGGCGCTATATAAATAAATAGTAATAATAATAATAAATAATAACTATAGTGCTGTGCAGTGATGGTGTGGAGGAGTCAACTTCAACTGATGCAGCTCTTATAAATAATGCGCCACTGCAAATACCACTAGAGAAGTTATCTGATCTAAAATGATGTATGCAATGACTGTCTTTGACTGCAGAGTTTTGAATACTCACATTGCATGAACTGTGCGCTGTGGTGCTCTCTGGCTTCAAAGCTGGTAGTGGTGGACATGTGGCCACGAGTGTATGATATGCTTCCTCCAGGCCAGAATCTGACTAGATGAGCATGGCCTCATACTATACAAATGTACTGAGAAAGACCATGCGCTTCAAGTCAGATTCAGGCCAGGAGTATGCATATTACATACTTTTGGTCATATGACAACCATTGGCAGCTCTGGTACTGTAGAATTCCTACAGTGCACAGAGCAATGTGAGGCTTCACAAGTCGGCAGTAACACATAGTAAGTGGGGACTTGTTATTTTAGACTGCAGAACCCATTTAAAGTGCACCTATTTCCTGGCTTTAGCTGATTTTTTTCCCCACAAAACTATAGACGGCCTCAAACAGGTGATTTCACTAAATAACATCAGTTGCAAGATGTGTCCATAAGTTCTTCTAATGTCCCCCTAAAGGACCCAGCTATATATCCATGTGGTGCCTCTGCGGTCTGGTCGCCACAGAGGGGTACTGCACCCATCCCACAGGTGTGGCATTCCTGTTCAGGAAACAGGATGGTAAGTCTGAAACACCCACAAAATCACCCAACACACCCGATTCTAGGGACGGCAGGTGGACCCGAGAGGGAGGGCTTAGTCAGTCAGTGGGATGGAAGGAAGAAAGGTGGAGGGTGGGAAGTGAATTTAGGCAGTCGGGAAGAAGTAGTGAGAGAATGAGGATCTGGAGGACTTGAGCAGTGAGGAGCTCATCCTGGGTCCGGAACAGCAGACTGCAAGAGGGACAGAGAGAGCCTTAGGGGTGCAGTCATAGAGCAATCCACCCATGCACCCGAATTTGAGTGAAGCTGAGGGGCAGGTTGAGAATCAGGGGACCGGCCCTGAAGGTGGTGAGGAGACTCTACGTTCCAACCACAGAACCAGATGCCACGAGTTCTAGAGGAGTTGTGTCCAACACCCAACACATATGCCAAGAAGGTAGCCGTACTAGGATCAAGGAACTTGGTACTGGTCCTGTGGCTGCTGGATTAGGGCACTGTGTGTGGAGGCACGAGCAGGAGAGAGGTGAACAGGCAGCGCTGAGAGAAAGAGCAAACCATGAAGAAAGGAACATAAAGGAGGGTGTCTTTGACGAGCTATCCTGGTCCACTGAGGACTATCCGGACTGTGATTGTGTAAGAATATTACCCTGTGGTGCCACAAAAGTGAAAGCTAAGTAAACCGGGTATAGAACTCAGAACTGTGTGTGAAACTGTTCATTTCCTGCCTGCGTAGCCGTAGACTGATAAGACTTGCAGGTCGCCAGAGACCTGTCTGTCAGATGCCCCAATTCTCCTCTCCTGCCAAAACTGCCCCGCCGGCCTTCCCTCACCGAACATTTCACCGGCTGCCCTGGGGAACTGCTCCACCATGGGGAGTGAAACCACCAAAGCTGCAATCCCATCATCCCCAGGGATCTCGCACCACAGCATAGGCCCCAATAGTCGAAAAACACCACGGGTAGTGTCCCGATACCTATCCCTAAATACCTGTTCCTCAAACTTTTATTCACACAGGGTCACGGAGGCGGGTCTCGACCCCGTGACTCCCCAGTAGAACTCTTTTCGGGTTCCGAGTACCCCAAAGCCCTGGGAGAGTATCATACACAACAGTTTCTGATTGATAAAATCATAAGTGGAGCTGTAGAGGGTTGTGGGAACCCACCTGCATGCCATGATCTCCCTATGTGGAAGTTAAGACTTGACTTTTGCCATGGAACTAGAATTATGGCTATTTTTCTAATTAATGTTATTAAGTTAAATCGAGGGTTGGGATTCATCTGTTTTTTTTCTCCCAAACCGGTTGTTAAAATCATAGCCAATTTACAGAATCGGCAAGAAAAGGTGCCTCTGATAAACTAATGTTTCTCAGGAGGCGACACAATCCAATTGAAAAACAAGCAAAGACTGTGTCGCCCCCTGAGGAAATGCTGATTGCGGGCTGTAAGGAGCATCTTGACATGGGGAGAAATACTCACCCAGTTCTGCAGCCAGTGGTGCCTTCTCTTCCAGCAACATCACATTAAAAAGACTGTGGAACGTTGTGGAGGGGAGGGTCTAATCATAGGGGCAGATCAAAAGCCAACCAGATAGACTGTGTGAGCTTTATTGAGGTGTGGGGCTAATTGGTGAGGCAGGGCCAGAGACAGCCACTCAGAGGGAGACATATGGAAGAAGACAGCTGGAAAGAGAAAAAATGGAAGAAATGACAAGAGACAGTGAGGTAGGGCACAAGAGACAGGAAACAAGAGAGACAGCCAAGGGACAAACAGGAAAGAAGAGAGAGACAGACAGACATGAGACAGACATAAGAAAAAGGAGAAAGACAGGGGGACAGGTGAGAGGGCTGTACATAAGACACTAACTTTCTCTCAAGCCAGTTTCTTAAGTTCGGGTTGTGTGGTCAAAGTCCGTTTGTGCTCCTTGTGTTGCCTGGGAGGGCTATTGTTTATCATGTGTGAAAATAAGAAAATGCGCAATAGGGTCTTATCTCCAGATAAAGAGGTGAATGAACGTGTGAGTAAAACTGCTCGCATGGTCAGGTTGTGTCACCCACAACCAGTATGATAGCCAGAAATCAATGTAGTTGCCTGTAAAAGACAGCTGCTGCAAGGACCACACCTCCACGGATAACCGCGGTGAAGAACATGTAGATCTGTAGGACAAAGTACCGTTGTGTCCGCGCTGCCGTCAAATGGATCACCAGAGACAAGAGAGAATATGGGCTGAATTGTGTCTTTATTCTTCTGATATGTTTCGGAACCTTCACTTGGCTCCTTCCTCAGGGACATTCAAGATGCGACTGACAATGCTTGTATTTATACAGTACCTAAAACCATGTTTCTGCTGAATAACAGTGACATCACTCAGGGTGGAGACTGAGTCATGTGATCATTCTTTTGTAAACAAACAATTACCACCAAATGCATTTTGTTACAATACATGAAAAATATTTTACATTTAGCAACTAGTCAGATTGACTAAATGTATAAATGGGGAATCGAACCATTATGTGTGCAGTGGAAAAAAGGAGGAAAAACAAAGAGCCGATAATTCTAATTAGGAGCTACTTGTGGAATTGCAAAGACTAAAGGGCCTGTCACACGCGTCAATGTCGTCAGTGAGATGATCGCTGACGACATTGACGGCTGATCGCTGGTGAGCTGTCACACAGACAGACTCACCAGCGATCAATTGACCAGAGACATCGTGGAAACGATTTAAATATCGTTTCCACGATGTCTTGCTCCCGCTGCCAGCCTGCTGGAAGCGGGAGCAGGCTGGTCTCCAAGGTAAACTGCGGGTATCTAGGCAGCGCGCGCTGCCTAGATACCCGACGTGTACCTTAGTTACCAGCCTCCTCCGCTCACCGGGTGGTATCTAAGGTACACAGCGGGTAACTAGGGACCCTAGTTACCCGCTGTGTACCACCTCGGATGACCCTCATACACTGTTAATATGTGCCCCTGCAGCCTAGTAAACCATTTGCAGCACTGCTTTTGTGTGAAAAGTGGCTGCAGTAGAAGTGAGATAATGATTTTATACACTTACATGCCTGCGTACTTGAGGGCATCTCCCTGTGTGTGCTGGGACTTGTGTGCTGTGCTCATCATGTCTGCTCTCCCCCTCCCTTATGCACGCCCCCTCTCAGCCTGCTATACTGTGTGAGGATGATTGCGTCATAAAGGGGCGGGGCTACCTGGATGCCGCGATTTAGCCCCGCCCCTTTATGACGAGATCAGCCTCACACAGTATAGCAGGCTGAGAGGGGGCGTGCATAAGGGAGGGGGAGAGCAGGCATGATGAGCACAGCCCACAAGTCCCAGCACACACAGGGAGACGCCCTCAAGTACGCAGGCATGTAAGTGTCTAACATCATTATCTCACTTCTACTGCAGCCATTTTTCACACAAAAGCAGTGCTGCAAATGGTTTACTAGGCTGCAGGGGGGGGGGCGTGGCTTGGGAACTCATGCAGTGCAGTCGCACTTAACTTGAGCTCCTGCTATTCAGCTGAATCAACAGGGATTTTGGCCCATTCTTAGGCTTAAGTCCCCACCAAACCGACAGGATCCATCAGGATTGTCGCCTGGCCACCTTTGGACCACTTGGACCCCCCTTTTTTCTGGATTTTTGGCGTCTGGACTTCTTTTCTGTCACCAATGCTGTGATTTGCCTTTGGAGACCTGCTGGATTGTCCTTGCACCATTTGGTTCCTCATCCCTTTCCATCCCACCCTTTTTTTTGCCTTGGAGGGACCCTTTGGGTCCAAAAGAACCGTTTTGTGTTGTTTTGGGGATTTCCCGCCACTACCGCCGCTGTATGGAGCCTGGATGGCAGGAGTCGCTGTGGTGACCATCATCAACCTCTCCCTGTACTGCTGTGACTAATCACATTGAAATCCACCCTTTAGGACCTTTGGATTGGACTTGTGGAAAATAGAACTTCATTTTATTTTATTTCCACCCTTTTCTGACTGGGGGAGACCTTGAAGTCCGGGGGAACTGTTTCTTCTATTTGCCGGGATTTCCCGACATTACCGCTGCTGTCTGGTGCCTGACCAGCGGGAGGTGTCATAACAACCATCACCAGCATTCCTGCTCTGCTATTCTGATCTGCTATCTGCTGTGCCTATCTGGATCAGCCTCCTCCCCCTGTCTGGAGGGCCCCCCGGGGATCAGGGGATTCTCCCTAGCTGGATGGGACTGTGACACAGACTCTCCCTGAGGAGTGGCTGTATTAGTCCAGGGACCACTCTGCATCTTCATCTATGAAGGATTCTACAACTACCGGGCTTTACTGTATATCCTGGTACAACTACACCGCACAGTTTACTGCTCTTGTCATCTCCTACAGCTCCTTCATCGGCTGGAGCTAGTTAATTGTCTCCCTGGAGTGGACCGCTGGGGATTCTGCCACTGAACATTATCACTTCCTAGGGCTTGAAAACTACTTTAACCTGCAGTGACCACCGGAGGGACCAGAAATCCATCAGCAGAACCAGCTCTGCTACATCGATCTACATTCAAGTTTGTCTGACTCCCGGGCTATCCTGATTCTATACTATCTTTATACCTCATCCCTATCTGCTTTTCTACAGCTTTTCTATTTACTTAACCCTCTCTCTACTAATTCTCCTTCTTAACAACCAGAGCGGGGCTCTAATTACTAACCAACAGGACGGCTTGTGTAGACGGCTGTTAACTACGTTATCTCTACACTTCTAAAGACACAGTGATTAAAGCTGTTCACACCTAGAGTATAAGCCTACACACCTATCTTACTTTTCTTTTCTTTTTCCTTTCCCTATTTTCTCCTCTTCTCTGGTTCTTCCTCTTTTCTTTCTTCTTTCCTTCTCCTTTTTCTTCTTTTCTATTGATTTTTCTTCTTTATGCCACATCTCCTCTACCTCTTATTGATATAGACTGAAGAATCAGGAGGATTATACTCCAAATACATTTAGGGCAATTTGTATTAATCTGTTGGATCATTCTCACCTTCTACTATATACATATAAATACATATTATAATAGTCACTGGTTTTGTTAAACGTTTTCCTTAATAATAGATAAGACTGTAAGCTGTTGTCTCTAATACTAGTGACTTACTGGCTAAGATTCAGGGGTTGCTATATGGTTATATCAGTATATTGAAACAGTCTAAGAACCTATAGCTGTTGAATACCAATTGATGATTTCACCCATAAGAACCCAATACTAGTTTGGAGCTGCATATATTGTGAGTTTTATAGGTTCTATTTTATATTTACCCATGGTATATTTAATCAAGAATTCTTCCTCACCAGATGTACTATTATCTATCTGAAGTTATCTTGTGTTAGTTTACCCCCTTAAGTGGGAGCACTGCATGTTATTTATATTTATATTATTAACCCAATAATGGATCTACTGTCTGACTATTCACCGAGCTACTAGAGGATTCTAAACTGTGTAATACTTATTGGTGAACTTATACGCCAAAGCTAATTATTAAGAATACATCCTTATCCAATTGGTGGACTTGGGTCTTTACCAACTCTGACCACTAGGATACCCATTAAGGTCTGATAGATTTCTATTGGACTTCTATATGCTAGCTTTTTGTGGCATTATATGCTCTTACTGCTATCTGGGTATATAATCCAGGATTCCCTATTAGCTGCCACTTCCATCTAGGCACCTGAGGAATTGGAAAACGGGCACTTATAGGGTGCACCGAGCTTACGGGAGTGGAAAGGGAATAAGCTAGTGACTAGAGACCACCTCCCTTGAGCATCCTGCTATATTAACATCTTTACACATTTTGTAGAGGAACCGCTCAAAGGGACGGAATATTCTCCCCTTTGAGGAGAACCGCAAGTAAATCGTAAGTTTGTTGCACAGGTCGAATAGACTTTGGATTATTATTGTTGTGGTGACCCCAGTTGGCAGGTCATCCTCCCTGCTTCGTGACCTATTTCTTCAGTTGACTGCTTTACTCTACCGCATTTGCTGAAGCTCCAGGAAGGCTTGCTTACTCCACTTGGGAACTAGTGATTCCTGACTGTCCTCTCGGTTTCTCATTGAACCTTACTGTTTGACTGACGGGCCAAACCCAGGTGGAGAAGCCCTAATCTCCTCACTACTGCGATCTGAGATATATATATCCCTAGCAAACCACGGGAATACTCAAATAGGGATATAGCAAAGTTAAGGACATATTCTCCCCACTTAGAATACCTATTATGGCTTCCGTAAAGACCAAAACGGACAAAGCCAAAACCACACAAACAGAGACTATGCCAACTAAAATCACTCTGAGACACAGATCCAGATCCCCTAGAACATTCCAGGCGGATTCCTGGTCTCAAGACCAAGATTCAATGGATGTACCGTCACCAACAGATTCTCTGCCTCCGAATCAAAAAAGAAAAGAAATGGCTACTAAAAAAAAATCCTCTGCTCAGAAACCAACTATACTAGATGATTCAGGTTCAGATGTGGATAGATCACCCACTGCTAGTCCATTAAAACAGCGAATAAGAAAGGAAGTACCCCCCTCGGCAGCATCCAACCCACTAGAAAACTTCGATTGGACGCAGCCGATAGACCAGACATTCTTCAGAGGCATCTTCACTGCTCTAAACACTAGATTTGACGATTTGCAGGTCTCCATTGACTCGATCTCTCACCGCACCGACCAAAATGAATCTGACATTCTCTCCATAACACACAAACATGACAAGCTTGTAAAGGCCCATCGTCTCCTCTCGGAGGATTTTGAAGCTGTTAAGAACAAAGTCACCGATTTGGAGGATAGGGACAGACATCAGAATCTCAAATTTAGAGGCATTCCGGAAACAATAAAAAATGACCAACTTAACCCATATGTTAAGAGTCTTATGAAAAGCGTAATTCCCTCTTTAACAGATATGGAAGCAACGGCTGTGAGAATTCACCGCATCCCTAAACCTCGATCCCTTGGGCCTGAAATTCCTAGGGATGTAATCATGAAGTTCCAATTTGTACATATTAAAGAACAACTTCTGGACTTCATGCGCTCAGCTAAAACTTTCCCCCAGCCATATGCTGATATAAGGATATTCGCGGATCTATCAAGAGAAACTATGCTCCGGAGAAAACATCTTGCCCCCCTGTCTAATGTCTTACAGAAAAACCAAATTCCCTACAGATGGGGCTTCAACCCTCCTAAACTCCTCTTTCACCACCAGGGGAAATCTTGGGCTTTATCGGAGGTTGAGGGGGGCCTGAGGGCCCTTGGGGACTTAGGCCTCAGGATATCCTGAAGAGACCCTTCTACTCAAAAGACTGAATAGTATAGCTAAAACTTGAGCCTCACAAGGAGGAAATTTATCGTGACACTGATTCCCTCCGTATTGGGTCAAGTCACAGATACCTATTTCTTTGCTATTATAATTTTATATATTATTTAATTTCTAGTTGTAAATTTAGATAACTAGGTTTAAGTTAATACCTCACAAGTATCTAGGCTTGTATAACTTTTTCCCGACTTTTACCCAACCTTAACCCAAACTCCTGAGTTCGCAGGAAGGTCCTATATAGACCATGTCGATTAAATTTCTATCACAAAACGTGAACGGTTTAAACTCCCCTCAACGACGTTTCCATTTGTGGAAGCTTCTTAGTGAGAGCAGGACCGATGTGGTAGGCTTACAGGAGACAAAATTTTCAGCTTCCAAACCCCTAAAACTCGAGTATAAGAACTTCCCTAACACTTTTTACGCTAACAATGACAAAAAGAAATGGGGCGTTGCTCTCCTATTTAAAAATACGTTAACTTTTGATCTCATATCAAAAGTGGAGGACCCAATATTTAGTCATCGTCTGCAAACTGAATGACCATATTTATACGCTGGTTAACATCTATGCGCCAAATAAAGGTCAAATCACCTTCCTCAACAAGATTATGAGGATTGTGGAGGCTCACCAAAAGGGAGTCTTAGTAATATTTGGAGATTTTAATATGGTCCCCAACGGAACAATGGACTCTTCGTCCAAGTCCCGTCAACAATGTGGCGCTTTAGACCCCTGGCTAACCAAGTTGGACCTTTACGACGTTTTTAGATGCCTTAACTCAACTTCAATTGAATTCTCGCACTTCTCTAAAAGGCATCAGTCATTCTCAAGGATAGACCTGGTCCTAACCAACATTTTCTCGCTCTCCAAATTCTCTAAAGTAGACATCGGCCTCAGAACTTGGTCGGATCACTCTCCGATACTGTTTGAACTTAGAACGGGTTTAGGTGCATTCTCTCCAAAGCTTTGGCGCAACAACAGTTATCTGTATAAGCATCCTGAATATAAAAAGGAGATTGAAAGCACCATAACCAACTTCTTTAAGGAGAATGATACGGAGGAGATTTTGATACCCACCCTCTGGTCCACTTTTAAAGCAGTGTTGAGAGGGGTGATGATCCAACTTAACGCCCACTTGAATAGGAAAAACAGGGAGAAAACCCAGAACTTGGTATGCATGATTCATTACCTAGAGACTTCCCAAATTTCTAATCCATCCCTGGTTACCGCTAAGAAGATAATGGAACATAGGCTTGAATTAAAATCCCTTCTTTCAGCAGAATACGATCAAATGTCCCAGAGGTTGAAAACCAAACATTACCTCTCTGCTGATAGGCCTTCCAAGCTGTTGGCAGCCAAAATTAGACAACAAAAACTTAAATCTAGAATCAAGGAAATAAAAGATCCCCTAGGTAGGATGATAAAACACCCCAAGGACATCTCAGATGTATTTGCCGGATTTTATTCATCCCTCTACAACTTAGGCTACTTTCACACTACGATTTTTGTAAAATCCGATGCTGTCCTATATAAATCGGACAGCATCGGATTCTTCTAATGCCTGGAATCGGGTGCCAAATAGGCATCGGATTCCGACAGAAAATAGGATGCCCGCCCTCCTGTCAGATCGCTCCCTGAGAGCTGTCAGTCTCTCCCCCGGTCCTCTTCTTTATCCCCTGTGTCTCCCCTCTTGGCCCCCTGTCCTCTCCTCTTATCGCCCGGTCCTCCCCTCTTGGCCCCCGGTCCTTTCCTCTTATCCCCTGTGTCTCCCCTCTTGGCCCCCGGTCCTGTGTCTCCCCTCTTGGCCCCCGGTCCTGTGTCTCACCTCTTGGCCCCCGGTCCTCTCATCCCCTGTGTCTCCCCTCTTGGCCCCCGGTCCTCCTATGCGTCCTCCTCCTCTCCTCTTGTCCTCCTCCTCTTGTCCTCCTCCTCTTGTCCTCCTCCTCTTGTCCTCCTCTTGTCCTCCCCTCTCCTTCTCTCCTTTCTCACCTGTCCACGACTCCTGCACGGTCCCGCGCGTCTCCGGTGCCTTGCTGTTCTGTCTCAGTGCTGCCAGGACCTCTCGTGATGTCACAATCACATGACTGCCGGCTATTGGTTCCTGGCAGTCATGTGATTGTGACATCACGGCAGGTCTTATCAGCACAGACGGCAAGATACCTGGAGACACCGGAGATGCCGGGAGACGTCGGGGGCCTCGTGGACAGGTGAGCATAGATTTTTTTATTTTTAATTAACCCATTCATTCACTTTTGGAGCGATTTTAGTGTACTGAGCATGCTCAGTACACTAAAATCGGTCCGAGGAGACATGAGATGTTTCCTCGGACCCTTCTCCATAGGGCCCCATGTTAAGTTGATCGGGTCGGATCGGATGTGCACTAAATGCCATCCGATCTGGTCCGATCCGAATCTGTCCGATTTTATTTTCGGTGCAAAAATTGGAGCAAGCTCCGATTTTTGCACCGATAAAAAAATCGGACAGATTCGGATCGGACCAGATCGGATGGCATTTAGTGCACATCCGATTCGGTCCGATGCCCATAGGCATACATGGGGTCCGAAAATCGGTCCGATGCTGTCCGATTTTCATCGGACAGCATCGGAAATGCTAAAATCGTTATGTGAAAGCAGCCTTAAAAGATGACCCTGGACATCATGAGCCCTCGCGCCAGGATATGATTGAATATTTACAACAAATCAACTTACCTTCGCTGTCCGACCAGGACCTGAAGGAGCTTAAAGGGAACCTGTCACCTGGATCTAAGCCCCTACACTATCACTACCTGTCCCTGCACCTTCCTAGCTGCTCCCTATCTATCCCTCTCTGAGCTAAATCCGCCCTATAAAACTGCAGAAAAATAACTTATAACTTACAGCAGTCCCTGAGGCTGAGGACTGAGAAGGCGGCGCCAGGCTCCATTCTGCCCCTCCTCCATGCAGCAGCACACTCCCCGCTGGGCGGCATTATTCTTTCCTCATCGCCGCCTCCTCCATTTGGAATCTGTGCTTTACACCTATCATGTTGTGGTGATGCGACTTCGATGTGTCCCCTGACTGAGACACAGCATATGGGAGATTGTATCTTCTGCTCGGTAGCAGCACACACAAGGTTAGCTGCTACTGGAGCTAAGTGCTGATTGAAATCACTGACCCCCAGGTGTGCGGGTGAATAAGAGATGATATGTGCTGCCCTGGGCTGTGGGGAGGGGGTGGAGTGTGTCAGGACAGCAGCAGGAGCTGCTGGGATTGTATGAGGTTCTACTCGGCTGTGCCCCGGTGTAACAGGCCAGACTAACCCCCCCGACCAGAATATACTCGGGGTTAAAGTGGCCTAGGCCAGATTATACCCCTCCGTATACCACAGCAGCTGTAGATCAGGGCTCCAAGCAACACATGGGGGCCCCAGGCAGCAGAAAGTGGCCCTACGCAACATACAGGGGCCCCAGGCAGTGCTAGGGCCCCAGGCAGTGCTAGGGGCCCCAGGCAGTGCACAGGGCCCCAGGCAGCACAAAGTGGCCCCAAGCAGCACAAAGAGGCCCCAGGCAACATACAGGGGCCCCAGGCAGTACTAGGGGCCACAAGCTACACACAGGATCCCAGGCTACACACAGGGGCCCCATGCAGCATACAAGGACCCCAGGCAGTGCACGGGGCCCCAGGCAGTGCACAGGCCCCAGGCAGCACAAAGTGGCCCCAGGCAGCACAAAGTGGCCCCAGGCAGCACAAAGTGGCCCCAGGCAACATACAGGGGCCCCAGGCAGTACTAGGGGCCCCAGGCTACACACAGGGTCCCAGGCTACATACAGGGGCCCCATGCAGCATACAAGGGCCCCAGGCAGTACAAAGGGGTCCCAGGCAGCGTATGGGGGCCAGAGGCAGCACACAGGGGCCCCAGGCAGCACAAAGTGGCCCCGGGTGGCCCACTGCCTGGGGCCCCTGTATATTGCCTGTGGTCACTTTGTGCTGCCTGGGGCCCCTGTGTGCTGCCTGGGGCCCTTGTATGCTGCATGGAGCCCTTGTGTGAAGCCTGGGATCCTGTGTGTAGCCTGGGGCCCCTGGTACTGCCTGGGGCCCCTGTATGTTGCCTGGGGCCACGTTGTGCTGCCTGGGGCCCTGTGCACTGCCTGGGGCCCTGTGCACTGCCTGGGGCCCTTGTATGCTGCATGGGGCCCCTGTGTGTAGCCTGGGATCCTGTGTGTAGCCTGGGGCCCCTGGTACTGCATGGGGCCCCTGTATGTTGCCTGGGGCCACTTTGTGCTGCCTGGGGCCCTGTGCACTGCCTGGGGCCCTTGTATGCTGGCTGGGGCCCCTGTGTGTAGCCTGGGATCCTGTGTGTAGCCTGGGGCCCCTAGTACTGCCTGGGGCCCCTGTATGTTGCCTGGGGTCACTTTGTGCTGCCTGGGGCCACTTTGTGCTGCCTGGGGCCCTGTGCACTGCCTGGGGCCCTGTGCACTGCCTGGGGCCCCGTGTACTGCCTGGGGCCCTTGTATGCTGGCTGGGGCCCCTGTGTGTAGCCTGGGATCCTGTGTGTAGCCTGGGGCCCCTGTGTGCTGCCTCGGGCCACCATGCACTGCCTGGGGCCCCTAGCACTGCCTGGGGCCCCTGTATGTTGCGTAGGGCCATTTTCTGCTGCCTGGGGCCACCTTGTGCTGCCTCGGGCCCTCATGCATTGCTTGGGGCCCTGTGCACGGCTTGGGGCCCTGATCTACAGCTGCTGTGGTATACGGAGAGTTATAATCTGGCCTAGGCCTGTTTATACCCCGGGGTATAGTTTGGGCTAGGCCAGAATATACCAAGGGTATATTCTGGCCCAGGGGGGTATATTCTGGGCTAGCCCAGTTTATACCTCGGGTATATTCTGGTCGGGGGATTAGTCTGACCTGTTACATCGGAATCTGGAGGTCTGTGAATACCTGAACTGTGTGCTGTGTGAGTAAATACCTGAGTCACTGCCTTCTGTCGTGCCGATCCTAACCGCTACCTTACAGTGTAAAGTGGGTGGGAGATTCCAAATGGAGGAGGCGGCGATGAAGAAAGAATAACGCCGCCCAGTGGGGCGTGTGCTGCTGCATGGAGGAGGGGCTGAATGGAGCCTGGCGCCGCCTTCTCAGTCCCCAGCCTCAGGGACTGCTGTAAGTTATAAGTTATTTTTCTGCAGTTTTATAGGGCGGATTTAGCTCAGAGAGGGATAGATAGGGAGCAGCTAGGAAGGTGCAGGGACAGGTAGTGATAGTGTAGGGGCTTAGATCCAGGTGACAGGTTCCCTTTAACAAGCCATATACTTTCCTTGAGATCTCTGAAGTCATTCAACAATCCGCAGATGGGAAATCGCCGGGCCCGGATGGCTTTCAGAACGAGCTTTATAAAACATTCATCGCCATTCTTTCCCCTTATATTACTAAACTGGCCAATTATACTGCATCTCAGGGCCAACTTTCACCAGACATGCTTGAAGCAGTTATAGTTGTCTTGCCTAAGGGGAAAGGGGACCCGGCGGACGTGAAGAACTATCGTCCAATTTCCCTTCTGAATACGGACACAAAAATCCTCGCTACACTGGTTGCCAATAGAGTAAAAAACTATATAACCAAATTAATTCATCCTGATCAGGCGGGCTTTATACCAGGCCGAGCAACATCTGACGCCACTAGGAGAGCTTTCGACTTAATTACCCTAATCGAAAAAAACGGTCAACCAGCAGCCTTCTTGGCTTTAGATGCCGAGAAGGCTTTTGACAGGGTACAGTGGGATTTTCTTTTCTGTACCCTAGACAACTTTGGTTTCCGGGGAAACATACTCCGTTTAATTAAATTATTGTATTCCCACCCTACTGCCATGGTTTCCTCAAACAATTTTTTATCCAAAAAATTCCCACTTTCTAATGGAACCAGGCAGGGTTGCCCGTTATCTCCCACATTATTTGCTTTATTCATTGAGCCCCTCGCCTCTAGCATTAGGCAAAATGAAAACATACGGGGCATACCTTTGGGTCAACATCACCACAAAATTTCTTTGTTTGCAGACGACGTATTACTTACACTAACGAATCCCCTTAAATCTCTAAGATATGTTTCATCGACTATCGCAACATACTCTCAATTCTCCTTGTATAGAATCAACAAGTCAAAATCACAAATTCTAGAACTCAATATAGACCCAACTTTGCTAGAATACCTAAAAGAGGAATTTGAATTTACCTGGGCCGAAGAGGAGGTTTCATATTTGGGAATCGTACTTAACAAGTCATCAACAGCAACTATGCAAACTAATTTGACGTCTTTATTTCAGACTTTCCACCGCGACTACGCACATCTCTCGAAATTGGAACTCTCTTGGCTCAGTAGGATAGAAGCTTTCAAAATGTCCTTGCTTCCTAAATTCTTATATGTCATTAGAGCTATCCCCACGTATATCCCAAAAAGTTGGTTCAATAAGCTGCAGTCGCAACTACGCTCCTTTATTTGGGGCAACAAACGCCCTAGAGTGGCAAGAGCGTCTCTTGAAAGACACAAACTAGCGGGAGGTCTTGGGGTCCCCAACCTCTATAATTACTATATGGCTTCCCTACTGAAACTATCCCAAAGATGGTTTGTGGAAAAATCTGACGTGTTATGGCTGGATATTGAGGAATCAATGGTGGGCAGTAACCTGAAAGCCTTGGCAATCGCCTATTTAATCATTACTTACAAGCCTCTCCCCACTCACCCCGTTGTTAAAGCGACTATTCTGGCTTGGAGGTATATGATGGCTAAGGCTGCTAAATTCTCAGCTCCAGTTGACTTCAAGATTATACCCTTAGCCACCCTAGAGGTCATGATCCCGAACTTGAACCTCTCTACATGGAAAGCCAAAGGGATTCTCTTCATAGATGATCTGTTGTCTGCGGACTCTCTTAAACCTTTTCACTCCCTTGAACACCAATACCTTCTTACAAGAGACGATCGCTCCCAATGGAGGTCTATCTCCAATTACTTCTCTAAAACCAACCCAAAATTTATCCTCCCACAACTGTTAATCGACCTGTTTTCAGATCCTAGGGAAAATTCAAGATGGAAAACTAACAACTTTTACAAAACAGTTAATGAAGAATTTGAGTTGCCACGTCTCTCCTTCATTACCGCTTGGGAGGCAGAGCTGAATATTCAAATTGATCTCAAGGCAATGGTACGAACTCTTCAAACTACCTACTCCAATTCGACTTGTGCAACCTTACATGAGTCTTATTTCAAGATCCTTTCTAGGTGGTATCTTACACCTATCAAGCTGCATCGCATGAACCCCCAAATCTCATCCTCATGCTGGAGGGGGTGTGGTCATCAGGGAACATTATCTCATGTTTTTTATGACTGCCCCAATCTGTCCAAATTTTGGCTAAGTGTGAAATCATTAATAATAGATACCACCGGTTTGATCATCAACCTCACCCCCGAGCTTGTACTTTTGTCCATAGGCATTGAGGACGCCCCACATGACAAAAAATTTTTGATATCTCACATTTTTCTAACCGCCAAAGTCCTCATTGCTGCCAGATGGAATAAACCTGAGCCCCCTACTTTAAATAACCTGATTGACAGAGTTACCCAACATGGAATATATGAATATAATTCAGCTCTGCGCAATAACAAATTTCCTAAAATAAAACGGAGATGGGAAGACTGGTGGCGCTCGTTCAACCCTACATTTTTGTCCTAGGTGATAGACGAATTGATCGGTCTGTTGGAGTTTTCTAGATATTTTACTTCTATTACGATTCCCCAACTAATTGAGTATTTGACAAACTCCCCTCTCTTTTTGAGTTAGACAACGTGTTCACCTTAACTTTGATACTTCAATTATACCCGTCTCCAAGACACTGACGCCTCCAGACCCTCACACTTTCCTTTTAATTAGCCGTTTGGGGGGGAAATAAAGTCATAATTGAGTCATGCAGGACTTTGTACTGAATATACTGACTATACTGCCACTCGATTAACCAACTTAGCCTGGATTGTGTTTTTTTTTTTTTTCTCTCTTTACCTTCTATAACTATATATGTAGAGTTGGTAATTCTACTTTTTTTATTATCTTTTATCTTTTATTAGCTCAACTATGTACACCTACTTTGTAATACCGTTTGTTAAGTAATTGTTTTATAGGTGTCATGACTTCTCCCACTGTATGTTATTTATGTATGTATTCATTCCCTCCTTTTTCCTTTTTTGTATCCTCCCTTACCTGACCTTTTCCTCCCTAAAATTCAATAAATACATTTTGAAAACTAGGCTGCAGGGGCACATATTAACAGTGTATGAGGGTCATCCGAGGTGGTACACAGCGGGTAACTAGGGTCCCTAGTTACCCGCTGTGTACCTTAGATACCACCCGGTGAGCGGAGGAGGCTGGTAACTAAGGTACACGTCGGGTATCTAGGCAGCGCGCGCTGCCTAGATACCCGCAGTGTACCTTGGATACCAGCTCCCAGCGCTTGTGAGAGGCGCTCGGAGCTGGAATATCGCTACTCCCGGTGTCACACGCAGCGATGCTGCGTGTCCACCGGGCGACAATCGCCAGGTTTTAGAACTGATTCTGAAACCTGGCGATCATCAACCAGCGATTTATCGCTGGTTGATTCAGTATGTCACACGCGTCAATATCGCTGCAACGTCACGTGCAGCCGATATCGTGCAGGCGATATTGACGCGTGTGACAGGCCCTTAAGTACACCGTGTAAGTGGATGATATCAGTGAGGGTGGACAATCACTTCATATGATCCTAGAATATCTGGATATCATGCTTGTAATGTTATTTGTGCTAGTGTACAGTATAAAAACCACAGAGAAAAAGGATAAGAGAAATGGTGTAGGCCATTCAGCCATAATGAGGAGCGATGTTGCCGTCTAGCAATCTATTGTGTGATGCAGATTTAAGTGTAACTATTCTGTGATCAAATTAAGTCTGTGTATGGGGAAGTGGTAAGGAGCTTTGTCTGAAGTTGTGATGAGTGCAAGAGAACTGCTATCAAGACACCCATGCACCCAAAAGACAACATGCAAGGAAATAAATAGAGTGCAGAGGTGAAAAATTTAGGAAAGAGAAATAGGCAAAAAGGCTGAAAATAGATATATGTAATATCTCATATATAATTGCCGAAGGCACGTTTTTGTCGGACCCCGGCACGCCGTGGCTTTGTCACTATGTGACGTCACCACGCCGTGCGAGGCATTGCCCGCGTAGCGGGCATTGCGACCGCCGCTGTCATCCCGCTCCGGAGCAGCTGCTGTCAGCACATGCTGACACAGTGCTCCGGAGCCCTCAGTGATCGGGGGCGGGTGCTGGAGTGTAAAGGAGAGGGGCAGAAGGAGACACCCTGGGGCTGCAGGTGCTGGGGTATAAAGGAGAGGGGCAGGAGGAGACACCCTGGGGCTGCAGGTGCTGGGGTATAATGGAGAGGGGCAGGAGGAGACACCCTGGGCTGCAGAAGCTGGGTTATAATGGAGAGGGGCAGGACGAGACACCCTGGGCTGCAGGTGCTGGGTTATAATGAAGAGGGGCAGGAGGAGACACCCTGGGCTGCAGGTGCTGGAGTGTAAAGGAGAGGGGCAGGAGGAGACACCCTGGGCTGCAGGTGCTGGGTTATAATGAAGAGGGGCAGGAGGAGACACCCTGGGCTGCAGGTGCTGGGGTATAATGGCAGAGGGGCAGGAGGAGACACCCTGGGGCTGCAGGTGCTGGGGTGTAATCGCAGAGGGGCAGGAGGAGACACCCTGGGCTGCAGGTGCTGGAGTGTAAAGGAGAGGGGCAGGAGGAGACACCCTGGGCTGCAGGTGCTGGGTTATAATGGAGAGGGGCAGGAGGAGACACCCTGGGCTGCAGGTGCTGGGTTATAATGGCAGAGGGGCAGGAGGAGACACCCTGGGGCTGCAGGTGCTGGGGTGTAAAGGAGAGGGGCAGGACGAGACACCCTGGGCTGCAGGTGCTGGGTTATAATGGCAGAGGGGCAGGAGGAGACACCCTGGGGCTGCAGGTGCTGGGGTGTAAAGGAGAGGGGCAGGACGAGACACCCTGGGCTGCAGGTGCTGGGGTGTAAAGGAGAGGGGCAGGACGAGACATCCTGGGCTGCAGGTGCTGGGGTGTAAAGGAGAGGGGCAGGAGGAGACACCCTGGGTTGCAGGTGCTGGGGTGTAATGGAGAGGGGCAGGACGAGACACCCTGGGCTGCAGGTGCTGGGGTATAATGGAGAGGGGCAGGAGGAGACACCCTGGGGCTGCAGGTGCTGGGGTACATTGCGACCCCTCGCCGCTGTCATCCCGCTCCGGAGCAGCTGCTGTCAGCACATGCTGACACAGTGCTCCGGAGCCTGTGCCCCTGTGCCCCTGTTATCCCGCTCCGGAGCAGCTGCTGTCAGCACATGCTGACACAGTGCTCCGGAGCCTGTGCCCCTGTGCCCCAGTGCCCCTGTGCCCCTGTGTCCTGTGTGCATGATGTATGTGTGTCCTGTGTGCATGATGTATGTGTGTGCTGTGTGCATGATGCATGTGTGTGCTGTGTGCATGATGCATGTGTGTCCTGTGTGCATGATGCATGTGTGTCCTGTGTGCATGATGCATGTGTGTCCTGTGTGCATGATGTATGTGTGTCCTGTGTGCATGATGTATGTGTGTCCTGTGTGCATGATGTATGTGTGTCCTGTGTGCATGATGTATGTGTGTCCTGTGTGCATGATGTATGTGTGTCCTGTGTGCATGATGCATGTGTGTCCTGTGTGCATGATGTATGTGTGTGCTGTGTGCATGATGCATGTGTGTGCTGTGTGCATGATGCATGTGTGTCCTGTGTGCATGATGCATGTGTGTCCTGTGTGCATGATGCATGTGTGTCCTGTGTGCATGATGTATGTGTGTCCTGTGTGCATGATGTATGTGTGTCCTGTGTGCATGATGTATGTGTGTCCTGTGTGCATGATGTATGTGTGTCCTGTGTGCATGATACATGTGTGTCCTGTGTGCATGATACATGTGCTTGAAGGTATGCTGTGTGCATGATGCATGTGCGTCCAGGTGTGCTATGTACATGATGCATGTGTGTGCAAGTGTGCTCGCTCCATCCTGCCCCCCCCCATCCTGCTCCTCCGGCTCCATCCTTCCTCGCTCGCTCCATCCTGCCCTGCTCACTCCATTCCTGCCCCCCCGCCACCATCCTGCTCCTCCGGCTCTATCCTGCCCCGCTCACTCCATCCTGCCCCGCTCCCCACTATCCAACCCTACTCCCCCTGCCACCATCCTTCTCCGCCTCCATCCTGCCCGCTCCCTCCATCCTGCCCCCCCTCCGCCTCCATCCTGCCCCGCCCCCCGGCTCCATCCTGCACACCTGCCATCCTGCCCCCCGACACAATTCCGCCACTCCCCCCCCGGCACCATCGTCACATAGTGACAAAGCCACGGCGATTTCGGGGTCAGACACGATTTTGCCTACGGCAATTATAGAGTAGATATATATATATATATATATATATATATATACAGGACAGGGGTTATGGCACTCTGCAGTATATCTACTCTATAATTGCCGTAGGCATTTTCGTGTCGGACCACGAAAACGCCGTGGCTTTGTCACTAAGTGACGTCACCACACGCGAGCAATGGCCGCGAAGCGGCCATTGCGAGTCGCTGGCCGAAAATAGGACCAGAGGCTCGGCCACAAACTTAGCGATTCACCACTGAGGTAGCGCGAGCAATGGCCGCGAGGCCATTGCGAGTCGCTACCTCAGCCGCCGCACCTGCCGCAAGTCCCCCTATACTTTCTATATGCTCTTAATACTGTTATTAATGCTCATAATACTGCTAATAATGCTATTAATACTGCTATTACTGCTAATAATAATGCTATTGCTAATATTATTGCTATTGATGATGCGATTATTTATTTAAAAATCTTTAAAAAAACAATAAACATATTCTAGACACCCGATGCATTTGCATCGGGCTCACAGCTAGTCTACTCTATAATTGCCGTAGGCAAAATCGTGTCGGACCCCGAAATCGCCGTGGCTTTGTCACTATGTGACGTCACCACGAGCGAAGCATTGGCCGTGTAGCGGCCAATGCGAGTCGTTAGCCTGCGCGAGCAATGGCCGCGAGGCCATTGCGAGTCGCTGGCTGAGCACGAGCAATGGCTGCGAAGCGGCCATTGCGAGTCGCTGCCCGAAAATAGAACCAGAGGCTCGGCCACAAAGTTAGCGATTTACCGCTCATGTAGCGCGAGTCGCTGCCTGAGCGGTAAATCGCTAACTTTGTGGCTGAGCCTCTGGTTCGATTTTCGGCCACAAAGTTAGCGATTTACCGCTCACACCCCCCAATAAGTATTCAACACCCCCCAAAAAGTATTGGAACCCCCCCAAAAAGTATTGGACCCCCCAAAAAAGTATTGGACACCCCCCCAAAAAGTATTGGACCTCCCAAAAAGTATTGGACCCCCCCCCCCAAAAGTATTGGACCCCCCAAAAAAAGTATTGAACCCCCCCAAAAAAGTATTGAACCCCCCCAAAAAAGTATTGGACCCCCCCCAAAAAAAGTATTGGACCCCCCCCAAAAAAGTATTGGACCCCCCCCAAAAAGTATTGGACCCCCCCCAAAAAAGTATTGGACCCCCCAAAAAAAGTATTGGACCCCCCCCAAAAAGTATTGGAACCCCCCCAAAAAGTATTGGACCCCCACAAAAAAGTATTGGACCCCTCCAAAAAGTATTGGACCCCCCCAAAAAGTATTGGACCCCCCCAAAAAAGTATTGGACCCCCCCAAAAAGTATTGGACCCCCCCAAAAAAGTATTGGACCCCCCAAAAAAGTATTGGACCCCCCAAAAAAAAGTATTGGGGGGGTCCAAAAGTATTGGACCCCCCCAAAAAGTATTGGACCCCCCCAAAAATTATTGGACCCCCCCAAAAAGTATTGGACCTCCCCAAAAAAGTATTGGACCTCCCCCAAAAAGTATTGGACCCCCCCAAAAGTATTGGACCCCCCCAAAAAAGTATTGGACCCCCCCAAAAAGTATTGGACCCCCCCAAAAAGTATTGGACCCCCCCAAAAAAGTATTGGACCACCCCTAAAAAGTATTGGACCCCCCAAAAAAGTATTGGACCCCCCCAAAAAAGTATTGGACCCCCCCAAAAAGTATTGAACCCCCCCCAAAAAGTATTGGACCCCCCAAAAAAGTATTGGACCCCCCAAAAAAAGTATTGGACCCCCCCCAAAAAAGTATTGGACCCCCCAAAAAAGTATTGGACCCCCCCCAAAAAAGTATTGGAACCCCCCCAAAAAGTATTGGAACCCCCCCCCAAAAGTATTGGACCCCCCAAAAAAAGTATTGGACCCCCCAAAAAAGTATTGGACCCCCCAAAAAGTATTGGACACCCCCCAAAAAAGTATTGGACCCCCCCAAAAAAGTATTGGACCCACCCCAAAAAGTATTGGACCCCCCCAAAAAGTATTGGACCCCCCAAAAAAGTATTGGATCCCCCCAAAAAGTATTGGACTCCCCCCAAAAAGTATTGGACCCCCCAAAAGTATTGGACCCCCCAAAAAAAGTATTGGACCCCCCCAAAAAGTATTGGACCCCCCCCCAAAGGTATTGGACCCCCCCAAAAAGTATTGGACCCCCCCCAAAAAGTATTGGACCCCCCCCAAAAAGTCCTCATACTCCCCCAAAAAATACTTACACCCCCCAAAAAGTACTCAGACCAGCTATAACTATTATAAGCAAATTTATGCACGTTCTAGAATCCCGATGCATTTGCATCGGGCTCACAGCTAGTATCCAATAATTCACTTATGAGATTCCAGCACTCGAGTCTTTATGCTTCTGAATATTTATTTACAAATTCAGTGCCATCACATCAAAGGACAACAATGTGTTCACCGACGCGTTTCGACAATAAATGTCTTAGTCATGGCTCAGGGGTGCCACCCTACATGATGTTTAAATACACTCCTTATTCTTACACACGTGATGCAGATAATTAAAAACACACACCTGAAAGGAATATACACAGAACAAGTATATATAAAGCGGCCATCACACGCTAAGATATCTTGAAAGATATCGCTTGAACGCGCCAGATTAAACATCGCTTGAACGATGTCTGTGCGTGTGACGGCAGGATACGACGAACGATACCTGATCAAATCGCAAGATCGCGATCTGAGCCCCGGACCTCAGATCTGACGATGTCGACTCATTAGATAAACAGAATCGACGTGTCTAAACAACCGATATCGTATAGACGTGTAGGAACTGCGCGATGCCTAAATCTAGCACGTAGGCGTGCCAGGAGTTTCTCATTGTGTCGCCTCCTCAGTTGTGATTCGTGAACCTTAATGGTTTCGGATTGGCTGCTTCGACACTAGCTCGCATTGGTGGAGGATGATGCGTTGCCATTGGCTGTCCTCACAGGGCGCCATTTTTGAAGAGTTGTCTTCAGCACCACACATAGGCGTCGGCTGCACTATTTCTCATGTAGAACTGTGCACCCACTAGTGCGTGAACCTGATAATATAACCTGCGTAGTACATGAGCTTGCTATAGTGTCCACCTTTTCCTACACCCAAACAAGATTGCCGGACGTGGCACACAACGCGGCGCTACGTCACGCCCATGGGATATTGTCCCGTAGGTGACACAAGAAGTGGTCATGGGCCTGTTACGCCGCGTAGGTCGCCTTTAAGTTTTGTTATGTCACGCAAGGGGCGGTCCTGACGGAATTAAGTTGGTTTCAGTTTCATTCCGCCTGCAAGGTGCTAGCTCCTCCCATGCCCATTGCAGCTCAGTCATGGCCGCAACACGCCGCGCTGCCACGTGGGGGATGGCTCATGATCTTAATCAATCATTGCGATCGATTAGATTATTGGGGCCACCACCCCCACCGGCATCCGAGGCTGCGCAACCGCAGCACTGTGCTGAAGATCCAGCGGGCCCTGCGCCGCCAGCTGTGTGTGGAGAGGGATGTAAAGGCGATCCAGCACAAGATCGCTGATCTGAAATATAAGACGCCGGGCCGCATTGTGGACATCCGTGCCCGGATTGCCAGGCTGCGTGGTGAGTAAATGTTGGGGCCAAACACACACCTGCACATGTACATGTATCAAAATACACAGCAAGGTCTCACAACAGATTCAAAGGATAGTGTGTTCCCCGGCCTGTCCCCACCAATGTTTTAGCATATATTCTGCCTAATTTGGATGCAGGGCCAACACTCCGGCCTGGTTGTCCAACCTCATAAAAGCTGTCCATCCAAATGTAACTCATGACCTAAAATTAGTGACAAGTTTCAGTGTGCTGTTGTAAAGAAATTCAATGGAGGTCACAGGCAGCATGGCAAGGGGATGGACTGGGGAGTACAGGTGACATATAGTCCAGTGGACTGTACACTCCCTCCCCTTGACATGCTGCCTAAAACCTGGCAGTATTAGAATTTGTTGGCCACACAGGGAATTCACATACATTTGTCCAAGGACCAATCCCTAAAGAATGCTCATCAAACAACATTTGTAAACTGTGTTTGGACCCACCATGTGGATGTGGCAACAATGTGTCACCTGGTGGTGTGCACACTAACACGAATAGGCCAAACTCCAGCCCAGCACAAATTGCACTATACCTCAACCACAAACCTCACTATATTATTGGATAAGGCTACTTTCACACTTCAATAGTGAAATCAATGAGGCTGACCAATATTAATCAGCCTGCAATGGATCAAACTGATCCCTGCAGTTGGATCCAACACATCCATCACATCCGACATTCCCCAGGATCAGGTGATGTGACTGTCCCAGCTGTTCTCCCCTGGTGAACCCCCTCATCACCCCTGTGTTGACCCCTCCTCACACCTCTTGGCCACCCATGTTCACCCCTGTGTGTGACACCCTCATGCCCCCTGTGTTCACCCCTCTTCTTCCGTGTGTGGGCACCTCATGTCCCCCATTACTTGTCCACCTTTTCCCTGTTGGCCTGCTTTGCTAACTTAAATATGTTGGTTCTCAGGTGTTCACGAAACCCCTTCCGGTTGCTGGGGCATCATGTATTGGTCAGAGGTGTTGTTCCTGTGGACATGACCTGCGTTGATGTCACAGTCACATATCCGCTGTTGAAACGATGGTAAACTGTGTTAACGTGACTGTGACCGCACCACAGGTGCTGTACTGCAGTGGCAGACCTCTTCACAAACCGTGAGGCCTTGGCAAATGGCGGGGGCTCGGTCACAGTTCTTGCAACCTTTGGCTAATTTTAAAAACACTGACATTCCAGTTTGGCCAAGTTGTAACGTACTGAGCAGGGTCTGTTCCTCCAAATCGGGGACAAGGACACAGGCAATGTCTTCTATGAAGCTGCTCCATAGGGCCCCATGTTATGCATTTATCTTAAAAAATCTTTGCCAAGGCGATGGTGTGCCCTAGAAATCCAACAGCCTTGGCTCCAAATATGGCCACATGCTGGCCTATGGGCAAACTACCATATTGACAGCCCAAGAAATGGCAGCCATTTTGAATCCGGAAATGTGTCATGCTGTTTTAGGGTGTGGCAAAGTTGTGTCCATCCTCCTATTGTAGCCTGCATTTGTAAAAATTAGACATTGCGATTGTGTAAACTTGGATGACATTTACTGGCCATCCAATTTGGCACAATTGCAATAGGCCTGGATGGGTCGATATATCAAAGCCCTGCATTTTGATGTTTCTGGGGAAAAATTGGCTTAGCCAACATCCTTGTGTGAAATTTGAAATGACAACCCGACATATTACCTAACATCATACACTAAATAGGTACCATCTAAAGCCCACACATGCCACAATGGCCCACAGATGTTGCACCCTACACAGGGGAGAATTAATACCCAGCCTGAGGTTCCACCCCTAACTACAATATTACTTTAAATTTAGGTGAATGCTGCCATGCAGCAACCCACATTGGCTAATGTGTCCACTCTGAATACCAAACACATACATTGAGCATGTGTTGTTTTTTTCATTAAACAAGGCCACATATCTTGCCAGTGTAGTGTCTCTCGTGTAAACAATAATTTTGTGTCCCACACACATTACATGCATACAACATTAGTCTATGCATCCAACCACACGTTGTTGAATTTTTTAAAATGGGCTAAAGACAAGAGGCACACAATGAAAATTTCCCACCACAATGTGAAAAAACTTTCATATACAAACTTTGACCTTGTGCTTTCAAACCCAGATGCCGAGGAATCTTCTTCTTCCGAGGATGATCAACACCCTGGCCCACCTGCAGTTGGCCCCCAGAACCCACCCCTACATCAGCCAGCAGGGACACCCTCGGGCACCAGCAATGAGGAGGAGGAGGTGGCTGATGCAGCATCATGGGAGGACTGGCTGCACTCAGATAGCGATCTGCCATCACCACCCTCGACACAGGAGGCTTCAGAGGAAGAGGAATTTGCTGGGAGGGATGATGGCCCACCGTCCAGCCCGGGCCCTCTTTTGCCAGCAGGCCACATTATCTGGCCACAGAGCCCCAGCCCGCCCGTTACACCACCTCCAAGCATTTCCAGCTCTGTGGCCAGCCCAGGGGTGGACATGTCCCCAGAGCCAGCAGAGGATGCTGTGCGGGCCCCAACAGGCCCTGTGGAGGAGGCGAGGGCTGAGGAGGATAGGGCCCCAGACTTCACAGACTATGGTGGTAAGTGTGTACTGATGGGGTATACACCCTGCATACTGGAGTTATTATTGTGTGAATCGACAGAGTTTTGTTTGCAAGGGTCTAACTTATATGTTTTCATAAATGTTTGTGCAGATGGTGAACGTGCAGGGTCAGCTGGTTGGAGTCTGAGTCCATCCCCATCCACCCCTGATAGTGGTCAGGGTGTGGAGCAAGAGCGTAAGTACCATATATTGATTAGTACTTGGAAAATAAAACCATGTACGTTCCCACAGTAAAAGTGTTCTTCATCCACATACAGGTGTCCCTACTGTCGTGGAAGATTTGGAGGCACAGTTCCACTTCCTACAACAGCTGCAGACGGCCATTGACCATCATCTTCGAGAGCTGGGCCGCCTACTTTACATGCTGTCTGGCCGCCACCAACAAGATGGTGGCCTCCCATAAGGGTGAGGGAATGGGACCCTCTAACGCTCCATGCGGACATTAAGGAGTGTTGTCCATGTTGGATAACAAAAACAGTTTTTTCTGCCATGTTGGCATTCGTTGTTTGTTTTTTTTTGCCCCTGTTGGGCTCTTTTCTTATAGTGTCCAACATTTGGACCATAGGGATTGTGTTGTGGCTACCATGTTGGGCTCTTTTCTTATAGTGTCCAACATTTGGACCATAGGGATTGTGTTGTGGCTACCATGTTGGGCTCTTTTCTTATAGTGTCCAACATTTGGACCATAGGGATTGTGTTGTGGCTACCATGTTGGGCTCTTTTCTTATAGTGTCTAACATTTGGACACTCACAAGCAAGTTGTGGTTCTTCCTACACTGAAACACAAATGCGTACTTGTTGTGCTCGTTATTGCCCCTTTTAAACAACCAATTAAATGTCTAACCAAATCTGTAAGTCAGTGCGTTTCTGTATGGACCCAATTATTTCAATATTATGGGAGGTTTATGCTGGTCTTTAAGGGCATCATGGCCAACTCATTGGCTCAACCGGTTGAGGCAGAGGAAGGGGTACATAACACATGTTGTAACACAAGGTGCACATTGTGAGCATGCCGTCTGTCGACCAAACAACCACCCAACCTTTATTGGGAAGGTGATAATAGAATTTAGGAAATGCCGTTACACCATCAACCATAAATGTTGATGTAGCCTTTGAGATCTGCCAGCTGTTTACTCCTGCCACCATTAATATTGGCCCATTTTTCCACAACATACAATGATGGTAAGGACACCTCTGCGGCCTTGTGGGTACACCAATAAGTAGTGAAGGCTACTGCTGCATACAAAAGGTTTAAGTAGAATTGCCCTCTACATATGTACGTGTTGCTAGATCCAGCATGTGGCCTACTATAGATGGTCAGCATCAAAATTTTTTAGTCCACTTGCAACCACCATGGGAAAATCAGGGACAACATATTTAAGGTGTCTGAACATAATGTGTATTCAAAATCAAAAAAATGCCGGAATCTCCGTTGACAAGAATGTGCAAAATAAAATAGTAAGACTATTTGGTCAACATAAACAAAAGTTCCATTGTTGCACTAAGGTCCCAAAAAAGAAAACGTGCAGGGTGGATAATGGCAAATTAACATCAAAATTAAACATCCCAAAAACCGGGAAAGTAGACACGAAACCAAAAAACTATAAATCCTGATAATGGGGCTGAAAATAATAATCCCCTTCCGGGTTGAAGCGGTTGTCCGGCCGCTGAGATGGGTTCCAAGCCCCTCGGCGAGGCATGTGCTGGGCTTGGCCAGATGGTGGTGGTTGCATAACCTGTGGAGGAGGGCCCATGTACTGTCATGCGGGTGGGTTGGCTGGTGGCTGGGGAACGGGAGCAGGGAAGGTTGATTCTGCCGTCAGATTCCCCAAACGGGCCTGGTCCATTACCAGCAGGATGACTCTCTCACAATGCTCCCTTTGCTCGGTGGAAAAAGTGGGGAAACGCTCACCCACCACCGCAGCAAAGGGGCATTGTGGCTCACGGACCTGCTGGGTCAACACCTGCTCTGCCAGTGACACCAGGTCAGGTCCTGAGGCCGGTGGTGGATTGCGTGGGCGGCCCCGGGGGCGTGAAAATGACATATGGGGCCGGCTGGCCGCTGACGCACCCTCTTCATTGGGCAGAGATGGTGGCTGCTCAGGAGAGTCCAACACAGACCCTGAAGAGGGACCTTCAAGTGGATCCTACATGTTGAAAGGAAGAACACATGAGCAAACATGCCATGACACTTTTGTTGACAATTTTGACATGAAGGATCAAGTTACATGTATTGTCACTAACCCACATTGTGCCTGATGTTGTCGCAAATTCCCTGACAGGGCCTTACAGCTTGTGCCAATAACTCAACACTCACTACTTGTGTGCTAATCGAGTGATTGGTAAAATTGTAGGTGGTTTGAAAAGCCTTAAGCAAGATGGGAGGCCTTTTGGGTCTATTGTTGCCTTCTCTACATTTTAAACATGGATATGATTGTTGGCAATAATGTGTATGCTGTGAGCATTTTTTTATGATTGGGCTAGGTGACCGACTTACATTTTCCCCCTCCACGGCATCCACAACTTTGCCCTGTTGTGGCTGGGCGAATTCCTCGATATCCAGGGGTGGCCGTGGCTCCTGCTGCTCCAAGGTGAAAAGGAGCTGGTCGTAATACCATAATGTTGGTGTGTACACATCCCCCGCTGCCATGCCCGACCGCCGTGACTGGATGACTTTTTTGTTTTCCTTCCCAAACACTGTTTTTAGGTGCTGGATCTTCTTTTTAACCCCTTAGTGACGAAGCCAATTTCCACCTTAATGACCAGACTGTTTTTTGTAATTCTGACCAGTGTCCCTTTATGAGGTAATATCTCTGGAACGCTTCAACGGATCCTAGCTATTCTGAGATTGTTTTTTCGTGACATATTGGGCTTCATGTTAGTGGTAAATTTAGGTCGATAATTTTTGTGTTTATTTGTGAAAATATAAAAAAATTGGCAAAAATTTTGAAAATTTGACAATTTTCAAATTTGTCATTTTTATTCTGTTGAACCGGAGCGTTATGTGACACAAAATAGTTAATAAATAACATTTCCCACATGTCTACTTTACATCAGCACAATTTTGAAAAAAAAAAATTTTTTGGTTAGGACGTTATAAGGGTTCAAAGTTCATCAGCAATTTTTCATTTTTCCAGCAAAATTTACAAAACCATTTTTTTTTAGTGACCACATCACATTTGAAGTCCATTTGAGGGGTGTACATGACAGAAACACCCAAAAGTGACACCATTCCGAAAACTGCACCCCTCAAGCTACTCAAAACTACATTCAAGAAAATGATTAACCCTTCAGGTGCTTCACAGCAACTAAAGCAAAGTGGAAACAAAAAATGGACATTTTAATTTTTCCAACAAAAATGTTCTTTTAGCCTCGATTTTTTCATTTTCACATGGGCATCAGGATAAAATGCATCCTAAAATTTGTTGGACAATTTCTCCTGAGTACACCGATACCTCATATGTGGTCATAAACCACTGTTTGGGGCACGGCAGGGCTCAGAAGGGAAGGAGCACGATTTGACTTTTGGAGCTAATTTACCATTCAAAAAGTCAAATGGCGCTCCTTCTCTTTCGAGCCCTGCGGTGCGCCCAAACAGTGGTTTATGACTACATATGAGGTATCGGTGTACTCAGGAGAAATTGGCCAACAAATTTTAGGATGCGTTTTATCCTGTTGCCCATGTGAAAATGAAAAAAATAGAGGACAAAAGAAAATTTTTGTGAAAAAAAAGTACTTTTTCATTTTTACGGATCAATTTGTAAAGCACCTGAGGGTTCAAAGTGCTCACTATGCATCTAGATAAGTTCCTTGGGGGGTCTAGTTTCCAAAATGGGGTCATTTGTGGGGGAACTCCAATGTTTAGGCACACAGGGGCTCTCCGTATGCAACATGGTGTCCGCTAACAATTTGAATGGAAAATTAGCTCCAATTGCTAGCGGACACCATGTTGCTTATGGAGAGCCCCTGTGTGCCTAAACATTGGAGCTCCCCCACAAGTGACCCCATTTTGAAAACTAGACCCCCCAAGGAACTTATCTAGATGGGTGGTGAGCACTTTGAACCCCCAGGTGCTTCACAAATGAATCCGTAAAAATGAAAAAAGAAACTTTTTGTGGAAAAGAAAGTACTTTTTCATTTTTATGGATCCATTTGTGAAGTACCTGAGGCTTCAAAGTGCTCACTATGCATCTATATAAATTCCTTGGGGTGTCTAGTTTCCAAAATGGGGTCACTTGTGGGGGAGCTCCAATGTTTAGGCACACAGGGGCTCTCCGTATGCAACATGATGTCCGCTAACAATTTGAATGGAAAATTAGCTCCAATTGCTAGCGGACACCATGTTGCGTATGGAGAGCCCCTGTGTGCCTAAACATTGGAGCTCCCCCACAAGTGACCCCATTTTGAAAACTAGACCCCCCAAGGAACTTATCTAGATGGGTGGTGAGCACTTTGAACCCCCAGGTGCTTCACAAATGAATCCGTAAAAATGAAAAAAGAAACTTTTTGTGGAAAAGAAAGTACTTTTTCATTTTTATGGATCCATTTGTGAAGTACCTGAGGGTTCAAAGTGCTCACTATGCATCTATATAAATTCCTTGGGGTGTCTAGTTTCCAAAATGGGGTCACTTGTGGGGGAGCTCCAATGTTTAGGCACACAGGGGCTCTCCGTATGCAACATGGTGTCCGCTAACAATTTGAATGGAAAATTAGCTCCAATTGCTAGCGGACACCATGTTGCGTATGGAGAGCCCCTGTGTGCCTAAACATTGGAGCTCCCCCACAAGTGACCCCATTTTGAAAACTAGACCCCCCAAGGAACTTATCTAGATGGGTGGTGAGCACTTTGAACCCCCAGGTGCTTCACAAATGAATCCGTAAAAATGAAAAAAGAAACTTTTTGTGGAAAAGAAAGTACTTTTTCATTTTTATGGATCCATTTGTGAAGTACCTGAGGGCTCAAAGTGCTCACTATGCATCTATATAAATTCCTTGGGGTGTCTAGTTTCCAAAATGGGGTCACTTGTGGGGGAGCTCCAATGTTTAGGCACACAGGGGCTCTCCGTATGCAACATGGTGTCCGCTAACAATTTGAATGGAAAATTAGCTCCAATTGCTAGCGGACACCATGTTGCGTATGGAGAGCCCCTGTGTGCCTAAACATTGGAGCTCCCCCACAAGTGACCCCATTTTGAAAACTAGACCCCCCAAGGAACTTATCTAGATGGGTGGTGAGCACTTTGAACCCCAGGTGCTTCACAAATGAATCCGTAAATATGAAAAAAGAAACTTTTTGTGGAAAAGAAAGTACTTTTTCATTTTTATGGATCCATTTGTGAAGTACCTGAGGGTTCAAAGTGCTCACTATGCATCTATATAAATTCCTTGGGGTGTCTAGTTTCAAAAATGGGGTCACTTGTGGGGGAGCTCCAATGTTTAGGCACACAGGGGCTCTCCGTATGCAACATGGTGTCCGCTAACAATTTGAATGGAAAATTAGCTCCAATTGCTAGCGGACACCATGTTGCGTATGGAGAGCCCCTGTGTGCCTAAACATTGGAGCTCCCCCACAAGTGACCCCATTTTGAAAACTAGACCCCCCAAGGAACTTATCTAGATGGGTGGTGAGCACTTTGAACCCCCAGGTGCTTCACAAATGAATCCGTAAAAATGAAAAAAGAAACTTTTTGTGGAAAAGAAAGTACTTTTTCATTTTTATGGATCCATTTGTGAAGTACCTGAGGGTTCAAAGTGCTCACTATGCATCTATATAAATTCCTTGGGGTGTCTAGTTTCCAAAATGGGGTCACTTGTGGGGGAGCTCCAATGTTTAGGCACACAGGGGCTCTCTGTATGCAACATGGTGTCCGCTAACAATTTGAATGGAAAATTAGCTCCAATTGCTAGCGGACACCATGTTGCGTATGGAGAGCCCCTGTGTGCCTAAACATTGGAGCTCCCCCACAAGTGACCCCATTTTGAAAACTAGACCCCCCAAGGAACTTATCTAGATGGGTGGTGAGCACTTTGAACCCCCAGGTGCTTCACAAATGAATCCGTAAAAATGAAAAAAGAAACTTTTTGTGGAAAAGAAAGTACTTTTTCATTTTTATGGATCCATTTGTGAAGTACCTGAGGGTTCAAAGTGCTCACTATGCATCTATATAAATTCCTTGGGGTGTCTAGTTTCCAAAATGGGGTCACTTGTGGGGGAGCTCCAATGTTTAGGCACACAGGGGCTCTCCGTATGCAACATGGTGTCCGCTAACAATTTGAATGGAAAATTAGCTCCAATTGCTAGCGGACACCATGTTGCGTATGGAGAGCCCCTGTGTGCCTAAACATTGGAGCTCCCCCACAAGTGACCCCATTTTGAAAACTAGACCCCCCAAGGAACTTATCTAGATGGGTGGTGAGCACTTTGAACCCCCAGGTGCTTCACAAATGAATCTGTAAAAATGAAAAAAGAAACTTTTTGTGGAAAAGAAAGTACTTTTTCATTTTTATGGATCCATTTGTGAAGTACCTGAGGGTTCAAAGTGCTCACTATGCATCTATATAAATTCCTTGGGGTGTCTAGTTTCCAAAATGGGGTCACTTGTGGGGAGCTCCAATGTTTAGGCACACAGGGGCTCTCCGTATGCAACATGGTGTCCGCTAACAATTTGAATGGAAAATTAGCTCCAATTGCTAGCGGACACCATGTTGCGTATGGAGAGCCCCTGTGTGCCTAAACATTGGAGCTCCCCCACAAGTGACCCCATTTTGAAAACTAGACCCCCAAGGAACTTATCTAGATGGGTGGTGAGCACTTTGAACCCCCAGGTGCTTTACAAATGAATCCGTAAAAATGAAAAAAGAAACTTTTTTGGAAAGAAAAGTACTTTTTCATTTTTATGGATCCATTTGTGAAGTACCTGAGGGTTCAAAGTGCTCACTATGCATCTAGATAAATTCCTTGGGGTGTCTAGTTTCCAAAATGGGGTCACTTGTGGGGGAGCTCTAATGTTTAGGCACACAGGGGCTCGCCATACACGACATGGTATCCACTTACAATTCCAATTGCTAGTGGACACCATGTCACGTATGGAGAGCTCCTATGTGCCTAAATATTGGAGCTCCCCCACAAGTGACCTCATTTTGGAAATTAGACACCCCAAGGAACGTATTTAGATGCATAGTGAGCACTTTGAACCCCCAGGTGCTTCACAAACTGATCCGTAAAAATGAAAAAGTACTTTTTTTCTCAAAAATCTTCTTTTTTTCCTTTTTACAGACTAATTTGTGAAGCACTTGGGGGTTGAAAGTGCTCAATATGCATCTAGATTTTTTCCTTGGGGGTCTAGTTTCCAAAATGGGGTCACTTGTTGGGGAGCTCCAATGTTTAGACACACAGGGGCTCTCCATATGCGACATGGTGTCCGCTAACAATTTGAATGGAAAATTAGCTCCAATTGCTAGCGGACACCATGTTGCGTATGGAGAGCCCCTGTGTGCCTAAACATTGGAGCTCCCCCACAAGTGACCACATTTTGAAAACTAGACCCCCAAGGAACTTATCTAGATGGGTGGTGAGAACTTTGAACCCCCAGGTGCTTCACAAATTAATCCATAAAAATGAAAAAAGAAACTTTTTGTGGAAAAGAAAGTACTTTTTCATTTTTATGGATCCATTTGTGAAGTACCTGAGGGTTCAAAGTGCTCACTATGCATCTATATAAATTCCTTGGGGTGTCTAGTTTCCAAAATGGGGTCACTTGTGGGGGAGCTCTAATGTTTAGGCACACAGGGGCTCGCCATACACGACATGGTATCCACTTACAATTCCAATTGCTAGTGGACACCATGTCACGTATGGAGAGCTCCTATGTGCCTAAATATTGGAGCTCCCCCACAAGTGACCTCATTTTGGAAACTAGACACCCCAAGGAACGTATTTAGATGCATAGTGAGCACTTTGAACCCCCAGGTGCTTCACAAACTGATCCGTAAAAATGAAAAAGTACTTTTTTTCACAAAAATCTTCTTTTTTTCCTTTTTACAGACTAATTTGTGAAGCACTTGGGGGTTGAAAGTGCTCACTATGCATCTAGATTTTTTCCTTGGGGGGTCTAGTTTCCAAAATGGGGTCACTTGTTGGGGAGCTCCAATGTTTAGACACACAGGGGCTCTCCATATGCGACATGGTGTCCGCTAACAAATTGAATGGAAAATTAGCTCTAATAGTTAACGGACACCATGTCGCATATGGGGAGCCCCTATGTGCCTAAACATTGGAGCTCCCGCACAAGTCACCCCATTTTGGAAACTAGACACCTCAAGGATTCTATCTAGGGGTATAGTGAGCATTTGGAATCTACAGCTACTTCACAGAATTTGATAATGTCATTATGAACATTTTCTTTTTTTCACACAATTTCTCACTTTTAGGGCCCTTTCACATCAGCGTTTTTTGAAATTTGCGGCAGATGCGGTGAAAAAAACCGCATCTGCCGCAATTACCGCATACCGGCTGCACTTGCGGCGCGGTTGCGGTAAACGCCATGCAAAGTATAGGCGTACTTGCGGCAGGTGCGGCAAGTGCGGTTTTGCACTTGCGGCAGGTGCGGCCGCGAAAAAACTGCGGCTGACCGCGGTTTTTTTCGCGGCCGCACCTGCCGCAAGTGTAAAACCGCACCTGCCGCAAGTACGCCTATACTTTGCATGGCGTTTACCGCAACCGCGCCGCAAGTGCAGCCGGTATGCGGTAATTGCGGCAGATGCGGTTTTTTCACCGCATCTGCCGCAAATTTCAAAAACCGCTGATGTGAAAGGGCCCTTAGAGCATGTGCACAAGATACGGACACACCGTGTCCTGGTTGTCTCCTCCCCTGCATTTTTTTTTAGTATTACTTTATTAAATTTAAAAAAAAATGACGTAGAGCTTCGCCATATTTTTGGTCTAGCCAGGTACAGCAGGCAGCTACGGGCTGCCACGAACCCCTTCTGCCTAGTTTTACCTGGCTGGAAACCAAAAATATAGGGAAGCTCCTTTTTTTTTATATTTCATGAAATAATTTTTTTAAAAAAATGGCGTGGGCTTCGCCATATTTTTGGGCCAGCCAGGTACAACTAGGCAGCTGGGGGCTGGAATCCTCAGCGTAGGGAGGCCCAAGCTTTCTGGGCCCCCCCCCCGCTGCGAATTGCAGCCCGCAGCCGCCCCAGAAAATGGCGCATTCATAGAAGCGCCATTTTCTGGCGCTGTATCCAGCTCTTCCAGCTGCCGTGTAGCGGTGGCAGACTGGGTAATAAGGGGTTAATGCCAGCTTTTTGGCAGCTGGCACTAAGCCCGAGATTCATAACGTCTGGCCAATATTAGACCGGACCATTAGGAATCTCTAATAGATTGTAAAGAAAACACAACACAGAGAAAAAATATTTTTATTGGAAAAAAAAACACAAACACATATTTAGACCCCATCTTTATTACAGTGAAGTCTGACATAGTCCAGTGGGATGGTCCGACGTAGTCCATTGGAAAGGTCCGACGTAGTCCAGTGGGAGGTCCCACGACGATTCTCATTCAGATGATGATCTGAAGTTAACCCCTTGTGTGGTCACAAGGAGTTAACTGCAGGTCATCATCCCTGTGTGGTCACAAGGGGTTAACTGCAGATCCGGTAACCCCTTGTGACCACACAGGGATGATGACCTGCAGTTAACCCCTTGTGTGGTCACAAGGGGTTAACTGCAGATCCAGTAACTCCTTGTGACCACACAGGGATGATGACCTGCAGTTAACCTCTTATGACCACACAAGGGGTTAACTGCAGGTCATCATCCCTGTGTGGTCACAAGGGGTTAACTGCAGATCCAGTAACCCCTTGTGACCACACAGGGATGATGACCTGCAGTTAACCCCTTGTGATCACACAAGGGGTTAACTGCAGGTCATCATCCCTGTGTGGTCACAAGGGGTTAACTGCAGATCCAGTAACCCCCTGTGACCACACAGGGATGATGACCTGCAGTTAACCCCTTGTGACCACACTAGGGGTTAACTGCAGGTCATAATCCCTGTGTGGTAACAAGGGGTTAACTGCAGATCCAGTAACCCCCTGTGATCACACAGGGATAATGATCTGCAGCTAACCCCTTGTGACCACACAGGGGGTTAACTGCAGAAGACCCCTGTGTGGTCGTTAATGGGTTAACTCTGCCTCTGTTCCGGCGCACGCAGAGCAGCGGCGCCGGGACAGAGGCAGAGAGAAGACGGCCGGCGACGCTGCAGGACGGGTAAGTATGAGAGCAGGGAAGGGGGCCGGGGGACCGGAGCATAACGGGGGCTGCAGATCGGAGGGGGGGGGTCGGGGATCGAGGGGACAGCATGGGGAAGACCTGGGGAAGGAGGGGGGGCTCTGATGACCGGAGGGGAGCCGCGCAGGGAAGAGGGGGAGCTGGGGACTCAGGGAGCCGCGCAGGGAAGAGGGGGAGCTGGGGAGCCGCGCAGGGAGGAGGGGGAGATCAGGGGTGAGACCAGGGGTGAGGGGGGATGACATTGGGGGGCCACTGAGGGGACCAGTGGCCCCCCAGGAATGGCGGCATCTATATGCGATCTGACAGATCGCATAGAGATGCAGCGGAGGTGGCGGGTTTGGCGCCGGCCGCCGCCATTTTCAGATGGTTAGGGGGTGGGGGGGTGGGGTGGATGATCCCCAGTACTGGGGGTCTTGGTGGGCTAGGGGGTTAATGCTTTCACTTTGTTCCGACATGTGTTTTCATGTCGGATCAAAGTGAAAGCATTTTTCCCGGCACTTTCACTTTGTGCAATGTGATGATCGGTAAACGGTGCTTACCGGTCATCACATTACAGGTGCCGGTAAAAAACTAGCTAATTACTAATCTCTAGGGTCTCAGCTACAATCGGTACGCTGACACCCTAGAGATTTTTGCTACAGGGGCTGTGCTACAGGGCATTTTCTAGCCTTACGTCTACAGACGTACGGCTGGGCATTAGTACCCTTTTTTTCGGACGTCTGTAGACGTTAGGCTGTCGTCTAGGGGTTAATATACTCAATGTCCAGTTCTTGCCCTGGCAGGTATTGGCGGGCGACCACCAGGAGCCTCTCATAGGCCGCATTGCGGAGGGCCCTGTTCGTGTACCCTACCGATCTAGATTGCCACAGTCAGGGGTTCTCCCTGTAGGCCTCAATCAAGGCACTTATGTATTCCCTATTTGGACGGGGCATCTGGAAAACAAATAATATATTCAATCAGTACAAATCACTGTGGCACATGGTCAAAAACATGTGTAAACTAACATCCACAGGATGATAAGTCACCTGGCATGATCAATGTGAAAAGCCCCAGCTCAATAACACAACACCACACTTGCTTACACCAACAATGTTGCTCTAGTCACTGGGATGTGTGCTGTTGGGACAGTGACAATCCAAAATGTGTGCCTGGAGTCCCATATAAGAAGCTGAAGTTTAGATGGCTCAGTGTCCTCTAATGATGTGAACATACCTTGCCTTTATCAAACACAGTGTGTAGACTGTCAGACTTTGCAAAGGAAAAAAGATGCTGGCTGCCTGCCTGCTCTCAAGCACACTTGTGTCAAGGGACACACAAAAGAGCAGGTCCAACACACATGTTCACAATGCACTATTTATCCGAATTGATCCGACAGCTGTTGGACTATGACAGTTGCGATATGCATATAAATCACAATTGCCTCGCCTGGTATAGGACGTAACGGCTGCGCTGGGTGTGGTCCTGCGGTTTATGCCACGCCTGCCGTGGAACATAGCCCCGGCGTTGTGTGTGGCACAATGGTTCACCACGCCTGTTTGGAGGGCGTAACATCGTGTTGGTGTGTTGTTTCGCGTGGAGGAGACACGCCTGTTTGGGGGACGTCTCGCCTTGTCATTGGCTAGGGCTTGTATATCTAGAGTTTCCTGGAGATGCACAATGTCTTTGCTGCGGAGTTGCTGCCAGTATGTACTTGGTGATTCCGCGTGTGCAACGTTGTGAATGGGGGTCACTATAGCGTTGTCCAAAGAGATATGACGGGTTTTTTGTTTTTGACCCCCCTCTGCTGTTTCCATGATGTTTCTTTGATTGAATGTTTATTTTAAATTTTTCGTGATATGGCAAAATACAAGGACTCAAGCATTACCTAGTTGCATTGAAGTCATCTGGACAAAGTTCTTATTTTCGGTGCCTTGACATTGGAGTGACACCCATCTCAGCGACCACTGCATGTGAGTTATTATTGTGTGTCTGTAGTGTTGCTTTTTCAATACATATGGTCCTCCATGTGTCTGATGTTTATCGTATTTGCGTTGTTAATGCTGTAGAAAGTGTGATGTTGGTTGTGAGCTAAATGTGTGTAGGGTTTTTTGTGTATTGGATTTTGTTGTGCAAGGCATTTAGCCGTGTAAAAACATGTGGCCTTCCTCCACACCTTCATTGATACTGTATGTGTTGTTGGGTTTTAGTCCATCATTTCCACATGTGTAGTGCACCTGTAGATATTTCGCCAATGTCATGCTCCTTTGTGGTTCCTTTTGTACAGTTCACATTGTAGTCAAAGAACCTTTGTGCGTAGGCACCGTTGTAAACATAATTTTGCCTCAAAACAGCATGAATCCAGATCAACGTGCCGTGGTGGGGGCTGCTTTACTGGTGCAGGCAGCACGTGTGGAAGAGGAGAGGGTGGAGAGACGCAGGAGGAGACCACGACGCATCTGGGCCAGGGAGTGGCTGCAGCAGCGCGATCAGCATTCCCACATTCGCCTTCTGCACCAACTTCGGGACGACTTCCCACGTGACTTCCAAAATTTTCTCCGGATGACAGATGAGACCTTTCAAATCTTGTTGGCAGCAGTGTGCCCGCTCATCAGACGGCAGGATACTGTAATGCGTCCAGCAGTGCCTGCGGAGGAGAGGTTGGCCACCACACTGCGCTTTCTCGCCACAGGTCGCACCATGCAGGACTTGGTATACTCGTCTGCTATCTCACGTCCCCTCCTTAGCCAACTCATCCCGGAGACATGTGAGGCTATACTGCGGGCTCTAGCTCCTACTTACATGCGGTTGCCCCAAAACCCGGAAGAATGGCTGGCCACTGCCGCAGATTTCAGCTAGAAGTGGCAATTCCCAAACTGTGGTGGTGCCATAGATGGGAAACATATTAGGATCACACAACCACACAACAGTGGGTCTTTTTTTTAAAATTATAAATCCTATTTTAGTATTGTGTTGATGGCAGTGGTGAACGCTAATAATGAATTTGTGTCGGTGTCAGTGGGCACAAATGGGAGGGTTTCTGATGGCGGGGTTTTTGACCAATCGTCGTTTGGCCAAAAACTGAAAAATGGCCGTCTCAATTTGCCGCCCACAAATCGCACCTGTGGAAACATGAACTTTGTGTTCCTGGCGGATGAGGCCTTCCCACTCCATCCAAATTTGATGAAGCCATATCCCCAGAGGCATCTCAATGGCAACCAAAGAATTTTCAACTATCGGCTTTCCCGGGCACGGCGAGTGGTGGAGAATGCCTTTGGCATTATGGCTAGCCGTTTTCGCATTTTCCACACCGCCATTAATATGAAACTGGAATCTATTGACCTTGTAGTTCTGGCCTGTTGTGTGCTCCACAATTTTCTAAGACGCCGGGATCGCCAGGCCTACACACCACCAAACTATGAGGACCGCATTGACTCCAGCACTGGGGAGGTGGTGTTGGGGGGTTGGCGTGCTGATGCCCCACAGATGGCAGGACTACAGCCATTAGGGGTGGAAGCAGCCGCCAGGAGGCACAGGAGATGAGGGACCGGTACTGCCAGTACTTTAATGGTCCAGGGGCTGTGAGCTGGCAACACAACCTCCCGTAATTAATAGTGTACCATGGGGACTTTTGCATTGCACACTTTCACTGTGTCCTGCAGCTCAGGGTTTGAGGAAGGACATGTGTCCCTTTTTTTTTTTGGTGAAGAGGTGTGATTTAGTTTTAAAATACCCATGTGACGAAATGGACCCTTTAATATATAATGTAGGAGGATTTCTTATTCATCCAGACATATCATATTGTATATAGGCTTGTAAACTTGTATTGGCCAAGGAGAATTTCCTACAGTATTTTCATAGATGACTGGTGTAAGTTTAGCAAGGTAATGTAATTATCTAACTTGTTTGTCATAGCAGGCCAGAGAACTTAATTATGCTAATCGTCCATTGTCTATTACCCTGTGAATGTTGATTGAGGCTCCGGCCACTATTGTGTTAATGTCATGGTTTGCAGACTGAATGTCTCATACTCACATTCCATTGTATCACTGCTAGGTGCTATATCAATCAGCATTTGGATTGCAATAGTACTAAAATATGTTAAATGAGGATTGGAGTTCAGCCAATGAAAAGACTGTGTTATTGCACCAATCATGACGTCCCCAATATCCTACAATGAGGGCTGAGGGTATATAAAGGGGACTGTTCACTTTGACCAGCAGATTGGAGTTAGATTCTGTCTAGTGGCCTCAGTCTAGGGATTTTCGGTCCCGGCCAGAGGTCACTGGATTGGATACAGGCAGCTAATCTAGGGTCTTCGGATCCGGTTAGCGAGCCATAACCCTAGGCCTAGGCATTTCGGTGCCGACCAAGGGGATCAGAACACGGACTAAAGAACCACAAGGACTTCAGTATCAGATTCGGCTGTGATAGACTGCTTAAGGACAAGGAAGCAACCCAGGTTGGGACGATACAGTCACCTGGCTACAGACTTTGCCGTGCTGCATTCTAAACCCTGGTGAGCCAGCGGAAGGGTGAGACTCTGTCGCCTGTTACATTTATGTGTTGTGCTTGGTTATGTGTTATATGCTGTTAACTGTTTGGGGATCCAATAAAGCCTTAATATTGTGATTCCCTGACCCTGTGTTGTCTGAGTAGTGTTTCGCCCACGGTTAAGGAGCTCGGGCGTTCAGTTGGGGATGAGCCCTGGTCCACGCTGTCTTTGTAAAGGCGGCTGGGCCTGCGGACGAGAGCACCCACTGACCCCCGGGTCTCCACAACCCAGATTTAGGGAAACCTTATTTAATGTTTTTCAGAGGGCCAGGCCTTGGCCATTTAAGGGGAGCTATGTGTTGCAGACATACCTCTTATCTGTGACATGAGCCAGAGGATTTGGTTTCTTGATGCATGTTGGCACTATTTTTGTAATTTGTGTTGAAGGGCCCGGCTTATGGGTCCTGTGAGAGACGGGCGGGACCAGGACCCACATACCCTCCCAAAGGCCCTTGTGACAGTGGTCACAATTTTGTATTGTAGCACCTAGGGACAGAGTTAGGACTGTCTCGACCAGGGCCTACCGTGAAGTTGGTGAGGCAGCTTAATGTGCGTTTTTTGGCTAAAACGTATAAACCAAAAGGCCCTGATTTTTGTCACAGCACTTGTTATTTGCTATAATGTTTTTGTAGGAAACCGGATTAAATACACACACGCATATGTTGGACCACATATATGGTGGTCCCGACACAAGTGTTGCAAAGCACAGTAGAGAGGACACAAACATTATGGCACCAGGAACAATGAATGTTGCGAGGCGCTTTGCCTCCTTTGCGTTGTCATACATTTTCCCCACAATCCCGCTTGACAACACATGCGCTTTGTCACACACTTTAAATCAAACATCAGCAACAGCACACAGCAAACACACATGCGTTTCACAGGCGTTTTCAACAAAAACACTCATGCCGCACACACAGCTCGCTACAGGGTGGGTCATTAACGGATCGCCAAAAGTACAACAATTGAGCAACGCATAAGTGATCGTATTCTGCACGCCGCACCAAGGGGGATAGCGGTTTCTACCTTTTCACCAATCAACTTATTTTTTGTGGTAGAGCACATCGTGTTTATACATGTACATTGCGACCAACATCACAGGACATTCTGGAGATGAGGCCGCCATGTTTCAAAGGACATCTGACCCAATGAGGACGCTGTACTGACCACCAATGGTGTAGTGAGGGGCGCGGCTTGGAAACCATGTACCACGCCTATGTGCTCCAATTAAACATTGGAAAACGCCCACATTTGCCACAACATTGTTTAGGAGGTTTCTATGTGACTGTTTGCTGAACGATGTCCACAGATGATAAGTGCATCGCTCATCCGACCGCTGGATCGCTGCATCAGAGAATCGTCTGAGCGATGTTTGTGGGTGTAGCGTTGTGATGAACGATCTCACACATCGTTCGGACGATGTGCAAATCCGACATCGTTAACGACATCGTTATCTATATCTTAGCTTGTGACGGCCGCTTAACATATATCCATTTAAAATCATGATACAAAGGATACGTAGAACAAAGAACAAAACTGTTATTACATATACAAACTGTACCACAATCGTTTAATATTGCCAGGTAAGGTCTTGTCTTTTATTGAGACCTTGGGGCGTTCTTGTGCCCAATCTAAATATCCAGAACGATTCACGGTTGAGCAGCTTACGTATAATATCTATTCCCCTAAAAGAGTTGGAAATTTTTTCTATCCCTTTAAATCTCAGTGTACTGGTATCACCGCTATGAACCATTGAAAAATGGCGTGATACTGCAGACATATTAATCACACCTGGGTTGTTTGAGTCTGAAATGTGCCTACAGATGCGTCTCTTAAGTTCCCCTGTTGTGCATCCGACATATTGAGTCATACATTGTGTGCATTCTATGAGATAAACTACATAACTGCTGGTACAGTTAATGTAGTTTTTGATTTGTATACCGTCTGCCATTACTCTATGACTCAAATGTCTCTGATCTATGCACATAATTGCACGCTCTACAGATATTGTGACCGCACCTATAGAAACCCTTCAGCTCCAACCATGTACTGCCTGAGTCACTGTGAGAGGATTGGAACAGACTTGGGGAGAGAACAATGCCTAAAGTCAGAGCTGTTTTTGCCACAAATCCCACCGGATTTTGTTCTAGAATTTGTGTCAGATTTGAATCACGATTAAGGATTGGTAAATAATTTTTAATGATCCCCACGATCTCTTTATATTGTGGGCTAAAAGTAGTTGAAAATGTAATAAAATTGTCTCTTTAGCATTGGAGAAATATAGCGCTTATTCTCCCTCATTACAAGAATATCTAGTTATGGCAGTGGACTTCCTACTACTACACAAATATTTTGCATTTAACAAACCTTTTTCCTGCAGAAAAGAGCGTCAGTATGGGTGCAAAATTTTCACCGACATTAGCAAATAATGTGATGAGAGTATGGGAGGAAAAAATCCTCTTTAATCCAGATAACCCTTCCAGGCCAGCAATGTCTGGTACTCCAGATACCTAGATGATACATTGCTGGTCTGGAGGGGACCCCTGGAGGGCATTGAGGAATTTATCAGGTACATTAATGGGAATTAATTCAATCTTTGTTTTACCCATGTCCATAATACAAAAGAAATCAATTTTTTAGATATCACCCTGATAGGTGATATACAGGGGAATAAAGTAAAAATTCGACCATACAGAAAACCAATGGCAACCAACACGGTTCTCAATGCAGACTCATGTCACCCGGGTCATGTCATAAGGACATTATACGAACAAAACGAAATTATACGAACAAAACGAAATTGTACTGATCCGAGTGTTTATACACATGAATCTAAAGCAGTTGAGAACCGTTTAAGCAGGAGAGGATCTAGTAAAGGCATACTGAGGAGGGCTAGCTCAATAGTCAATAAAATTGACAGAAGAGAACTTTTAGAATACAGGCAAAAAAGCCCGAGAGACAATTTTATTACATTTTCAACTACTTTCAGCTCACAATATAAAGAGATCGTGGGGATCATTAAACTTATTCACATGTTCTTTTTAAAAAAAATTATAAAGAAGACATCATGTCTTATGTCTATAGTAGTGATTTGAGTTTGATTTTTGACAACTTAAAGATAACCTGAACTATTAAAAACGTCTTGTATTTATAGTGATCATTTATAGATAATCTTGCCATTGTTTAAATGTAAGTTAAGCATTGCATAATTGTGACAATAGTATTGATTACTTACACATGCTAGACCTTGCTGGGGAGACAAAACTACAGCTGGTCATAAAATGTGAATCTCCGAGGCACAGAGAAGGGAGAGGAGCTACTTTTCATGTAAGTCCAGATCGGTTTCTCGAAGCTGTCCGGCACTGACTTCCACCGTGTTCAGATGTTTAAATCTTTATGAATGTGAATAATGAAGATATATAACCTGCACAAATCTAGTGTACAAACATTTATTTTTGCTACAACATAAAGGCCCCTTTCACATCTATGCGTCTGCTGCGTTTTGCTTCATTTGCGTTTTCATGCGTTTTTACCGCAAAAATGCATCAAAACGCATGCGTTTTTGTCCCCATGTATTTGAATGGAAACGCATGCAAAAACGCATGTAAAAACGCATGTTCGTTTGCAAAAACGCAAAACGCATGTGTTTTTGCAAACGCAGCTCAAAACGTGACAAAGGCTGTGGTCACAGTTAACATGCGTTTTTTAGTGCCTTTTAAAAACTCATGCGTTTTAACATGCGTTTTGTCATGTCAGCATGAGTTTTTTAAGGTGTGTGATTGCTCCCTGCGTTTTTGGCTGCGTTTTTAAATCTGTACCCAAAAATAGTGCATGTACTATTTTATGGTTAACGTAGAGTAATAGGGGGATGGGGGGAAGGGGAGGTTTTTGTGCTCACCGAATTCCAATAGACCGGTTGGTGCCAGAGAGGAACAGCCCGTATGTCCAACAATTGTAGAATAAATGATGATAAATCCGGCACCGGACAATCTCCAATTTTCAGTATTTATTTGGTGATGATTACAAATTCATAAAATTTGGCGACCCAGGGAGCACAGTCCCGCTGGACGCGTTTCGTACAACGTACTTCATCAGCAGCTAGAACCACAATGACAACATACCATTTATATCCCGTATGAAGTCCTCCCCCCATCACCAATTAACCATGTTCAGCTGTTAGGCTGGAGAAACCTATACCCATTATGTGGTGAAAAGCCAATCCAAATCTTTGATACATGACAATAGACACAGATGTATATATACAAAACATGGAGGATAGTACATATTGGCATACATATATTCAGAATGATATTCACATTTTATATATACCTCCCCCATAATTTAAGTATCACAAATCCGCGAAACCATATATATTTAATAAAAGTAAGAACAATCCGTGCGGTAATTAAGTCCCAACGGGGACCTTGTTTCCAGACTCATAATCCAAAAAAATTCTTTAGTTACCACTAGACGACCCCAGTCTCCCCCTCTTTTATTACGGTTCACTCTTTCTATACCTTGTACTCTAAGAGTAGATAGGTCACCATTGTGGACATCTCTGAAATGTTTAGAAATGCCTGATACATTTCTGCCCACTGTTCTAGGGTTGGGGATAGAACCTGTTATATGTTCCCCCAACCTCTTTTTAAGGGGTCTGATTGTACACCCTACATAGTTTTTCCTACATACCTCACAAGAAAATTTGTGACATGTGAACAAAGCCTAAGGCTGAAGGCACACTATGCGAGGGACTTACGCGAGTGGAATGCGAGTCAGAAGCGAGTGCAGTCACAGCATGCTGCAAGGGCAACCGATTCTCATGTGCGAGAGGGCAATGCAAATCTATGGGGGGGAGAAAATCTCGCCACCATACAGCACACTGTGCAATATTCGCACGAGTGTGCTGATAAAATCACTTCTAACTCAACGGGTCTTAAAGCCGGCGAGTTTGAAAGTATGCTTTCCATGTACAGTAATCAATAATGTTCCAGCGCTGTCACAGCAGTGCTGAAACATTATTGTTTAATAAACTCAGTTAGAAATCTAAATAATTAAGTGCTGTGTGTTAATAATCATTTTAACCCCCTCTGCAGGCTCTGCGCTACATGTCGGCATAGAGCTTGCAGATGTGGCTAATAAAAGCCGATATTAGAAGGGTTAAAATGCAGTTAAGCTTGACACTTACTTCAGGGCAGCCGGGCACCAGTGAGTCGACACAGAGCTCTCCTCTCCCTTCTCTCAGGGGCACGCTGTGTTTCTCCTCACAGCTCTGCTGGATTTCCTGTCCCAGGGTGCACTTCCAGGTTAGAGATAGCGTTACAAGTTGCCATTCTCTGTATGAATGTTAAAATGCAGTTAGTGTGCTGCCATCATGTTTACACAGAGTGTGTACAGTCTGTGTAGACATAGTGACAACACACCCTGGCAGTGCAGGGGTTAATACCTTTATTTTACTGCTCCTGGCAATTGTCCGGTGATTTTACATTACTATGAAGCCGCTCTCCTCCTGCACTGAGCTGTCCGTGGTCCTGAAGCTTCAGCATGATATAACTGTGATATCATGCTGGAGCTTCAGCACTGGGGACAGCGGCTGCCATGGTACGCTTTTTGCGTACTTACGGTGAGGGCCCATTGTTAACTGTGCTGTTAACTGTGCTGGGACCGTGGCTGCAGTATGAAAGAAGAGAGAAGAAAGAAGAGAGAAGAGAGAAGACCTGGATCGTTGGAGGGCTGTAAATGGGAGTAATAAAGATGGAGTCCCTAATGATGGCTGTCTCTTTATTTCTAATAAAGTATTTTTTCTCTGTGTGGTGTCTTTTTTTTAACCCTTTATTGGAGATTCTTAATGGCTGGGTCAAACTTAGGTTGACATTAAGAATCTCGGGCTTAATACCAGCTGAAAAAACAAAGCTGGTATTTACTCCTTTATTACCCAGCGTGCCACCGCTACCAGGGCCACTGGAAAAACCCAGTAGGGCACCTGGAAATGGCGCTTATTATTAATGTGCCATTTTCAGGGGCGGCTGCGGGCTGCTATTCTTTAGTGGGGGGGCCCCTATAACAATAGGCCCTCACCCCATTGAGAATACCAGCCCTCACTGCCTAGTTTTACCTTGGCTCGCAATTAAAATAGGGCAGAGCCCACGCATTTTTTGCCAGCCAAGGGTAAATTAGGCAGCTGAGGGGGCAGCTCGCAGTTTGCCTGCTTTCATGGGGCTGGCCTAAACATAGCTGCAAAGCCCACATGTTTTTTTTTATTTAATAATTATTTATTTAACACCGTATAACACCAGATTGGTTGCCATACACTAATGCGTATGGCAACCAAGCAGAATCACTGTCCAAATGGAGGAAATCCAGTCTGATTACAACAGCCAATCACAGAGCTCCCATAGAGTGTGACCTCCTGTGATTAACTGTTTGTTTGACAGCGCAGTGAATATGTAATGACTTAATAGGTGGCCCTGGAAGTAACAGCGGAGACTATTAAGTCTGATCTAGCTATTCAATCCATTCTAACTTTTACCAGCATGGTGCTGCAAACTCGCACAATGTGCTGTCTGGGTGCGAGATTTTCTCACACCATAGACTTGCATTGCCAGCACGCACGGTACAATCGCGTGCAGTCGCAGCATGCTGCGACTGCACTCGCTTCTGACTCGCAATGCGAGTTTAGTGCAGGAGACTCGCACCAATGTGCCCTGCCTGATAGGGCAACACTGGTCCAAGTGCAATGCAAGTTTTCTCGCATTGCACTCACGCAAGTCTCACGCCAGTGTGCCTTCAGCCTAAAGGATAAAAAAGAAAACTTACCACCTACCTAAGTTATCTAAAATAAAAATGGATGAAGTTGTGGCTATAAATGGGAATAAGTTTCCTAGTTGTCTTTGAACAACTTTCTAGCACCTCACTGACAGGTGAGCCCTATTTTGCAGTAATACTGTTTCTTACTGCTGACATAATGATAGAGAGAGTCATATTGTCTGTGAATGTCACCACTGTGCACAGCTGAAATATACAGAAGGCATCGTAGAGCACAGGAGGGCAGCATGGAGTCCAGGAGGCAGTGTGCACAGACATCCAGATGGAACTACTCTTTCTCTAAGAAATCTCAGTCATTCTCCCATGCAGGAAAAAGTCTAAACAATGAATATTTCCATGCAAAATTATGGAAATTTCCCCATCAAATTAATTATTATTATTATTATTATTTTTTGTAGAGCACCATTGATTCCATGGTGCTGTACATGAGAAAGGGATACATACAAACAAGTTAAAAATACAATGAACAAACTAATAGTGAAAGAGGGGAGAGAGAGGACCCTTCCCTTGCGGGCTTATATTATACAGTGCAATGGGGAAAAAGACAGTAGGTCTGGTCCGCTCTGGTGGGTGGAGCCCCGAGTCCGATGGTGTGGAGTACCGGGTCCAATGGTGTGGAGTGCCAGGTCCAGTGGTGGTGGGCACCAGGTCCATTGGCGGTGAGGTGGCATTGTGGTCATTGCAGGTTGTAGGCTGCTCTGAAGAGATGGTTTTCAGGTTCCACTTGAAGGCACCGAGTGTGGAGGACAGTCAGATGTTTTGGGGTGCAGAATTCCAGAGAATGGGGGATGCTCGTACAAAATCTTGCAGGCAGTTAGATGAGGAACGTACAAGTGTTGCGAAAGAAGGAGGTCTTGGGATGGATTGAAGATTACGAGTTGGATGATATCGGGAGATTAGTTCGGTGATAATATAGGGGGGACAGATTGTCGACGGCTTTGTAAGTCAGTGTTAGTAGTTTGAATTTGGGTTGTTGTAAAGTATGAGGGACATGTAGGAAAGCCGTGGAAGAGCAAATCCATAGTAACTTACTGGCTTTTCTTTCCTCATGAAGTTGGTCTGATTGGTTTCAGAGCCATCCTTTGAAGTTTCTTATTTGATGAATATCACTAATCCAACATTAAATTAAACTAACCTTATTACCATCACTTGCACTCCTTCATCTCCCTCTTTTAACTGCGCTCTCTGGAATCCACGATCTGTATGCAACAAACTTCTCTTCATTCACAATTACTTCCTTACCAACTCTCTTAACATGCTGGCCCTCACAGAAATCTGGATCCAAGATTCAGACACTGCTTCCCCTGCTGCTATTTCTCACGGCGGGCTAAATTTCTCTCATTCCCCTAGACCTGGGAACAGACATGGTGGTGGAGTTGGCCTCCTCCTGTCCCCACAATGTACTTTCCAGGTCATTCCCCCAGCCCCATCACTCTCATTCCCTTCTTTTGAGGTCCACACCATTAGGCCATTCCATCCCCTCCCCCTCAAAGTAGCAGTGGTATACCGCCCCCCAGGGTCATCCACCCAGTTCCTCGACCATTTCTCCGCGTGGCTGCCGCATTTCATGTCCTCAGAATTACCAACCCTTATTCTGGGAGACTTTAACATTCCATAAACAGCCCTATCTCCCCATCTGCATCCCAGCTCCTATCTCTAACCACCTCTCTTGGCCTCTCACAGCTCTCAACCTCTGAGATGCACAAAGATGGTAACACCCTTGACCTGGTCTTTACCTGGCTCTGCTCTACCTCCTCTTTAGATAACTCACCTCTTCTCTCCGACCACAACATTCTCTCTTTCTCACTCACTGACCCTCGACCACCACAGCCCAATCCTACCTATCACACATCCAGAAATCTACAGGCCATTAACCCTCATGTGACTCACCGTGGCCGGGACTCCGAGGGACAGGCGTTTCTTCTTCCTCCTTGTCACGGGAACCGCGCCTGCCGGTAGTGGGGCCCGGTGGTCCAGATTTAATAAAGACGTCGTTGCTTGAACAGATTAAGGGGTTAATTGTTTCGTGAGCCACCTATGAGTGTTCCGATGATGCCCACCGGCTACTTGGGCCTCCGGTGGATGGAATTCAGCAAGATGGAACGCTCCCCACAGGCTGAGCGGTGATCCCCGGAGCCAGAAGCTGCACAAGATGTTCTTAGGCAGCTGCAGTTAACTTTCAATATGCGGAGATAGACAGTTCATAAGAAGGCACGGACAATGTTAATCTCTGTAACGGGTCATTTACTGTAACCAGCAGGCAGTACATGGCATACAGTGACGGGTAACGGACCAGGTGGACTCAGCAATGACCAGTATTTCTCAGAGCTCCGCTGTGTTCCTCCATTCTAACTAAGCTGTGTTGCTGAGGTCGCTAGGAGGTGCCAGATTGGGTACAAGGAGGCTGCTTCAATTGCCCTACCGGGGAATTCTGGCCGGGTTTGTGGGGAGCCTTGGGTCCTTTTTGTGGGTACTCCGCTGGCTAGACGACTCTGTGTGTGCGGCGGTGGTGGGTGCTCCTGTAAAGCGGTCCCTCCACACCTGGTTTGCATGGCAGTGATAAATGACTCCCAGCTTCGGAACCAGTAATCTGGTTGTAAATGGGCACGGGATGATCTTGACCCATATGCATTCGCCCAGGGTCCGGTTGTTGAGGCACCGGGGTAATGGCGCCCAACCGGGGGTGATGGCCATGGGGCTGCACGGGACTGTGCAGGCTTCCTCTCCAAGGTTGCAGAGCTTGTTGTTTTTGCTCCCTTCTCCTACGTTGCCAATTTAGTTCTCTCTACACTCTACCACTACACTCCGCCCACCAGGACCTTATTGGCCCTCTATGCTGATGTGCATGTAGGGTATGGATCTCTGAGTTAACTGGGTCATTGCTTAGTCAGAGAATATTGCTGCTGCTGTCTTGGCTGCAATACCCTCCTGTGGTGCACTCGTTGCGGGGCGCCACACATGCACTCACAGATTCCCTCATCTCATCACTTTCTCCAATCTCTTCAATCTCCTGTCCAGATCAGGCAGTAAACCACTACAATGACACTCTCAGAAGCTCCCTGGACCAAGTAGCGCACCTCACCCTCAGAACATCCAAACATAGAACAAAACAGGCTTGGCTCACATCACAAACTCGATTCCTCCAGCGATGCTCTAGGAGTGCTGAACATCTATGGAGGAAAACTCGCTCACCAGGAGACTTTATCCATTATAAATTCATGCTCAAAACTCACAACTCTGCCCTTCATCTTGCCAAACAGACCTATTTCACCACCCTGGTCTCCTCGCTATCCAACAATCCAAAAAAACTCTTTGACACCTTTCACTCTCTCCTCAGTCCTATAGTGCAGGCCCCCATCACTGATCTCTGTGCTGATGACCTGGCTTCTTACTTTATGGAGAAAATAGACAACATCTGCCAGGAAATCAGCTCCCATCCTCCAAGCGCTGCCACTCCCATTCTTCCCCACATCCCCTCTGGTTCACTCTCCACATTTGACCCAGTCACAGAAGAAGTCTCCAGGCTCCTCTCTTCCTCTCGTCCCACCACATGCACTACTGACCCCATTCCCTCACACCTACTCTAGTCCCTCTCTCCAGTCACCACCACTCATCTAACCAAAATCTTCAATCTCTCCCTCTCTTCTGGCATCTTCCCCTCCTCCTTCAAACACACGATCATTACTCCATTATTAAAGAAAACTTCTCTTGACCCATCCTGTACAAATAACTACAGACCAGTCTCCAATCTCCCTTTCATCTCTAAACTCCTGGAGCGCCTGGTCTACTCCCGCCTCACCCATTACCTCTCCACTCACTCTCTTCTAGATCCATTACAGTCTGGTTTCCGCCCCCTTCACTCTACAGAAACTGCCCTCATCAATGTAACCAATGACCTTCTGACGGCAAAACGTAATGGTGACCAGTCTCTGCTTATTCTCCTTGACCTCTCTGCAGCTTTTGACACCGTTGACCACCATCTCCTCTTCTCCATGCTGCATTCCATTGGCATGAAGGACACTGCTCTCTCCTGGCTCTCCTCCTATCTTTCTGACTGCTCTTTCAGTATATCATTCGCTGGCACCACTTCCTCCCCTCTTCCTCTCACTATTGGGGTCCCTCAGGGCTCAGTCCTTGGTCCTCTTCTCTTCTCTCTCTACAGAGCCCCGATTGGACACACCATTAGCAGATTTGGCTTCCAGTACCATCTTTATACTGATGACACACAATTATACACTTCAGCCCCTGACCTTACCCCTGCGGTATTAAAGAACACCAATGACTGTCTAGCTGCAGTTTCCTACATCATGTCCACTCTCTATTTGAAGCTAAACCTTTCCAAAACTGAACTCCTTCTGCTCCCACCCTCCATTAACCTCCCTAAATCTGACATCTCTCCCTCAGTTTGCGGCACCACGATAACACCTAGGCAGCAGGCTCGCTGTCTGGGTGTTATGTTTGACACCAATCTCTCCTTCTCCTCCAGCACATAATTTCTTGTCCACTCTTGTCGCTTAAAACTGAAGAATATCTCTAGAGTCCGCCCCTTTCTCACCATCGAAACAACAAAAACCCTCACTGTGGCCCTAATCCATTCCCGCCTCAACTACTGCAATTCTCTATTAAGCAGCCTCCCCCTCGCTAGACTTTATCCTCTCTAGTCCATCCTCAATGCAGCAGCCAGGATCACCTATCTGGCCATTCGTTACTCAGATGCCTCTGCTCTGTGCAAGTCATTGCACTGGCTACCCGTACACTACAGGATCAAATTAAAATTGCTTGTTCTCACCCACAAAGCTCTTCACAGTGCAGCACCCCCCTACATCTCCTCCCTTATCTCTGTCTATCACCCCACCCGTTCTCTACCTTCTTCAAATGACCTTTGACCAACATCTGCACTAATCCGATCCTCCCACTCCCGGCTCCAAGACTTTTCCCGAGCTGCACCAATCCTCTGGAATGCTCTACCCAAGAAATCAGGACTATCCACAACTTGCATGGCTTCAGTCGATCCCTAAAAACACATCTTTTTAAGGCAGCCTATCATACTCCCTAATAGAAGTCCTTTGCACTGTAGATAGTGAATGCGCTATATCTCTTGACATTACTCTTCTACAAACTCCACCAAACCAAAAAGGTCTACACAGATTGTCTGATGACCATTCATGTAAGCTTATTTCTACTCCCTATTTCCTCAAGATGCCTGGACCATTAGTGCAATAAGCCCCTGTACCTTGTGCAACTCCTATCCTATTTAGATTGTATGGGTATGTGCCCACATGAAGGTTTTGCTGCGTTTGAGATCAGGTTTTGCCTTGGTTTTATGTAAATCAATGCTAATCTAATCCTGAGTTTTTGGTTTCCATCAAAACCTATGTGATCAGGGAAAAGCTTTCACACACACACTTTTTTTTTCTCTACAGAAAATGGAAATACCACAGGTGTTTCCACTTTAGCAAAAGTTCAGCAAAGAATTGACATGCTCATTCTTTCTAAGGCGGCCGTCACACGCATCAATTTAATGCACGATATCGCTTAAGCGATCTGCTTTTTTGATCGCTTAGCGATATCGTTTGTGCATCACTGCGTGCAATCAAGCGATTTTACAATGTAAATTGCTTGATCGTTAGATCGCAGATTGGTGAGCCGGAGCTCATATCAAGCGATAAACGCTTGATCAATCTGCCTCATCGTGGTGTGTACGATGAACGATCTCCCAGCGGCAGAGCCTATGCTGGGAGATGGTATTTATGGTAAACGTCGGGTTACTAAGCGCCGCGCAGCGCCTAGTAACCCGATGTGTACCATAGTTACCAGCGATCTCGCTGGTCCACATCGCTGGTGAGTCTGCCTGTGTGACAGCTCACCAGCGATGTGAGTGATATTGTTAGCGATCGCGCGTGCACGCGATCGCTAACAATATCGCTATCGATATTGAAGCGTGTGACGGCCGCCTAAGGGCCACTTTACACACACCAACTTATCTGTACTCCATTTTGTGACTGTGTACAATGGAACAATGTGTCCATGATTTCACTGCAACCAGCAAGTTGGTCAGAAGTTGGACAGATACGTTGGTGTGTGTAAAGTGGCCTCACAGCGAAACCTGAGGTGTTTCCACTTTCTTCACCAAACAAAAACCAATGTGTTGGGACAGCTAATCCTCGAATCATAGGTTTTGCTGCAAAACAAAAATTCAGCAAATCCTGTGGTGTTTGGTTTTTGTTCTCTGGAGTGTAATGTGTGTGAAAGCTTTTTCCTAATAACAAAGGTTTTGCTGGAAACCAAAATCTCAGGATTAGGCTGGGGTCACACTTGGCATGCGTTTTTGTAGTGCCTTTTAAAAACGCAAGCATTTTTGCATGCGTTTTTTCATTTCAGCATGCGTTTTTTAAGGTGTGTGATGGCACCCTGCGTTTTTGCATGCGTTTTTAAATCCGCACAAAAAAAAAAATGCATGCACTATTTTTTGTTGCGTTTTTTTAACATGGGGCGCCCTATGGAAAATGCATGGGTTTTTGGATGGTACTAATGCACCATGCGCTTTTGCATGCGTTTTTTATGTCAGCTAATCATATAATAGCAAAAACGCACATAAAAACGCAAACCGCATGGTACTGTCACACATGCATTTTTGCTATTAACACATGCGTTTTTGCTATTAGGGCATGCGGTTTTTAACATTGGGGCCTATGGGTGCGTTTTTACATGCTTTTTTAAAAACGCAAGTCTCCAAAAAAGCATGAAAAAAATGCAAGTGTGACCCCAGCCTTAGATTAGCATAGGTTTACATAAAACCAAGGCAAAACCTGATCTCAAACGCAGCAAAACCTGCCTGTGGGCTCATACCCTTATACTAAAAGGAAAACCTTAATCATTACAGGTGTAACTACAAGAGAAACTACATCCCTGGCTACACCAGAATAACAATTTTGAAACCACTACAGTCCTATAAGATAACGATAAATAGACCTCTCATCAAAAAGCCCTGTTAAAAGTGTTAAACAGGCTGTGACCAAGGAGTACCACACCAACCCATAGAAAACTACTGTGGAAGGAATCAACAAAATCATAAGAATCATTACCATTCACTACAAATGGCAAAGAGTTCGAAATTGTGTCATCGTTTTAATTTTACATGAAATAATTTGTTACAAATAAACATCCCGCTACAGGGTTAAATTTATACAATGTATTATGTCCCTCATTAATGCCTATTAAGATTTAGTGCTGAGCCTTTTTTCAATGTTTAAGTAAATCTACTAACATAACTAGGTGTTATAAGCACGGAAAACAGGAAGAGGAGCATCAAAACCAACTTCTTTAAACGTTAGTCTGGTGTCCACAACCCTATATAGCAATTCTTTCATAATTATCCATTCAGAACCAAATAAATTATACAGGTGAGATTTTATTAATTTGGCATTAAGGATAAGATTGCCGCCACAGTCATAACGACGATGGGGAGCTAATATCTCAGCCTCTTTTTCTGAGAACACATCTCCAATGCCCTTCAAGTAACTTGGTCCTTGGTAGATCCTCCAGGTGAGCAGTGAAAACTTGTACAGAACTAAGACATGTATTTAAACAATAGAGGTTGCTCGTAACAATATTTCTCTGACACCAATTAATGACAGGATTGTGAAAACGCAGTCATGGAATTACCAATACCAGCCCTGCAGGTAAGGTATCCAATACAAAACAAGAGATGTGCTCAGAGTGAAGTGTTCCAACCCAGAATGTGAATTCCACCGTTACCAAATGGACATGGTTCTAGTGTAATGATGTTTTGTTAATGGCAACAATTTGAGTCCTTCCAATATAACTGTACCTAATCCTAGTTTCAAAAACAGTCCTTAACCCCTTCCCGACCTATGATGTTATACAACGTCATGGGCGGGTAAGGGGTGTTTGATGTGAGCTCCGGCGCGGAGCTCACATCAAACAGCCGACATCTCAGCTGATGTGATCAGCTGAGATTGAGATGTCGGGCTAACATCTCCGATCGGATCCGAGATCCGATCGGCGCTGTTAACCCCTTGGATTCAAGGAGGCCGCAGCGGGGAACGTGCTGGTCCCCACCCGCTCCGGAGATCCCGCGATGCTGTCAGAGCACAGTTTCCTGCTGTGGTTGGCAGGCGCTGCCAACTACAGCAGGTCCGCGATTCTGGGAGATACAGATGAGCTGCAGCTCATCTGTATCTCCCAGAAGCGATCAGACTTTGCAGCAAGGTGCCTCTTAAAGAGGCAGTGTAACAATAAGAATCAATGAAAAAATAAAGTTTTTAAAACCCTGTAAAAGATATATATATAAAATTTCAAATCAGCCACCTTTTCCCCCATTCACAATAAAAGTATTAAAAAAAAAAAAACACGTTTGGTATCGCCGCTTTCAGAATCGCCCGATCTATCATCCTATTAAATCCGTTAATGAGAGCCGTGAACACCGTAACGGAAAAAATGATCCAAACGCCAAAATCCGTTTTTTTGGTTGCTGCAACATTGCTATAAAATGCAAAACGGGCGATCAAATCTGCGGATCCCCCCAAAGATGGTATCATTAGAAACGTTAGCTCAAGACGCAAAAATAAGTTGTCACACAGCCCTAGATCCCGAAAAATGAGAACACTACGGGTCGCAGAACATGGCGCAAAAAGTCTGTTTTTTTTTTTTTTTTCAAACTTCTGAATTTTTTTTCAGCGCCTAGATACCAATAAAGGTATACATGTTGGGTGTCTACGAACTCGTACCGAAACGAGGCACCATTCCATCATGTCAGTTTTACCATATAGTGAGCATGTCGATTAAAATACCCTAAAAAACAAACGTGTCATTGCACTTATTTTGCAGTTTCACTGCATTTAGAATTTCTTTGCAATTTCCCTGTACACCATATGGTAAAATAAATGATTGCATATGAAAGTATAAACTCGTCCCGCAAAAAACAAGCCATCATATGTCTATATTGACGGAAAAATAAAAAAGTTATGGCGAGTTAGGGGAGCAAAAAACGAAAATGAAAAACGAAAAATTCCTGGGTCATGAAGGGGTTAATAAAGGAAGTTTGCTTCAGACCCACAGCCAAAGAAAGCAAATTTCAATAATGATTGATTTTGGAAAGGTAATTCCAAGTAACAAGATAACTGGAAGTCTGGGTGACCTCCTTTACAATCAACCAGACTTAGGCATTTTCCATAGTTTTTTTTCTTTGAGGGTATGCATAGCCATCATTAAGGAGAACGTGAAAGCAAAAAAAACACAATAGGGCATTACCTGGTTAAACAGGGTAAAAAAGATGAATGTGTTTCCTCACCTGAGGTGGTTGTGTGTGACATTAAAATGTATGAGAATGAAAAATAAAACATAGCCCACGTCACACACACAGATATTTGTGCAGATATTGTTCGCAGATCTCTGGTTGCAGTGAAATCATGGACACGTTGTTCCATTTTGTGGCTGTATATAAATGGATTAATGTGTCCATAATTTCACTGCAACCAGAGATCTGTGAACAAATCTGCATAAATATCTGTGTGTGTGACGTGGGCCATACAGAGATGAAGTTGTCCAGCACTACCACGGTGTATATATTCCTTTTGCTACAGTAGGTGGATTGTTACCCGTTGAAGCGCCATAAGGCGGCGCAAAACAGCCGTCGTATTTGAAATCCCCATCCTCCCACACACAATCCCCACTGTAAAAATGTGATGTCCGTTTGATTAAATAAAGTAAGTAAACCCAGAGGACGAGTGCGGCTTTATTTCTATGTTTCGTTAAAACATACAGAGAGACGCCCTTGTGTATACCTGGTTGTCTAGTGGGGATTTCTGGAGGATGGGAGGTTGTAGATCACTCACTTTTCATGGTTGTGCATCTCTGCATAACCACAGTGTGGGCCTCTTGCGTGTAACCTCACACCTCATGATGCTCCAGCGTCCAGCTCCAGGCTGGGATGATCACGTGGGAGTGACATCACCGCAGATCCTTCACTCTCTATGATCTGGTGCAGTAAGCTGCAGCTCCTACCGCTCCAAAGGGGATCTCAATATACAGAGGTAAATAGGAGTTTTTTAGGCATAGCGCATGAATTCAGCATCCAGGCACAGATTATCCTTTTGGTAATTCTTCTTTCTTCTTCTTCAAGTGAGAGCCACATTTGTTAAATAAAGAAAGATTACCAAAAGGATAATTTATGCCTGGATGCCGGATTCTTGTGCTATACCAAAAAAACGCATACTTACCTGTGTACCATCAAAATGTATGAAACAGGCTGCTACAAATCTATGGGTGATCAACATTGAATTAGAGATGATAAAACAGATTTGTGGTTGCTCTATGCTGCCATGCATAATCAGATGAAAGGAGTCCAAAACGCCTTGGAATAAATTTATGGTTTATTTCTTTATGCGTTTCAAGACACTCCAGCCTCTTCATCAGGATAAATCAACATATGATAAAGACTGCTATATAGAGGTTCTATTTATAAAATAAAGGGCAAAAACTAGGGCCAAAAAATCACAAGGAGTATCAAACTTGAACCACAGATACATAATGAAAGATAATTACCGTATATACTCGTGTATAAGCCGACCCGTGTATAAGCCGACCCCCCTACTTTTGCCCCAAAACCTGGGAAAACCCATTGACTCGTGTATAAGCCGAGGGTGGACCCCAGCACAGGTATACAGCCCCAGCATGTCAGTGTGGTAGTATACAGCAGCCCCCCAGTGGTAGTATACAGCAGCCTCCCCAGTGGTAGTATACAGGCCCCAGCAGTATATACAGCAGCCCCAGTGGTATACAGCAGCCTCCCCAGTGGTATATACAGGCCCCCATCAGAGGTTACAGCCCCCCAGTGATATATACAGCCCCCCAGTCATATATACAGGCCCCCAGTTGTATATACAGGCCCCCCGCAGTATCTACAGGCCCCCCCTGCACTATATACAGGCCCCCCGTTTCCCCCCCCAGTGGTACACGTACACAGGCCCCCCCCCGCAGTATCTACAGGCCCCCCCGCACTATATACAGGCCCCCCCGTTTCCCCCCCCAGTGGTACACGTACACAGGCCCCCATTGTATATACAGGCCCCCCGCAGTATCTACAGGCCCCCCCGCACTATATATAGGCCCCCCCGCACTATATACTGGCCCCCCCCGTTTCCTTCCCCCAGTGGTACACGTACACAGGACCCCAGTTGTATATACAGGCCTCCCGCAGTATCTCAGGCCCCCCCGCAGTATCTACAGGCCCCCCGCACTATATACAGGCCCCCCGTTTCCCCCCCAGTGGTACACGTACACAGGTCCCCGTTGCAGCCGCACACCTGTAAAAGAATCGCTTTCATACTTACCCTCCTCGCTGTGATCGCGCGTCCTCGTCTCCTTCCTGCTTCTACCCGGCATCATGTGACCGCGCACAATGACGTCATTGTGGATGCGCCGGCCGCCGGGTAGAAGCGGGAAGGGGACCGGAGGAGCGCGGGTAACAGCGAGGAGGGTAAGTATGAAAGCGATTCTTTTACAGGTGTGCAGCTGCAACCGGGGACCTGTGTACCACTGGGGGGGGAAACGGGGGGGGGCCTGTATATAGTGCGGGGGGCCTGTATATACTACGGGGAGGGTGCGGGGGGCCTGTATATACTACTGGGGGAGGGCAATGTAATATGCACAGCTCCCCTGCCGCTGATGGACAGGGGGATGCAGTGCATATTGCATTGAACTAATGAGCGGCCCCACGTAACCGGGCGCTCATATTACAGCCTCCCCCTGCCTCCTCCAGCCCCCGGACAATGCGCTCCCCACACTCAGCCGTATAGTGACTCGTGTATAAGCCGAGGGGGGGAACTGATCGGCTTATACACGAGTATATACGGTAACTGGTTCTTGTACTAGAAATATTCTAAATGATTGATCGGTAAAGAAAGGTATCTTAACAAGAGAATTGTGTGAAAATTAAATGTAATTTTCAAAAATAACAAGTAGTTTTATTGGAATAGAACCTGTGTTGTCATATTCGTTTTGTTGGAAATGTTTGGATAGTGATTTGCTTTATTTAAGGAGTAAAAAGGCACCTAAAAGTCTGGGTGACCTTTAAGACATTCAACGTAGGTGTTTACTGACTACCATAGGGTGGATGGAGAAATGGTTACTAACACAGATTTAGACAAATTTGTGAATAATATTTAAGGGAAAATGCCTTTTGTTTACATTTAAAAATACTTACCATATATACTCTTGTATAAGCCGACCCGTGTATAAGCCGACCCCCTACTTTTGCCCCAAAACCTGGGAAAACCTATTGACTCGTTTATAAGCCGAGGGTGGATCCCAGCACAGGTATACAGCCCCCAGCAGTGTGGTATACAGCAGCCCCAGAGTTTTTACAGCAGCCCCAGTGGTAGTATACAGCAGCAGCCCCAGTGGTATATACAGCAGCAGCTCCAGTAGTTAGTATACAGCAGCCCCAGAGGTATATACAGCAGCCCCAGTGGTAGTATACAGCATCCCCAGAGGTAGTATACAGCAGCCCCAGAGGTAGTATACAGCAGCCCCAGTGGTAGTATACAGCAGCCCCAGAGGTAGTATACAGCAGCCCCAGAGGTAGTATACAGCAGCCCAGTGGTAGTATACAGCAGGTACACCCAGAGGTATATACAGCCCCAGTGGTAGTATACAGCAGCCCCAGAGGTATATACAGCCCAGTGGTAGTATCCAGCAGCCCCAGAGGTATATACAGCCCCAGTGGTAGTATCCAGCAGCCCCAGAGGTATATACAGCCCCAGTGGTAGTATCCAGCAGCCCCAGAGGTATATACAGCCCCAGTGGTAGTATACAGCAGCCCCAGAGGTATATACAGCCCCAGTGGTAGTATACAGCAGCCCCAGAGGTATATACAGCCCCAGTAGTAGTATACAGCAGCCCCAGAGGTATATACAGCCCAGTGGTAGTATACAGTAGCCCCAGAGGTATATACAGCCCCAGTGGTAGTATACAGGCCCCCCAGTGGTGTTATACTGACCCCCACCAGTAACACACAGCCCCCCCTCCTTAGTATGCTCCCCCCCAGGTTGCGGCACCTGTTAAAATAACAAACTTTAATACATCACCTTCCGGCGCAGCTCTTCCCGCTCCTCCGGTTCCGGCTTCTTCTTCCTTCTTTTGCCGGCTCCTGTGACCGCGCGCAGGAAATGACATCATCTCCTGCGCCCGGTCACATGACACCGGAAGCAAGAAGAAGAAGCCGGGACCGGAGGAGTGGGAGGAGCTGCGCCGGAAGGTGATGTATTAAAGTTTGTTATTTTAACAGGTGCCGCAGCCTGGGGGGGGACATACTAAGGAGGGGGGGACATACTAAGGAGGGGGGGCTGTGTGTTACTGGTGGGGGCCTGTGTAGTGCAATATGCACGGCATCCCCCCGCCGCTGACGGACGGGGGGATGCCGTGCATATTCATTGCACTAATGAGGCGGCCCCACGTGACCGCCTGCGGTCACCGCGGCCCCCTCCTGCCTCCTCCAGCCACCGGTGCAGCTCCCCCCCCCACATCATACAGAGTGACTCGTGTATAAGCCGAGGGTGGGACTTTTCAGCCCAATTTTTGGGCTGAAAAACTCGGCTTATACACGAGTATATACGGTACATCTTTGAGTTCAGCTCATGAAAAATAGGAGCAGAAACATAAAGTATTGCATTTATATTTTTGTTGTGTATACTTGGATAAATGTGTCCCATCAAGGATAAAAATTCCCTGCTACATCAACTGGCCTGTATCCCAGTGGTCAGGCCCACACTGTTAGTAAGTTATCAAGTACATTAAGGATAAATGAAAACTTGTTTTCACTGGACGACTTCTTTAATAGAAAGACTATGAGCCAGTAAATGAAAAGGAGTATGGGCTCAAAAACTGATTTTTGAGCCAGGACACTGCTGGTCTTCGTACTCAGATGCCCAGTGATCTACTGCATATGTTAGGAAGGAACAAGATATCAAATAACCAGAAAAAATATACTAGGCTCTACTTAAATATATACATTTTATTTTATCAATCTTTCACAAAAACTGGAAAGTACAGTTCACCCCTGAAGCCAAAGCCAACTTGAATAATAGAAGGATAATCTTAATCTAACTAAGGCGGCTGTCACACACTACGATTTTGTGAGGGAACTCAATAACGATGTCAGGGGTTCGCGCTTGTGGCCAACATGTTAGTGAGGTGTCACATGTATAGATAACGTTCAGGACACAGCAGCATGTTACGTGCAGGGATCGTTGGCACAATCAGTGACTGATGCTTGTCAATGATGTGAATAGGCGAAATCGGTAAGGAGATCGGTAATCGTGGTGTCACACAGAACAATGCAGCAGATTGGATGATCGACATTGTGTGATATGGGGTCCGGTTCCCATATCTGTGATTAACGATCTGACCACTTATCGCTAGTCATATCATGCTGTCACACGCAACGACATCGTAGGAGCGATGCCAAATCAGTCCTTTTCCAGCGATATGTTTAGATATATAGTAGCGTGTGACAGCCGCCTTAGGTTAATAAATAATTGATTTAGAGCTATTTACTGCAAGACCATAAATTACCTACATGTGTAGATAGTCACAATGTCATGATTTAAGGCTTCACTGATTGAGAGCAGTAAACTCTGTCATTTTACTTTTCAAACTTGTTTCTTCTCTTAACTCTGCATTTGTATTTCCTGTCATCTCATTTGTGTTTCGATCATGTACCGATCGTTTTCTGTATTCTAAGTATTCAACAACCAAATAAAGAAACATCCCTAGCAACATGACAGAAAGGACTACATAGAGCTTCACTGAAACACATAAGAGGTTGCTGTATGCGAATGCAATGACAAAGCCAAGAGATTCCCAAATACGGTAATTGGCAAAAGCGGCTTCTTTGTGTTTATCAAATAAAACACCGTAAAATGCTGTAAGACAAAAAACAAAGATACAGATTAATAATACTTCACTACATTGTAGCAGGCTTCTATTTAAAATTGTTTAAAGTGTGTCTGTCCTTCCTGGTGACTTCAGAATAAATACTCTTTTTGTTCATTACATGACATGAATCCTTACTAGAAACTCTTCCATAATTGTTGTTTGTTGCTAAGTGAGTGGAAACTAGCTGCTGAGGTGTTTTCATACATGGAAAGCCCATAGAAAATCTAACTGGCCTTTTCTTTGTAGAACATCTTTAAAACACAAGCAGTAAAACAGACAATAGTACTGGGCTGTGTAGCTGTGAATCTAGCAATGGGCAGAGTTAAAACTTTGCACAGTATTGATGGTAGGAATGGGACGCCCAACAGAGTGTGTCTGTTGGCAGAATGTGTAGAAATACGTGATGGATTTGCTGACCTATTTGGGCTGTGGGACGTCACAACCAACATTTTCACCTGTGACAACTTTAGATATCAAATGTTTTTCACATTCTGCAGCAGTCCTCCCTCCAGTAGTAGTCCAGGAAAATAGATATAAGAATAGGGACTTGTGGCCACGCTCCCACTCAAACAAAATCCGAGATTCAAGGATTATTTGAATTCATATGGTGGTATTTATTTCTACACATTTCGGGATAAACCTCTTCCTCAGGAATACCACAACAATGGGATGTCCCATAAATACTGCCATATGAATTCAAATAACCCTTGAATCTTGGATTTTGTTTGAGTGGGAGCGCAGCCATAAGTCCCTATTCTTTTATTTATTTTCCTGCAATATTAATGGTATGCCAGTAAGGGGAGTGGGTTATGCATTTGCCACAATGTAAAAGCTTGCCCACATGAAAAACATGCATATATTAATAAAAGTATTTATACCGAATATGTATACGGCTAGGGTCACACTTGGCATGAGTTTTTTTAGTGCCTTAAAAAAAGCATGCGTTTCTGCATGCTTTTTTTCATTTCAGCATGCGTTTTATAAGGTGTCTGATGGCGTTTTTGCATGCGTTTTTAAATCAGCACCCAAAAAAAGTGCATGCACTATTTTTTGGTTCTGTTTTAAAAACGCATGCGTTTTTTTAACATGGGCCCCTATGGAAAACGCATGCGTTTTTGGATGGTACTAAATGGTACTAATGTACCATGCATTTTTGCATGCGTTTTTGATGTCAGCTAATCACATAAGTGCAAAAACGCACACAAAAACACATGGTACTGTCACACATGCGTTTTTGCTATTAACACATGCGTTTTTGCTATTAGGGCATGCGTTTTTTAACATGGGGGCCTATTGGTGCGTTTTTACATGTTTTTTTAAAAAAGCAGGTCTCCAAAAAAGCATGAAAAAAATGCAAGTGTGACCCCAGCCTACCGTATATTTTACCCTCCCATTAGTAAAGTAAATGCTGCAGTCTGTGTCTTTTTTCCAGATAACTAAGAACATTTTGAAGTATAAAGATATTTACTCCAAGCAATGAAGCAAACTGAAGCTTGTCAAGTTCCACATACATAATTTTTGGTTAATAAATAGGCTAAGGCTATGTTCACACCTCCTTTTTTTTAAATCCAGCATGGAACTGTTAAAAAAACGGACAATAATGGATGAAACCAGATGGTACCGTTTCATTATTTGACTAAACCCGTGTTCTAGGTCTGGTAAAAAAAAATGGAATGGTACTATCCGATTAAGTATGTTATTGTCCTTGTTTTATCAGATCCTTTTGAGGATCCTCTGAGACAGATGATAAATAGAAAGATCTTAGTAGTCTCCCACTGTTTGCTTTGACCGCTCATTAAGCTTCATGAATATTCACTGCACTGAACTTCAATGGCCAATCACAGATACTCACTCTCTGTGACAGCGTTTGTTATTGGCTGTTGCACTCAAACTGTGCCCTGACATGTGGACTGCGGTATCTGTGCATGATGCCATATACTGTACATTAGTTTATGGCAACCAATCTGCTGGCATATGTGTGTAAAATAAATATATAATGGCAAAAAATGCATAGGGCTTCCCTGTATTTGTCATTCTGAGCACACATAAAGCAGAGAATTGCAGGCTGCATCCCCCAGCTGTGCACTTTATATTGGCTGAGTATCAAATACAAGGATCCCACTTGGGGTTTTTAATTATTAAAGAGAGAATACTTCAAATAATTATCTAAGTATAAAATTGGGGGGGACCCCATGTCGCTGCTTTTTAAATAATTTCTTTAAATAATCACAGTAAAATTAATGAAGTCCCCATATTTGATACTCAGCCAATATAAAGCACATAGGTGGGGGCAACAATATGAAAGGAAAAAGTAAAAATCTTCCTTTTTTTCCTCAAAATTGTTACTTTATCTCCAGATTTAGCATTTATAGAACCCCCAAGTGACTTATTTAGATGGTTAGTGAGCATCTTAAAGCCCCATGTGCTTCACAAATGTTAGTAGAACGTTGACAAAAAAAATCACATTTTCTCAACAAAAAGGTTTTTGAACTCAAATTTTTGTATTCTCACAAGTTTAATAGAAAAACACCTTAAGATTTGTTGTGCAATTTCTCCTGAGCATTTTGATACGTGATATGTTGTAGAAAACTACTGTTTGGGCGAAAAGCAGGGCTTGGAAGAGAAGGAGTGCCATTTGACTTGTAAAACGTAAGATTGTCTGAAATCATTAGCGGATATCATGTCACATTTGCAGAGCCCATGTGACTAAACAGTGAGAATTCCCCACAAGTGACCATGTTTTGGAAACTAGAACCCTCAAGTAACTTATCTATAAGTGTAATGAGATCCTTCAACCCACAGGTGCTTCACAGATGTCTTAGAATTTTGAGCCGTGAAAATAAAAATATTACAGTTTATCCACAATATTGTTATTTTAGCCCCAAATTTTGTATTTTCACAAGGGTAACAGGAGAAAATGCACTATACACATTGTGGTGCAATATCTCTTGAGTGGACCAATACCTGATTGAAAATTACTTTTGAGGTACAGTGCAAAGCTCAGAAGGAAAGGAGCACCATAAAGAATTTCATATTTAGTTGGAATGGTTTGCAGGGGCCATGTCATATTGGCAGAGTCCCTGAGGTCTGAGTATAGCAGAAATCCCTTCAAGTGACCCCATTTTACAAACTGTATCATCCCTCAACTAATTCATTTAGGGGTGCAGTGAGCATATTGACACCACAGGTGTGTCACACAATTTTATACTGTTGAGCGGTAAAGAAAAAATAATTAATTTGGATAGAGACATGCCAGGTATCACTTCTTTGAAGAGGCAATCAGCATATTAAATTTCCCAGAGGAGCAATGCATTTAAGTCTCTTTATACACAGACATGCCAGACCTGGTTTGTCAATTTCCATAAGAAGAAATGTGTTGGAGATATTTAGTGCAACAAGTCCATTCCTGTATATGTAAGTGTTCTATTGCTAGGTTTGTGTATTGTCTATAAAGGTAGATGAAAAAAACGCTCCCAGAGGCTTCCACACAGGAAAGACCATGTGACTGTACCCAGTTTCCTGTCTCTGTGCATGAGAGGAGAAGCAGCCTGCTGATACTGCACAGAGACACTTAAGATACAGTTGTGGCCAAAAGTATTGACACCCTTGCAATTCTGTCAGATAATACTCAGTTTCTTCCTGAAAATGATTGCAATCACAAATTCTTTGGTATTATTATCTTCATTTAATTTGTCTTCAATGAAAAAATACAAAAGAGAATGAAGCAAAAAGTAAAACATTGATCATTTCACACAAACTCCAAAAATGGGCCAGACAAAAGTATTGACACCCTCAGCCTAATACTTGGTTGCACAACCTTTAGCCAAAATAACTGCGATCAACCGCTTCCAGTAACCATCAATGAGTTTCTTACAATGCTCTGCTGGAATTTTAGACCATTCTTCTTTGGCAAACTGCTCAGGTCCCTGATATTTGAAGGGTGCCTTCTCCAAACTGCCATTTTTAGATCTCTCCACAGGTGTTCTATGGGATTCAGGTCTGGACTCATTGCTGGCCACCTTAGAAGTCTCCAGTACTTTCTCTCAAACCATTTTCTAGTGCATTTTGAAGTGTATTTTGGGTCATTGTCCTGCTGTAAGACCCATGACCTCTGAGGGAGACCCAGCTTTCTCACACTGGGCCCTACATTATGCTGCAAAATTTGTTGGTAGTCTTCAGACTTCATAATGCCATGCACACGGGCAAGCAGTCCAGTGCCAGAGGCAGCAAAGCAACCCCAAAACATCAGGTTACCTGCGCCATATTTGACTGTAGGGACCGTGTTCTTTTCTTTGAATGCCTCTTTTTTTCTCCTGTAAACTCTATGTTGATGCCTTTGCCCAAAAAGCTCTACTTTTGTCTCATCTGACCAGAGAACATTCTTCAAAAACGTTGTAGACTTTCTCAGGTAAGTTTTGGCAAACTCTAGCCTGGCTTTTTTATGTCTTGGGGTAAGAAGTGGAGTCTTCCTGGGTATCCTACCATACAGTCCCTTTTTATTCAGACACCGACGGATAGTACGGGTTGACACTGTTGTACCCTCGGACTGCAGGGCAGCTTGAACTTGTTAGTCGAGGTTCTTTATCCACCATTCGCACAATCTTGCGTTGAAATCTCTCTTCAAGTTTTCTTTTCCGTCCACATCTAGGGAGGTTAGCCACAGTGCCATGGGCTTTAAACTTCTTGATGACACTGCGCACGGTAGATACAGGAACATTTAGGTCTTTGGAGATGGATTTTTAGCCTTGTGATTGCTCATGCTTCCTCACAATTTGGTTTCTCAAGTCCTCAGACAGTTCTTTGGTCTTCTCTCTTTTCCCCATGGTCAATGTGGTACACACAAGGACACAGGACAGAGGTTGAGTCAACTTTAATCCATGTCAACTGGCTGCAAGTGTGATTTAGTTATTGCCAACACCTGTTAGGTGCCACAGGTAAGTTACAGGTACTGTTAATTACACAAATTAGAGAAGCATCACATGATTTTTCTAACAGTGCCAATACTTTTTTCAACCCCCTTTTTTATGTTTGATGTGGAATTAGATCCAATTTGGCTTTAGGACAATTCTTTTTGTGTTTTTTTTTAATTGAAGACAAATTAAATGAAGATAATAATACCAAAGAATTTGTGAATCATTTTCAGGAAGAAACTGAGTATTATCTGACAGAATTGCAGGGGTGTCAATACTTTTGGCTACAACTGTATGTATATTCCTGATTCCATAAAGCCTATCATATCTGTACCTGTTTATTGCTAATTAAAGCTCCATTCTGTGGTCAACATGCTTTGAAAGTATCCTGAATGATCTGCTGCCAACAGGTAATTGGGCCAGGGTGACACAGAACCCCAGCATGACACAGAACCCCAGGAGCGACACAGAGCACATAGTGACACAGAAGAGTAATACAGCAACAGAAGCCCAAAGCAAGAGCAGCACAGTGTAATAGAGAAAATGTCCACAAGCAGGGATCACTGCAAGTTCTCAGTGCAAAGTCTCACCAATCAGAATTATCAATCATGGAAATTCCAAGGTGAAGATGCTGTTCATAAGAGAAGGTACGTGCAAATATACATTGGAACAAGTGCCTCATCCATTAGCAGATGATTGGCTAGAGTAGGATCAGAAAGCACAAAGCACTATCTTCCTCAGTGTAGATGATCATCAGATTGTACATATATGCAAATGTGTAACTGCAAAAGAGATGTGGGATGAATTACAGAAAGTGTATCAAAGATCAAATCTCAGCAATAAGATTCATCTTATGAGAAAGCTGTACCAGTCTAAGCTAAGTGATGGACAGAATATGCAGGACTATATAAGAAACACCTTAGAGGTTGTGGAGGGTCTCAGGGGTATTGGAGAAGAAATCAAAGACTTTCATGTTGCTGCACTTCTATTAAGTGGTCTTCCAGAAAGTTATGACACACTTGTCACTGCACTAGATGCACGGCCAGACGATGAGCTCACACTAGAATATGTCAAAGGCAAGCTTGTAGATGAATTCAAGCGAAAAACGCATAATGTAAGCAGCAGTAATGAATTCAGAGCAGAAATAGCATTAAAGACATGGGATTTTCCTAAAAATAAGAGCAATCTAAGAGAAACTTATGAATGTTTTGTCTGTAAAAGCCCGGCCACCATAAAGCAGACTACAGAATTTGGAAAGCAAGAATGAGTCAACTAAAAAAGCAGAGCAGTGATCAAAAGGTGAAAACAGCTGAAAAGGAAGATTCTGCATGTGTATTTAAGCTGCATTTAATACTAGTACAGGCTCATCTGCAAAGCATATATGGTGTATAGACTCTGGTGCTAGCAGCCACATGATGAATAACAAGGATTTCTTTACTGACCTTGATGAAAGCAAGTCAGAAGAGGTAATCTTAGCTAATTTTCACTATATGACTTCAGAAGGAGTAGAAGACGGCTGTCTAGTTTCCTCAGCACAAAGCAGAATGATCCCAGTATAGGATGTTCTCTATGTTCCCAGTCTTGAAAGCACTCTTCGGCCAGTAAAGAGGCTTACGCAAAAACGGAATATAGTTACTTTTAAAGACAACAGCTGCATTATATCAAAGGGTCACACTCTTCCAGAAGGAAAAATCCAAAATGAACTTTATCAGCTAAAATGCAAAGAAAAAGTGCACAGTGCTAGACAAGATCTGCATGAGAACTTAATCCATGTATGGCACAGACGTCTTGGGCACAGAGACCCAGAAGCAGTAAGGAAGCTAGGTCAACTTGCAAATGGTGTGGAAATCAAGCAATATAGTTAAATGATGAAGTGTACTAGCTGTCTTAAAGGGAAAATGTCCAGAAAATCATTTCCTAAACTAAGCACCACTAGATCTGCACAGCCACTGGATTTGATACACACAGGTGTTTGTGGTCCAATGAGTGTTCAAACTCATAGCAAGAAGAGATATATTTCCTATTGATGACTACTCCAGATATACAGTCACATACTTGCTTCACAGTAAGGATGAAGTTCCACAGAAACTTGAAGAATATCTTGCCGTAGTGTTTAACAAATTTGGAAGAATGAGAAAATCCCTGCAAGCTGATAATTTGGACTGAATATACAAGTGGTAAGGTGCAAACCATTTTGAAAAAGAATGGAATCATGTTCCAGACTACCATTCCATACAACCCAGAACAGAATGGCATTGCAGAGAGAAAGAACCACACTCTCTGTGAAAATGGAATAAGTATGTTGTTTGATGCGAATCTACCTACAACGTATTGAGGAGAAGCAATTGTGACAGCTTGCTGTCTTCAAAACAGACTGCCAGGTAAAGCCACAAATAAAACTCCATATAAGCTATGGAACTGTGAGAAACCTAACCTGAAGCATCTCAAGATATTTGGAAGTAAAATGTTTTTGTATGTTCCCAGAGAAAAACGTTTCAAGTGGGAATCACATGCAAAGCAAGGAGTCCTGGTGGGCTATAGCAAAACTCAAAAGGGATACAGAATCCTGCACCCAGAGACCAACACAGTAACAATCAGCAGAGCTGTAGTGATTGATGAGTACTCTGTTTCGCTCCAATTCCATAAAGTTACACCAGTCATTCCAGCAAAGGAACAAGAACAAGAATCTCAATCACCAAACCCAGAAACCGAAAAAGAAAACACTGAAGTCTGGATAAGCTCTGAAGCCAGCAAGGAAGAAACAGAAGAACCAAGTCAACCTCCAGTCGGGGGATCAGAAAGACCAAACAAAAGTATTCCAGCTAGACGCCTATCTTATATGGTCAGAAACTTCCTGAACCAGAGCCACAGTCATGGCAAGAGATGCAAAAACTGCCTGTCCACGAAAAGCAGAAGTGGAGAAATGCCTTTAATGAACAGATTGAGTCCTTTCACCAACTCCAGACATGGGAGCTTACAGAGCTACCACAAGGAAAAAAATGTAAGTGGGTCTTCAAAAACAAATATGACTCAGAAGGTAAAGTTCACTGGTTTAAGGCAAGATTGGTCGCAAAAGGGTACTCGCAAAAGTATGGTGAAGATTATGATGCTACATTTTCTCCAGTTGTGAAGCAAACCACATTCAGAACTTCAATGTCCATAGCTGCAGTTCAACAGATGACAGTGAGATATTTTGACATCAAAACAGCCTTCCTACATGGTGATACTGAATGAGAGTTGTACATGAGCCAACCCGAGGGATATAATAAAAAAGATGAAGAGCACCTTGTTTGTAGAATGCAAAAATCACTCTATGGACTTAAGCAGTTGGCAAGAGCATGGAACTCAAAAATGAACAAAGTTTTGATGGATGAAGGATTTAAAGGGAACCAACCACCCCAAATGACCCCCCCGGACTGTTAATATGTGTCCCTACACCCTGCACACACATTTGAGGCAATCGTTTTTGCTAAAAAAACTGTTTAGTAGAAGCTAAGATATATGTTTATAAAGTGAAATCAATCGCGACGGATAGGTGTTACCTAGCTTTGTCCACGTGCAGTGCTCGTGCCTGTGATCCTCCTCTCCCCCCTCCCCTCTCAATTTCTAAGAGCCCGGCCGCGTCATGAAAGGGGCGGGGCTAAATCGCGGCGAACCCCGCCCCCTTTCATGATGCAATTTAGCCCCGCCCCTTTCATGACGCGGCCGGGCTCTTAGAAATTGAGAGGGGAGGGGGGAGAGGAGGATCACAGGCACGAGCACTGCACGTGGACAAAGCTAGGTAACACCTATCCGTCGCGATTGATTTCACTTTATAAACATATATCTTAGCTTCTACTAAACAGTTTTTTTAGCAAAAACTATTGCCCCAAATGTGTGTGCTGGGTGTAGGGACACATATTAACAGTCCGGGGGGTTCATTTGGGGTGGTTGGTTCCCTTTAAAAGCTGATCCATGTTTGTATACGAAAATTGTAAGAGTGTGTTGTTCTCCTATATGTAGATGGTGTAATCATGTCTCATCAAGATGAAAAGAAAATTACAAAGCTAGGTGAAATTCTCAACCAGCACTTTAAGACAAAGAACCTTGGAAATGTGACATATTATTTGGGAATCCAAATCCAGAAAGAGGATGATGGGAGTTTTCTTCTCAAAGTTCTAAAATTTCCGCAATCCTACACTAGTTTGGAATGTCAGAAGCCAAAGGTGCATCAACACCAATGGATCCGTCCTACCTAAAGCTGGAAGGAGCAGAAGATCTGCAACCCACCAATGAGAGTTGCAGACAAGCAGTGGGGGAGCTTCTGTACATAACAACCACAACTCCTCCAGATATTACAGCCACATTTGGAATTCTCTGCCGACGTGTAAGTAAGCCACGCCAAGGAGACTGGAATACAATTAAGATAATTCTACAATATCTTAAAGGGAACCTGTCATGGGGATTTTGGCTTCAAACCTATCACTACCTGTCCCTGCAGCTTGTAAACACATCCCTAACCATCCCTGTGTGACCTAACAGTGGGCTATATTTGTTGTGAAATTGTAGTTTGATACCTTGTTTTTTCATGGTCTCCAGCATCCCGTTGGAGACGGAGTGGGCGGTTTTCTGACCTTTGGGTCCCCTCCTGCCTCTGATATGAATGCCCTGCTGGGCATCCAAACATGTTCCCCTGGCATGCTCCCGTGTGCAATGTGTGCTCCTGTGTTGTCAGTCGCGGCCGCGGGGCACTTATTTCCTCTTATGCGCATTTGCGCACACATTACGTGGTAAGGTACCGCCATTGTGAGTATCGCGGCCACCGCCGCATCATTGCTGCGTCTGCGCACTTTGCAGAACTCCGACCTTCGCCTGGCCCGCCCTTGTGTATGACGCAGCCAAGATTCACCTTTGACGTCAAGTGGAGTCAGCGCAGTGCGCACACATCCACTATGCACTGGGCTGTTTCCCACAGCTCTGTGCGCCTGCTAGTAAGTCTTCACTGATGCGTCTGTCAGTGAAGGCTCAGCCAGCCTGCCACATCCAAGCTGCGGACCGTAGTAGTGTGTGTGTAATGTAGCCTACATTAGCACAAAGGCTGTTTTAACAGCCCCCACAGTAGCACCAGTGTTGTAAGGGGGACAACAATCATTAGCTGTGTGCCCACAAACATACCAGTTGTGTGTTGGGGATGCACAAGCTTAGGAGTATGATGTATGTATATATGTACGTCCTCTATGGCCTCCTGATCACAGTGTTGGCACAGTCTTTCCTCCCTGGGCTTGTATCTCTACCTGTGACGGCCGGATTTGATGGCCAGACTGTGGGCACTGAGTCTATATCGGCTCAGGATCTTGCGGTCTCTGGGGTCCAGGAGTTTCTCAAGATATGGGGCCAGTCTGTAGTCTCTCTGTAGACTCTGGTACATGGTCAGTTTCTGTGAGCTGATGATATTGTTCTTCCAGTCATTGACATACCTCTCCTGGCCTTCGTCTACCATCTTCCTGATTCCGGCTTTTGTCAGGTGGTTGTGATTGGTGTTCTGGTCCGGTTGGGTTTGGCTGGGCTGTTCCGAGGGTTCTGGTTTTTCTGGTTCATCTACATGTGTCAGGGCTTTATGGTGATGTGAGCTTGGATTGCTCCTATGTAGGTGAGCCCGGAATGACAGCGCCCTCTTTAGAACCATTAGGTGTAGAGGGAATCTGCCCAGCTCGGCCCGACAAGCACTGTTGGAGGTGATCCGATGGACCTGGAGAAGGTGCTTACAGAATTCCAGGTGGAATATTTCTATTGGGCTGGAATACCAACTTGACCAGTCTGGGTAGGTGTGAGGACCCAAGACTTCCATGCCATATAGGAGGATTGGGGCGATGATAGAGTTGAAGATTTTTAACCAGACCCTCACTGGTGGCTTCAAATTATAGAGTTTCCTTTGGATGGCATACAAGGTTTTGCAGGCCTTGTCCTTCAGGGTCTCTATGGCTTGTTTGAAGCTCTCTGACCAGTGAATCTCTACGCCCAGATAGGTATATTTGTCTGTTCCTGTTATGGCACAGTTGTTGAGGACAAATGGTGGGTGCTGGTCTGATCTTCTCTTTCTCCTCTGGAACACCATGATGTTGCTTTTCTTTAGGTTGAGTGGTAGTGCCCAGGTGGAGCTGAAGTTCTCTAAGATATTCAGGATATCTTGGAGGCCTTTCTCGTTTAGTGACAGCAACAGCCTTTCATCTACATACAGCAAGAATTTTATCTGAGTGTCGTGGACGGTGAGACCTGGTGCTGTGGAAGATTCCAGAGCGGTAGCCAGCTCGTTGATGTAAATGTTGAAGAGCGTTAGACTTAGGCTGCAGCCTTGTCTGACTCCACGGTTCTGCTGGAAATAAGCCGTTCTTTTACCGTTCACACTCATGCTGCAGCGGTTCTTGGTGTAGGAGCTTTTGATGACATTGCAGGTCTTTCCTACTATTCCGCTCTCCAGCAGTTTCAGGAATAAGTCCAGGTGCCACACCAAATCAAAGGCCTTTTTAAAGTCCACGAAACAGGCGTATATTTTCCCGTTCTTTGTATTGTAGACATGTCTCTGAATGAGGCTATGCAGAGTATAGATGTGTTCAGTGGTGCGGTGGTTCGGCATAAACCCTGCTTGACTCTTGCTGAGAACATTGTGCTCAGTGAGGAAACTGAGGATCCTCTTGTTCAGGATACTGTTGAACAGTTTTCCCAGGTTGCTGTTGACACATATGCCTCTGTAGTTGGCTGGGTCATAGCTGTCCCCACTCTTGTGGATGGGTGTGATGAGGCCTTGGTTCCAGGTATGAGGGAAGTTGCTGGCACTCAGCACAATATTGAACACTTTGACCATTGCAGCCTGCATTTCTGTTGGGCTGTATTTCAGCATTTCAGGAAGGATTACATCCAGGCCACCGGCTTTTCTACACCTTATGAAAGAGATTCTCTCGGCTACTTCCTGTAGTGTAATAGGTGTATCCACAGGGTTTTGGAAATGTTTGATTTTTTCCTCCATTGCTTTTTAGTTTTTCCATTATATTTTCCTGTTCTTGGCTTAGTTCTTCCTTTGGGATGTCTTTATAGAGGTCTCTGAAGTAATGGAGCCAGATGTTCCCATTTTGGACATGGATGTTGTTTTTCTTGTCTTTTATGCCCATGTGGTTCCATAGTTCCCAGAAGGAGTTGTCTTGGAGGGAATCTTGGAGTTGGATAAGCTTAGCAGAGACGTAACTCTGCTTCTTCCTCCTGAGTATGGTTTTGTACTGCCTTTGTATGGTGTTATAGGCTTTCCTCAGACCCGGGTGGTTGGCGTCTCTGTGTTTCTTGTTTGAGGTTGTTCTCGGGGTCTTCTATACGGCTTTACATTCGCTGTCAAACCAGCCATTGATCTGTGTTTCTTTTGGTCTCTTGTAGTTGACTTTTTTAAGGTCGGACAGTCTGGCCGTTGCATAGAATATATTGTTGAGCTCCTTTGCGGCTTGACTCACCCACTCTGGGTTAGGCTTGTACTCGTAGTTGTAGAAGTGGTGGAGCATCCGCTGTATTTCAGGTCTGCTGGAAGCCTCTTTATACTTTAGTGTCGACATTTTGGACCATTTAAAGGATGGAGGCCGGTTGAAGAGACCTCTCTGCTGTGGAATTTGAGTGGATGGCTTCTCTGTAGATTTCATGTACAGAAGAAGTAGCTGTGGTTTAATAGGTGTGTTTGTGGGGTGACTATGAAGGTGCTGATATTTGCCAGTTTCATGTCTGTAATGGCGTAATCTACTATGCTCCTCCCTATATGGGAGTTTAATGAATATCTTCCTAAAGAGTCTCAATTGCTTCGTCTGTTAAGAATATAAAGTCCTAAACTTTTACATACGTTCAGGAGCTTTCTGCCACTTTTGTTGACTGCACAGTCATAGCTGTTTCTCTCCGTGTGTACTGAGTCTTGGCTGTCATTCCCTGCTCCAAATATGTAGATGTTTCCATCCGTGGTCAGGAAGTCTTTCTCTCTTCCTGTTCTTGCATTGAGGTCTCCAAACATGAGAACTTTGCCCAGGGCCTGATAATGGGCGGCTTCTCTTTGTATGATCTCGAAGCAGTATGGATTGAAGTAGGGGACTCTGGCGGTAGTATATAGGTGGCGCAGAAGTGGACATCAGACTGAGAAGTGAGGATGGAGCTGCTGATTCTGATCCATATGTGGCTGCCTCCTTTCTTCACCGGTTTGATGTACTGGTAGAGCTCCTCTTTATACCAGATCAGTAATCCTCCTGAGTTCCGGCCCTGTTTGATGTTTTTATTTTTCAGGGCAGGGACAGAGAATTCCCTGTATCCGGTAGGCACCAGGGATTCATTTTCAGTTCTGGTCCATGTTTCCAGGAGGATTTAAATGTCTATAGTTTTCAATCTTTGTATGAAGTCAGGGTCGTTTATTTTACATCCAAAGGTCGAGGTGTTGAGTCCCTAGATATTGCAACTGCTGATTGTAAGTGAAGTCATTTTTCTGTATATCTTGTGTGTACATACCTTGCAATGAGTATGGCTTTGTAGGACACACTGGATTTCTGACTGATGTGCTTGGTTCCATCCAGTCACATTAGTTTCCTGCACAGTGCGCTGAGCAGGGTCTTTATGTCATCCATATCTCTGCTCTGCATGTGTCTGTGTGGGGTCGCTGATCCCCTCTGTGGAGATCTCCACCTCTGATGGTCTGATTTTGGGTGAAGTTCTTTGTTTACAGCTTCCGGAGGTAGGATTGGGGTTTTATGCCTTTTCATTTTTGGGGGTCTTTCAGTGTGATTATGGTCATTGTTCAATCAAGGCCTTGGGTCTCTGTTTAGTTTGATGTCTGTCAGCTCTTTGGCCAGGAGGCTGACCCCTTGTGTGTTGAGGTGCTTATTATTGTACAAGTGACGGTGGTTTATGGAAAGGTTTTGTGCAAGGGTCGCGTTTGGCACAGTCTTGATCCTTTCAGTCAGTTCCATATTGATGCTTTAGGTGGTTTGCCTGGGTATGTCCTTTGTTGGGAGTAGCGATGACAGAATGATTTTGGTGTCTAGGAATTTTAGTTTTGTCACCTTTGCTAATTTGGTCAGTTGTCCTGTGATCTGCTGGTGCTGGTCTGGCAGATTGTTTGTACCCGTGTGTATAATAATATGGTTTGGGTTGGTAAACCATAGAATAATGATGACCTCTGTCACCTGTTTAATATTTGCACAGCGGATTTTACTGACACGTTTTCCTGGGAATAGCCGTTGTGTATTTAAGTACTTCCCATTTGAGTCCATTATTAGGACAATATCAGGACTTTGTGATGTCTGGGTGGGTGATGGTGCTGCTGACGGAGATCTGTAGGTGCTGGTTTTGCTGGTGGTTGGTTATCTTCTCTCTTTCATCACTCTGGTTTCTGGTTCACTTCTATTGGTTTCAGGATCGGTCATATTGTTGGTTAATATTTTAATACTGTTTGGTGTCTGCATATTTTGCTCAGTGGGGGCCATGTTGTCTGCTCTCTGGCTTGTTTCCATTGCCTCCTGTTGGTTCAGATGTCTAGGGGGTCTGTTAAGGTACCGTCACACGCGACAATATTGCTTACAATTTCACTGGCAATTTGCTGGTTGCAGTGAAATCATGAACACATTGTTCCATTTGTACACGGCAACAAAATAGAACAATGTGTCCATGATTTCACTGCAACCAGCAAATTGCCAGTGAAATTGCAAGCAATATTGCCACGTGTGATGGTACCTTTAGTTCTACAATCTCCTGTCTGAGTGTATAGTTGTCTTTTTTCAATTCACACATTTCTTCTCTTATTTTCTGTAGAGCTGAGTTGTACTCACATTTCAGTTTATTGGTCTCATTTGTTATGTGATGATTGGCATTTCTATGTGAGTTTCTTTGAAGTTCTTCCTTCAGTTGGACCAGATCACTTTCTAACTGAGGATGGTATCAGGGGAGAGGTGTGAAGTATCGGGGGCTGGGAAGCTGTGCCTGGAGGTCTGAGTAGAGATGTGAGCATTAGAGATGTCTGCTGGGGGTTGTTGTCCTTTAAGGATATGTGCCTGTTGCCTGATATGAGAAAAACATTTTTCAAATTGCTGCAGATTTTCCTCACTTCCTTGTACCATGATGGTGCTATTGTTGTATAGGCTTATGGTGAGTAAATTGGTGTCATCATCTGCTTGGCTGTTAATTTTAATCTGCCGGCCATTTCTAATGTTGCAATTTGATATATGTTTATATTGTTTTCACAGGGCGGTGTGCCAGTCTGAGAGTTGGTCTGTGTAGAATAACACCTTGGTTTTTCTTTTAGGTTCATCTTTGGTGTAATCTGAATAAGGATTTTCTGGATTTTCTCTAATTATATTCCCTTTCTTAGTTCTAGTGTTACTCTGCCCCTGTGTTATCTCAAGATCTGACCCCTGGTGTCCTGCGTCTCCAGCTCTGGGCTTTGTTCATTTACTTGTTCTACGTTTGTGTTTTCCATTTTTGAAATTATATGGTAATTATAATCCTTATTTCTAAAAGTATTAATTTGTAGAAAGTCTATAGGTTGTGTTGTGGTTGGAGAATTCTCCTACCTTTGGATGCTCAGGTCTCTGAATTTCAGATGGATGCTGCCTGTAATTTACAGTCTGTCCTCCAAGAGATTCTTTGTTTTGTCCTTTAAATCATCTATTTCTTCCTTTTTTCATAAAATGTAACGCACAGCTCAATCCAGATCACTTTTCTGTTCCACGGAGTTGATTTTTTTCAGATTTTGTTTTACAGTTGGCTCATTACAAGGTATAAAGTGATGGAAATTCAGGAGCTCATGTTCAGTGCTTGTTACTCCTAGGAATGGTGGGCGGAATGTGTATGTACATGTGTACATATGTCCCTGTATATACATATAGATACATATGGTCATGTAAATAGTATGTCTATCTACAGTATATGTATATCTATATGTAGATGTGTCTATCCATATGTCCACATGTACACACTCTTTTTATGTAGACAAATGTACACACATGTATATCTATTGACATGAACATATGTATCTATATGTATATACAGGTATATACAGTTATGGCCAAAAGTATTGACACCCCTGCAATTCTGTCAGATAATACTCAGTTTCTTCCTGAAAATGATTGCAATCACAAATTCTTTGGTATTATTATCTTCATTTAATTTGTCTTCAATGAAAAAACACAAAAGAGAGTGAAGCAAAAAGCAAAACATTGATCATTTCACACAAAACTCCAAAAATGGGCCAGACAACAGTATTCTAGAAGATATAAAGGGAGACAAACGAGGCGCAAATAGTGCCCTATCACTGATGTTTCGTGAAAGGTGTGTGTGAAAATACAGGTGCACTAACCTGTACCAGTTGTGATCCCCACAACTGGTTAGTAGGCGTTTTGCATATGACAGCTGCTGCTGGACCTCCACCACCACTTCACACGTGGGAAGAGAATCAGGTATCAGGATATAGGTGTCCACGGTCCACGCTGCTATCCTAAATACCCTGAGGAAGAGGGGCCAAGAGGGGCGTCGAAATACATTGGTGGAAGTGGAATAAAGGAACCGTCACATCACCCCTAGGACTCCTGTTTTTTTTTGGGGACCAACTGAAGCATCCCGGGATAATTCTCCGGTGATAGCAGCGCGGACCGTGGACAACTATATCCTGATACCTGAGACAACAGTATTGGCACCCTCAGCCTAATTCTTGGCTGCCTTCTCCAAACTGCCATTTTTTTCAGAAATAAAAAATTAGAATTTTTGAGCTTTTTAAAAAAAACGTACGTTTTTAAACTTTTTCCTCAAATACATATAGCTTATAGCATTTGTACATCATTGGTAGTAGCGTGTGCTGCAAGAATTTTTTTCAAATTATTTGACCCAGCGTCTTTGCTAGCACCAGTTCACATTAGTCTGTGAGTGCTGTGCAGTTTTTTTCTTGTTATTTATCATATGGAGTTGCAGGTTCCATGCTGCAATTTGCACCCTCATTACCTACAGGTGATCGAGGGTCTAGATGTTGTCTGCCCCCTGGAAAGTGGGGGGTGGACAAGGAAGACAGGGATGTCAGCGATAGGACTCATCAGACCTGAAGTCACTTTGTCACAGTTGATGAGCAAGCAGACATTGGCCTATGTGTGTACCAAGATCTTCAGAAATAAAAAATTAGAATTTTCGAGTTTTTAAAAAAAAACGTAAGTTTTTAAACTTTTTCCTCTCTCTCTCTCCCCTCTCTCTATATATATATATATATATATTATATGTCCATGTCTCTCTATAAATATGTGTGTATATGTATATGGACACATGTACACACATGTATATATACAGACATGTAGACAGATGAATATATAGTGACATATGCACACATGTGTCTGTATATGTATTTCCCCATCAGTATATATATCTATGTACACACATGTACATCTATACATACATCATACTCCTAAGCTTGTGCATCCCCAACACACAACTGGTATGTTTGTGAGTACACAGCTAATGATCGTTGTCCCCCTTGCAACGTTGATGCTACTGTGGGGGCTGTTGAAACAGCCTTTGTGCTAATGTGCTAATGTAGGCTACATTACACACACACTACTCTGGTCCGCAGCTTGGATGTGGCAGGCTGGCTTAGCCTTCACTGAGGAAGCGTCAGTGAAAACTTACGAGCAGGCACACTGAGCTGTGGGAAACAGCCCAGTGCACGGTGGATGTATGCGCACTGCACAGAATCTGCTTGACATCACAGGGGAATCTTGGCCGTGTCATAAACAAGGGCAGGCCAGGTGCAGGTTGGAGTTCTGCGCACTGCGCAGACGCGACATTGACATGGCGGCGGCTGCGACACTCAAAAAGACGGCTCCTTACCACGTAATGTGTGCGCAAATGCACATAAGTAAAAATAAGTGCCCCACGGCCCCGAAGACCACCCACTCCATCTCCACACAGCAGCGACGGGATGCTGGAGGCCATGAAAAAACAAGGTAACAAACTACAATTACAAAACAAATATAGCCCAATGTTAGGTCACACAGGGATGGTTAGGGATGTGTTTACAAGCTGCAGGGACAGGTAGCCATAGGTTTGAAGCCAAAATCCACATGACAGGTTCCCTTTAAGGAAACTCAAAGGCTAAATCTTAAGATGTCTGTGTCAGGAGAGCTCACTCTCAGAGCTTATGTGGATGCAGAGTAGGCTGGAGATACAAGTTATCAGAAATCAACAAGGGGTTACTTGTTCAAGTTTGGAGAAAATTCAATTTCTTGGTCCTGCAGAAAACAAGTGCCTTCTACAGAAGCAGAATATGTGTCAGCTGCTTATGCAAGTCAAGAAGTTATTTGGTTGAAACAACTTTTGGAAGATGTTGCCAAGCCACTTGCTCAGCCAACAGTTATCTATGAGGACAACCAAGGATGTATTAAACTTGCGAGCTGTGAGAAAATTAGTGCAAGGACTAAGCACATTGACGTTAAACAAGACAAGATGTTAGCTAACGGAATGACAAAACCATTGCCAAGAGTCAAGTTTGAGGATTTCAGAATCGCAATGGGACTAACAGGATAAGTGGTTGTTGAGTGGGGTGTTGGAATATGTTTAGTGCAACAACTTCATTCCTGTGTATGTAAGTGATATATTTCTAGGTTTGTGCATTGTCTATAAAGTTAGATAAAAAAAACACTCCCAGAGGCTCACACACAGGATAGACTATGTGACTGTCCCAGTTTCTGTGTCTGTGCATGAGAGGAGAAGCAGCCTGTTGATGCTGCACAGAGACACTTAAGATATGTATATTCCTGATTCCACAAAGCCTATCATATCTGTACCTGTTTATTGCTAGTTAAAGCTCCGTTCTGTTGTCAACACGCTTTGAGAGTATCTTGAATGATCCGCTGCTAACAAAATGTTATAGCTTAGCCTATCACCTAGTCAAAATATATCTCATACATTGCACTGACGAGGAGCAAAACAATCCAAAACACCATGTTGGCAAATTGAGAGTATGATAAGGCTCATTGAAGAGTCAATATTGACTTTTAGGACTGCTACTTCCAATAGGTGGAGCTATAGTTTAAGTGTTATTTAAAGAATCAATTTGCATATAAAATCTTACAGAGAAGCATGCAAGGTGTTTAAGTCTCCTCATATACTGACATGATAGACCTTGCATGTCACTGTTCAAAAGGAGAAATGTTATTGCTTAGATCCCTAGTCTTAGCTTGTCACCAACAAAAATCATATCTCATATTTTGTACTGATGAGGAGCAAACACTTTAAAAACCATGTCTGCAAATAGACAATATGATTTTGCTTATGTCCTTGTTTTTCTTAAAATAGTTTGCAGACTCCATTTGTAGAGCCCCTAAGTGATCTCATTTTGGAAATTACACCCTTCTGGGAATTCATTTATGGGAATACTGACAATTTTAATCTCTGGAACACACTCATGGAGTCAAATGCAGTAAATATGTAAGAATTTAAAATTCCAAATAAGCCCTTGTAGTGCCTCATCCCTTATAGTGCTCGTGTATTCTTCCCAGCTCATGCTTCTGGAGAAACACTCCCTGTAAAAATAAGCTGACTCCCCGTCACTACAACAATGCTAAACATGTCGATGTTAAATGTGGTTTAGACTTTGCAGGGCTCAAAAGACAGTGGAGCATTTGGATTTGAGAGTGCAGGTTTTACTGAGTTTCTTTTTGGGTGGCGATGAGCATTATCATTTTTCCAGAGCCTCTGTGCCACCAGTAACGACTGAGTGCGGATTTGTTTGTGGGTTGAGTTGAGTGCTATTGGTGGCAATTTGGGTACAGAACATTTTGGGTCAGTTCACATTTATTCTGTGTTCTATGTTGAGCACTTACATTCGGATTTCCAGCTACATCTCCGAAATATGTGATTCAGGTGAAACCCTCGACTAATCCAGTGACTAATGAAGATGCAGTTATTCTGGAGTCTGTTTACCCTCTGCTCAGTGGTGTCTTTCTTTTCAAAGGTACCCAAAACTGTGGTTGACCCGTACTTTTGTGCACACCTAAAAAGACGAGTAAAAAGATGGATACCGCTGGAGGTCAGATGGGAGTTCAAAGTTACTCACCCTGCCTCAATACAGGCCATGTCCACACACCTGCGCTCTAAGTATTTAGCGGTTCTGCGCTAAATACTTAGGTTTTGTGAGAGAACCGCAGGTGTGTGTGTGCTGGCGCTTCCTTGAAACGCAGCCCCTGCTTACCCGATGTGTATCGTGGTAACCAGTTCATACAGCAGGCTGCATAGTGTCCGCTTATGCTGAGCGCACAGGGAAACGCACATTTGCAGCATCCCCAAGGCTACATTTAATTACTGCTTGATCCTACCTGCCCTTTGTAAGCCTTTTGCCCAAAGCATGTTTTATAAATATTAGGTTTAAGGTCCTGTCAAAGAAAGGTATTCCTTGTCATGATTGGTAGGCTCGCATAAATTGGACATTTTGTGCACTTAATACTTTTATATTATAAGTACAGTGGATATAAAATGTCAACAAACCCCTGTTAGTATCACATCTTTGTTATGGAAGAATATTTTTAAGAAGAATAATTTCAGTACTTTTTCCACCTTTAATGTCCCCTAGAATATTCTATACAATTAAAGGAAAACTGTAGGTCAAAAATCCATATGTAACTGATGTTATTTTCCAATTCCTTTCTCTGAGCTTACTCTATTCATTTATATTTATTATTTATGCTTCCCTTCTATTCTCTGTAAACTTTAAAATAAAAGATTAATTCCCTCTGTCAATCACAGTGAGCTCTCTGCTGTCCACTCCTTTCAAAAAATGAATATTCATGCTTCATTCCACTGTCCTGTGATCTGTCTGTTGTGTGACTCATTCACTGCAGACAGAGAAGGGAGGGGGGAGGAGGAGTGATCTTTGTTGCAGCTATGAGCTCTTCATGTTCTGCATTTTGTGTGCAGTCTGAGATATTTCTATGTGATTATAATAACACTAGATGGCGGCCCGATTCTAAAGAATCAGGTAGTCTAGAATCCATATATAGTTTATTTACTAATAGTTAGGGGAGTGCGGTGAAATTAATTGTGTGTATACAGGTGGCTCAGTGGGTAGCAGAGTATACGGTGGCTCAGTGGTTAGCACTGCGTGGTGGCTCAGTGGTTAGCACTGCGCGGTGGCTCAGTGGTTAGCACTGCGCGGTGGCTCAGTAGTTAGCACTGCGCGGTGGCTCAGTGGTTAGCACTGCGCGGTGGCTCAGTGGTTAGCACTGCGCGGTGGCTCAGTGGTTAGCACTGCGCGGTGGCTCAGTGGTTAGCACTGCGCGGTGGCTCAGTGGTTAGCACTGCGCGGTGGCTCAGTGGTTAGCACTGTGCGGTGGCTCAGTGGTTGGCACTGAGTGCGGTGGCTCAGTGGTTGGCACTGAGTGCGGTGGCTCAGTTGGCACTGAGTGCGGTGGCTCAGTGGTTAGCACTGAGTGTCGTCGCTCAGTGGTTAGCACTGAGTGCGGTGGCTCAGTGGTTAGCACTGAGTGTGGTGGCTGGAGGGGTGAGGAAAGCGGAGGCTGGAGGGGTGAGGAAAGGGGAGGCTGGAGGGGTGAGGACGGGTGAGGACGGGTGAAGCGGCCAGAGGAAGGGCAGAGGACGGGCAGAGGCTGGAGCGGCCGCGGGCAGAGGCAGGAGCGGCCGCGGGCAGAGGCAGGAGCAGCCGGGGGCTGAGGCACTTAGTGTATTTCAAAGATGGCGGCATAGCACCGCTACTATTCTGATTGGTCGGCGCACTGAAGGTGCCGACCAATCAGAATAGCGGCGCGCGCTATGCCGCCATATTTGAAATACACTGAGTACAGTGTATTTGAAGGATGGCGCCATACAGCGCGCCGCTATTCTGATTGATCGCCGCGTTCAGCTCGCCGACCAATCAGAATAGTGGCGCGCTGTATGACGCCATCCTTCAAATACACTGTACTCAGTGTATTTCAAATATGGCGGCATAGCGCGCGCCGCTATTCTGATTGGTCGGCGCCTTCAGCGTGCCGACCAATCAGAATAGTGGCTGGCGCTATGCCGCCATATTTGAAATACACTGAGTACAGTGTATTTGAAGTATGGCGCCATAAAGCGCGGCGCTATTCTGATTGGTCACCACGCTGAATGCGGCGACCAATCAGAATAGCGCCGCCAGCTATGGCGCCATCTTTGAAATATACTGTACTCAGTGTATGTGAAGTATGGCGCCATAGAGTGCGGCGCTATTCTGATTGGTCGCCGCATTCAGCGTGGCGACCAATCAGAATATCGCCGCGCTTTATGGCGCCATACTTCAAATACACTGTATTCAGTGTCTTAGAAGTATGGAGCCATAAAGTGCGGCGCTATTCAGATTGGTCGCCGGCAGCCGCGAGCGACCAATTAGAATAGCGGGGCACGGAGCGGGCGCGAGGTAGGCGGGAGCCGACCTCGCCTCCTGGCTACCTGGTGCCGGCAGAGCGTACGCGAGGTATCCGGAGCTCGGCTCCCAGCTACCTCGCACCGGGGATCTCCGTGACGGGCATATCCGCGGCTCAGCTCCAGGGAGCCGCGAGCCAGCCGGGATTTGCCCGGTACCGCCGCCGGAATTCTGATTGGTCGCTCGCTTGCCACGGCACGGCGCTATGTTTCAAAATCTAAGAATGTAAATAAAAAATTTTTTAATGATGGCGGCGCTCTTCTGATTGGTCAGCAGTAGACGGGAGCGACCAATGAGAAGAGTGGGGCGGGGCACGGCGCCTTATTTGAAATCCAGCGGGAACTTTGGATTTCAAATATGGCGCCGTGCCCCACCTCACTCTTCTCATTGGTCGCTCGCGCCTGACGGCGACCAATGAGAAGAGCGCCGGGAAACACGGCGCCATCTTTTAAATGTTTTTTTTTAACTTCTTTGATTTTTAAAGATGGCACTTTGCCGCGGCTTGAATCTGATTGGTCGCTCGCAAGCTCAGCTCCCGGCTACCTCACGGCCGCTCCGGAGTTAAATGTCCGCCGGTGGTCGACCCTAAGCGCAGCGGACCTTCCTGAGGTCCGCTCCGCTTAGGGCCGCCATCTTGGTCCACCCTGAGCGGGTGTATGTGACGCTGGTGACGTCACTTATCTTCGGACATTTATCTCCGGACATTTTATCTCCGGACAAAGCCACGGAAGTTGGATTTTGTCCGGAAATAGAATTCTAGGCAATTATATAATATATTTGATCATTTGTTCAGCAGATACACATATTACATGTATGCAGGAAAACCAAAGTTCATAAATACCCATAGAAATCTTACAGACTGCACAGGCTGCAGCACAAAACACCTCCTCCCAACACAGAGCAGAGAGGGGAGGGGGTGAAGACAAGCTTGAATTGGTGTGAATGTTTAAATATCACTTATACAGCAGCCTGACTATTCCTGGTTTCTTATAATAGAGAGGACTAATCCAGCAGCTCCCTGCAGGGTCTGACATTGCTGATAACATGGAAACTAGAAAGGGTACAATAATGATTTTGCATGTTTTTGAAAGGGCTGCCCGGGCTCTATTCAAGGGTAATATTAGTATCATACTAAAAAAATGACCTAACAGTGTCCCTTTAATTTGGAAAATAAACTGAAATCTGGTGGAAAAAAATAAAATATTGTGGTTACATAACACCCTTAAACTAATACTTTGTTGAAATACCATTTGAATTTATGACTACGTTCAGTCATTTTGTTATGAGTCTATCAGCATACTACATCTAGAATTACCAATCCTTGCCACCTCTTCCTTGTAGTAGTGCTCCAAATCTGTCCGATTGTACGGGTATATTGAGTGTACTATCCTCTACAGTTTAACCCACAGATTTTTATTTTTACTCAGGTCAGAGCTGTGACTGTGCCATTACAAAATTTTGACCTTCTCGTGAAGCCAATCTTTTACTGACTTGGATTGACGCTTAGAGTCGTTATCATGCTGAAAGGTGAAATTCCCCTTTATTTTCAGCTTTTTAACATGTTTAAAATTAACATGTTTGGGTTTGTGCAAATATATTTCTATATTTACAAAAACATAGTTAGACCTGTCATATACCAGCCCCAAGGCATAATGCTGTTTCCGCTATGCTTTACTTTGGGTATGGTGTTATTTTGGTGATGCACAGTCTTGGATTTGCAAGAATTATAACCAAAAAGTTCAACTTTGGTCTCATCAGACTGTAAGGCTGCCTTCAGACTTGCAGATGCCTCCGCAGCGTTTTGCAGAGGCATCTGCAAGTATCTGCATGCAGACCGCGGCCCCTATGTTTATAATGGAGTGCACGGCGGTCTGCAGATGCTTGCAGACCGCCGTGCGCTCTCATTGCCCGCCATTAGTGATCTGTATGCAGGCGGATGCCTGCGTACAGATCACACACTCTCGTCCGCACCAGGGACGAAACATCTGCGTACAGATCACTAATGGCAGGCAATGAGAGCGCACGGCGGTCTGCAAGCATCTGCAGACCGCCGTGCACTCCATTATAAACATAGGGGCCGCGGTCTGCATGCAGATACTTGCAGATGCCTCTGCAAAACGCTGCGGAGGCATCTGCAAGTCTGAAGGCAGCCTAACACATTTTCTCACATGCTTTTATGAGACTTGATGTAGGTTTTGGGAAAATAAAACCAGATTTGGATGTTTTTCTTTGTAAGAAAAAGCATCTATCTTGTCAACCTACCCCACAGGCCAATCATATGAAGAATAAATGAGATTGTTATTATATACAGTACACAACTAGCAAGTAGTACTTGCCAGAAATTTCTACAGTTCCTTTGGTGTTGCTATAGACCTACGGAGCCAATTTTTCTGTTGTTTCCTATGTTTTTGGAAGGATATCCAGTTCAAGGTAATGTCAGTATTGTTCCCACTTTGTCATGATTATCTTTACAATGTTTCATTGTATATCTAATACCTTGGAATTGTTTTGGTACCCTTCTCCTGACTGATAACTTTCAGCAATGAAATTCCTTTGCTGGGATGTAAACTGCTTATGGTTTATGGATTCTTCTGTAAAAGAAAATGTTAGGAAAACCCTGCTAAAACAGCTAAATGTTATAGAGAGTTCATCAGAATCAATTTAAATTATGGCAAATGTGTACTGACTACTATACACTGTATAATTAGCAGTGTTCACACTTATGCAACCACATTTTAGTCCTGTAGTTTTATTTTCCCCCTCAAAATGATTTCAGTTTAATTCTCAATGCATTTGTAGAGATTATGGACAACATTAAAGATGCAAAAAAACTCTAAACTCACAGGTGTGCGTTGACTTTTTATATCCACTGGAAATTATTTATAGCAGAATGCAATCTAAAATTCATATGTTCAAAGTTTGCACATATCTTAACATATAGAGTGCTGACATATTTTGTTTGCATGTGCTGCCTACCTAATTTTGAGCATTTTCCCATTTGTTGCTTGATCTTTGGGATATTCTTTACACAAGAAAATTGAGAGGAATTAAGTTTTCTAGGAATGTTTTTTCGACCAATCATCCACAAAGTGTGTTTAATCATTGTCAAATAAAGACATTTTCTATATTAATCAGTCATTGGAAAAATGCAAGTACATATTACTTGTTGATTGAGTCAGCATGCTGTTGGGTATCTTCAAATGCAATCTCATAAGGTGTCGTTCACCTCAGTGTTGTAATGAGTGGTGATGGGCTCTTTTTTATAAGCACAGTATCAAGTAATGCTGACTACTATAATGCCTTACCCTGCATAAGCATGTAAATAATGCAAGTGAAATGTGGAAGAATTCATATGATATCATTAAAGGTGTGTAACTCTATTCTTCATTTAAGGCTATCTAAGTAGAAAAACAATATTTTGCTGTTTTTTGCAATATTTTAAGGTTTCTTACCTCCTAGAAGAGTCTGGCATATAGCATCAGACATACTCCATAAAGCAGGAATAATGAAAAACAATACAAACTGGTTAGGATTTGGTCTCCAGAGCAAAAGAGCAATTATACATGAAGCACTTGTAGCTGCAGCTGTAATAAAAATAAAATACAATAAAGGTTTAGCTATAGACATAATTCTCTTCAGAAAGCAAGCTTAAAATGTAGCTAGTGTATTAAAGGGTCAGTCCAGTCTAAACTGATAATTCTGTGTTCATTCTGTGTGACTGCAGACTTCTCAATCCTCCCAGCGCCTGCACTGGGCACTGTGAGGATTTGACGGCTTTCTAAGATGGAATCGGACTGTAATTATGCAGTATGCAAGTCCCCAGCAAGAACACAACTAGTGGGCGTGGCCTTAATCAGACAAATGTATAGAGCCAATGCATTCGACTAGAAGACATGACTGTATAGTGGGTGTGATCTTGCGTCATAGGCTTGTATTGAGCTAGGCTATGCCCACTAATCAGGGGTTCTAACTGAGCGGCCAGGAATATGCAAATCACAAAACTGTGATTTGTTTTCAGTTTACAAATCGCAAAACCTCACAATGCTCAGTACGTGTGTAGAGTGTCCAACTTGATGGTTGAATGAGATCCAAAATGAGGCTGCAATTTAACATTACCAAAAATGGAGGCATTTTAATGGATTCCAGATATTGTTTATTAATGAAAAATTCAGGGAACTAAAAGTATGGTTCTGGGCACTACGTTTGGGAGGTCAGTTCCGTCCTGCATTCAGGCAACATTGCCTTACTGGGAACGGGGGAAGGCGGTGCTCTTACCTAAAGACACAGCACGAATATACCGCACTTGAAAGCAAAAGTGGAGAGGCACTCACCGTGTTGTCCAGCTTCTTTATTAGTGGAACATTCACATAACAGATATTTGGAGACAAAAGGTGTCAGTGAGGGACCCGCAGAAGCACCATTCAGGTGCAAAATGGCACTGTAGTCTCCTTTCTCCTGCACCTTCTTCTCTCCCCCCCACCTCACTGACACCTTTTGTCTCCGGATGTCTTTTATATGCATGTTCCACTAATAAAGAAGCTGGACAAACTGGTGCGTGCCTCCCCGCTATTACTTGCAAGTGCTGGATATCTGTAATTATAATTCAGCTAATAAGAGAATTTCCATCTAGAGATGAGCGAACCTTTTGAAGTTCGGATTTTGTTAAGTTAGCAAAATGGGCATATGCTCAACTAATAGATCGGAGAACAGTTTGCTGAATTTCCGAACCCCATTGAAATCAATGGAAGGCAAAATCAAGGGCATAGAAAACACCTTCAAAGGGGCCCACAAGCTACTAAACACAGCTCAATCCGTTTACAGTGGAGCCCCTCTGTTTTGGCACAGCCATTAGCTTCAAAGTCTATTACTTACCAAGCTTCAGAGCCGCTTTCACCCTGCTTCCGGGCCGGCTCATGAATCTCAGTTGACTTTTTACCCCTCCTTGATTGGTCAAAGTCAGACTTAAACCCGCCTACCCTATCTGCTGGCGTCTGTGATTGGTTGCGAGTATGGAAAGCAAACTGATATCAGATCACTGTAAATATAAATAATTAATAAAAAAAAAATTGGTGTGGAGTCCCCCCCAATTTTCATACTAGCCAAAATAAAGCGCATGGCTGAGAGTTGATAGTCTTATCCTGGGGAGGTACATAGTTTATGCCCCCGCAGGAGCTAAGTATGTTTAAGCTTAATGAATGGGTGAAAGCAGCTTGTCTGTTTGTTCTATATAAAACAAAGGATTTCTATGTAACTATCTATCGATTCATCTATCCATGAAACCAGCTCCCAACAGTGTGACAAGCCGCGACTTCCTTTAAGTTTTTTCAGGTTGCATAGTTGATATAACGCAGCAGTGAATCCCACTGTGTGACCTGAGATAACCTCAGTGGCGTCAGCACTCATAACACTAGCTGTCTTGTTTGAGCCATGATATCATGCGAGAAGTGGCAGGTGTATCTTGCCGGTATTGTGAGAGAGTGTCTGTGGGGAGCCGTGATGTCAGGGAGTGCAGTGCAGTTCAAACTTGTGGGATAGACCCTGTGTGACCCCTTGAGTCTGAACTGCAGTCATTTTTGTGATGGCACTGATCGTACTTTCACCAGTGCCTGCATGCCTGCTCTCACAGCATATGGGGGATTCTTTCTGCAAATGGCTACACCCATGGCCTAACCTTTAGAGCTCAACATTATACTAGTGTGCACAGCACCCCATTGCATGACGCTCTCAAATGGGACTCAGATCCAGCTCAGTCCTTGTCAGATTCATGTCACCAACATCTGGTAAGGTTTTTAATATCGTTAGGTAGGGACCATTCCAAAGGGGTTACTGTTGTAGATTCCGTGAATGGAATTTCTGGTTTGGAGCTCCCTTGAGTGGTTGAGACTGGTGATGCATCTACTCTGTCTGTAAGAGATATGTCACTTGAATATGATAATGAATGGAGGGTTGGTTCGGACTGGGATATTTAAGTGTGTTGATTTGCCCGGCTCTTTGCCAGTGGTGAATTGTTCATGAGGTGACTGCTTGTCTCCTGCCTTCTCCTGGTTCTTGCAGAAAAGTGAATGGTTGTTTTTCTGCAAATCTGTGGCTCATGTGTAATGTGGTTTTTGTATCTGAATTACTCATGTTTCTGCTCTGAGTATAGGATTTGTTTGTCTGTATAAGTGTAGCTTTTTCCCTGCGTTCAGATAGGGAGTAATTTCTCCCTAGTCCATTAACCATTCCATTACCCGTCTGTAGTTCCCAGTCTTGTTTAGTGTCAGTTTTACTGACTTTGGAATTGTTCGCAGGAGTCTTGCTGGTTTAGTGGGAGGCGAGTCCGTGTGGACTCAGATTTTTTGCATATCCAGCAGTTGTTGTTTGTTTGTTTTTTATAGGGTTTTGCTGCTGATCGCAGAAGTAATGCGTCTTGTGCTTCCTCTATTTAGTTATAGCTGGGCCTCTCTTTGCTTGTGTCTATTTTCTGCCTGTGTACTGTTTTTCATCTCCACTAACTGTCAGTATTTGTGGGGGGCTTGCTATTCCTTTGGGGTCTGCTCCGAGGCAGTCAGGTATTTCCTGTTTCCATCTTTGGGTTTAATTAGTCCTCCGGCTGTGCTGAGGTGCTATAGGGCATCGTAGTGCGCGCCATGGCTACTTCTAGTTGCGGAGTTAGGCTGTGGTCACAGTTGCCATGCGTTTTTTTTAGTGATTTTACAAAACTCATGCGTTTTTTCATGTCAGCATGAGTTTTGTAAGGTGTGTGATGGTTCCCTGCGTTTTTGGCTGCGTTTTTGAATGTGCACATAAAAATAGTGCTTGTAGTATTTTTTTGAGCGTTTTGAAAAACGCATGCGTTTTTGTAGAAAACGCATGCGTTTTTATAACATGGGTTCCTATGGGAAACGCATGCAAAAACGCATGTACAATTAGTACCTTTTAGTGCCATTCAAAAACGCTTGCGTTTCCCATAGGAGCCCATGTTAAAAAAACTCATGTGTTTCCGGAAACGCATGCGTTTTTTTAACATGGGCTCCTATGGGAAACGCATGCGTTTTTGAATGGCACTAATTGTACATGCGTTTTTGCATGCGTTTTCCATAAGGTCCCTTATTAAAAAACGCATGCGTTTTTGGATATGCTCCAAAAACACATGGGACAGTCACACATGCTTTTTGGCTATTAGGGCGTGCGTTTTTTAACATGGGGGCCTATGGGTGCGTTTTTTACATGCGTTTTTGAAAACGCAGGTCTCCAAAAACGCATATGAAAAATGCTACTGTGACCCCAGCCTTAGTCAGGATTCTGCGACCAGTATTAGTGTCCAACCTCTCCTGTGAACACCATATGTTACTCCTCAGTTGCCGGTTCACAACAGTACCTCTGGCCACAATGTATTTGAGATTAGCACAGAAGCAGATAGGAAAAGTCTGCAGGAATTTTTTTTCTCTAGTGTGTTTTCTTTTGTTACCTCTTTTTCTTGGGGTTATTGAGGAGTGTCCTGGCATTGTGGATTGCAGCAATTGGCTTCTCGTATGGACCATCTTTCAGCAAGCGTTCAGGGTATCTCAGATCATATTACTCGGTCTCCTGTTTTAGAGCCTAGGATTCCTACTCCTGATTTGATTTCTGGCGATAGATCTAAGTTTTTGAATTTTAAGAACAATTGTAAATTGTTTTTCACCTTGAAACCCCTGTCCTCAGGTGACCCCATTCAGCAGGTTAGGATTGTTATATCTCTGCTGTGGGGTGATCCTCAGGATTAGGCTTTTTCCTTGCCTTCTTATGATCCGATTTTGGCTAATGTGAATTCCTTCTTTCAAGCATTGGGGTTATTATATAATGAACCTAATACTGTAGACCAGGCTGAAAAAACCCTGTTGGCCTTGTTTCAGGGTCAGGAAGTGGCAGAAGTGTTTTATCAGAAATTCCGAAGGTGGGCTGTTCTTACAAAGTGGAATGATGATGCGCTGGCGGCGCTCTTCAGAAAGGGTCTCTCTGAGTCATTTAAAGATGTGGAGGTGGGATTTCCCACACCTTCTGGTCTTAATGACTCTATGTCTTTGGCCATTCAGATTGACAGGCGTTTGCCTGAACGTAGAACTATGCGTTCTGCGATTTTGCCTTCTGAACAGGTTTCTGAGCCTATGCAGTGTGACAGAATTCTTTCTAGAATTGAAAGACAAGGATTTAGACTGTGTAATAGGTTATGTTTTTACTGTGCCGATGCTTCTCATGTCATTGCTGACTGTCCTAAATGAGTGAGAAGAGTGTTCGCTTCATTCGCTATTAGTACTATGCAGCCAAAGTTTTTTTTTTTGTATAATTCTTTATTTAGTCATAAATTTTTATAAACAAAGATAAGCAATAGTAGCTGCATCAGTCAGTACAATTTGTAATAAATAGGACATAATACACATAATAACAGTAAAGAACCGATTGAATGGAAAGAGAGAAGAAAGAAATAGAAGAGAAACCTAGGTGGGGGAGAACAGGGGAGATCTTAGGGGAAAAGCAAGAGAGGCTTAGAGAAGAGATAAGGGGGAGGGTAAAGGGGAATGGGGAAGAGTGGGACTTCTGCCTCCCAACCCAACAGGATATGAATTTCTAGACAGCGGAAGAACCAAGATAATTCCTATACTCTTCCGTCTGTTGAAATGCATCCAATCGAACCAGATATCTCAAAAATTAGTAAAAGCATCATGAAGCGATGAGGTCAAATCCTCCATATGCATTGACCTTCATTATCCACATTGACATCGACAGGCATGTCATCTGTCTCCAAAGCAACGGAACACAGGCTCTGGCCGTCATCACCAAAAACTAAGCAAAGATTGTTTGCATCTCTTAAGAGACATCTCGCCATGGTGGAGCAGGAACAATGTCGGGCCCATGTCACCCCTGAAAGAGGTGATTGTACGAATTGCACTACATATCTCTGTCCAAAATGGACCAAGAACCCTGCAGTCCCAGAAAAAGTGTAACAAAGTACCCTCTGCCTCGCCGCACCTCCAGCACATCGGGTCCACTGCGGGAAATATTCTGTGCAGCCGTGAAGGGACCCTGTACCAACGAGAGAGCATCTTATAGTTTGCTTCTTGAAAGCGTGAACAGATCGAAGAGATGTGTGTCAAGGTGAAGATTCTGGATCTTTGTTCTATATCTAGGTTTAGGCCCAGGTCCACTTCCCACTGTCGCATGAAGTGAGGAGGTTGTAGGTCAGGTGGCGAGGTCAGTAAAATATAGGACTTTGAAAGCGCATGTCTGCAAAACCCGCTCCTTGGCATACACCTTCAAACATTGTTTTAGATCTGAGGAATTCACTTCTTGGAGGGAGACTACGGAAGAAATGGCTAAGTTGCAGTGATCTACAAAAACCCAGACGACTAGGGGCAGTTAAGGTCATCAATTCTTCTAGGGTAGGCCATGAGTTCTCTCGTCCCCAGTTCTCCACTCTGTCAATACCAGCCTTAACACATTGTCTAAAAACGGGATCTACAGTAGTCGGCACGAACTCCGGATGACTGAGTATCGGGGTGAGTGCCGATCTAGTGGGGATCAGCGTCAGACGTACATCTATGGTTACAAACATACAATCTAGGACCTATAGTCGGATGATTCAGAAGGTCATTGGTCAAGCTCATGTCAACCCATGGTAAGGTATGAAGGTGGAATTTGGCAAAGCTCTGTTCTATTTGAACCCATGTTTTAGTATCTACATTCCTGCACCAATCCACTACTCGCGCCAAATGACTTGCTCTATGATATGATGTGATATCTGGGAGTCCCACTCCCCCCTCCTTCTTAGATCTGAACAAAATTGACCTTGCCACACGAGGGCTTTTATTATTCCAGATAAAGGCAGTCTGAATCTGCAAGAGGTATTTAAAGAAGGAGGTTGGTATCCTGATAAGAAGAGCCTGCAGATAGTATAAGATTTTGGGCAAGATCGTCATCTTAAACAGATGGCATCTACCAAGCCAGGTAAAAGTCAGTCTCGTCCATCTATCACACTCGGCCCTTATCGAACGCAGGAGATTTAGGAAATTGGCCCTATACAGCTCATTTAGTTCAGTGGTTATCTGTAGTCCCAAATAAGTTATGGCTCGCTACGACCATCGGAACCCAAAGGCTGTCTTCAAACCCCCCTGTATGTGGCAGGGACACATTGAGTGCCTCAGATTTAGATTGATTTATTTTAAAGTTGGAAAGGTGTGAATATATCTCCATTTCTTTTAGGAGGTTAGGAAGAGAGATCATAGGTTTTGTCAGGAAGAACAACAGATAGTCTGCATAGGCGGCAATTTTGAATGTGGACGAGTTCGTCCTGACTCCAGAGATGTCCCGAATAGCTCTGATGTGTCTCGGAAGCGGTTCAATCATTAGAAAAAGATCAGTGGGGATAACGGGCAGCCCTGTTGGGTACCATTCAAGATATTAAATGGCTCCGAAAGGACGCCGTTCACCCGGACTCTTGCTGATGGGTTCGAGTATAGCGACAACACCCATCGTAACATCTGGACTCTCAGTCCTACATGAGCCAAGGTCTCCTCCATGAACGTCCAGTTAACTCTGTCAAATGCTTTTTCAGCGTCCGTTGACAAGAGCATCATAGGGGAACCTGTCAATTTAGCTTTATAGAGTAAGTTGATCACCTTGGTGGTGTGTTGTCTCTAGCTTCCCGACTCCCCCCAAAGCACGCCTGATCCAGACACACAATGTCAGAAATCAAAGGAGCCAGGCAATTCGCTAGAATCTTGGCAAAGAACTTTATGTCCACATTCAAAAGAGAAATTGGTCGGTAGCTGGGGCATTGCTGTGGATCTTTCCCCTGTTTATGGATTACAGTGATGGTAACCCGAAGAGCATCTCTCGGCAACGTTTTCACTTTGGCCACAGCGTTAATAGAGGCTTTTAGATGGGGGAGTAACGTCTCTCTCAGTTTTTTATAATACAAGGCTGTGAACCCATCAGGGCCCAGGACTTTACCCAATTTGGCAGCAGAAATCACCTCAATGAGCTCCTGATCTGAAATTGGACCTTCCAGGCTTTGGATTGCTGTCTCCTGTAGGGTTGGCATCCCAGAGGACTTGATATATTCTCGAATACGAGAACAAAAGTCACTCGCCGTTGCATTAGGGTTGGAATTGTCCACTGTATATAGCGAAGCATAATAAGATTGGAAGCGCTCAGCTATCTCCAGAGGAGCTGATTTCCTTTGTGACCCCACAGGAGAGCAAATCTGTGGCACATAGGTAGCCGCTCTTTGAAGTCGTGAGGCTCTAGCTAATGACTTACCAACTTTGTTGCCATGTTCGTAAAAATGTCTACGGCAATGGGATAGAAACCCCTTTGCCTTTTTAGTTAACAGTGTGCATAGTTACTCTCTAGTTTTTAAAAGGTCTGCTCTCAAGTCAGCCATACCAAAGTATTTATGTCGGGTTTATAGGGACTTCAGCCGCAACAATAGATCCGCGGTCTCCTCCTCTCTCAACCTCTTTAGGCGGGCACTGTGGTTAATGAATGCCCCTCTACCTACGCATTTGTGGGCTTTCCACACCAACACTGGCGATGAGCTAGTTTGCGCATTAGTGATAAAATAGTCTCTTAGAAGATTTGTGATATCACTAAACACCTCCGGGTCGTCTAGTAAGGAAGAGTTTAGTTCCACTGCTATTGCCTCGGTAACGGTGAGGACAGTAGGATCGAGACTGAGACCAGAGCATGGTCTGAGAAAGTAATCTGTGCTATCTCTACAGCTTTTATACGAGTCATGTCGTGATGGCACAAAAATATATAGTCCAGACGTGAGTACGAGTCGTGTGCTGTGGAACAGAATGAGTACTCTCTGTCATAAGTATGGAGTAGACGCCACACATCTATTAGTTAAAGTCATGTAGAGTCCGTCGTAAGCGTCGCAGTGTTGGGCCGGTCAACCCCGATCGGCCACCCGAGGTATTTGAAACTGGGTCCAACGCTACATTAAAATCCCCTACTAGCACTAGGGTCCCCTCTGCAAACTTGTCTACCAACTCCAAAAACTGTAGCAGCAGTGAGAGCTGACCAGTATTCGGGAGGTACAGCGAGGCAAAAGTGCACAGTTGGGCTGCGATTTTACCTTTAATCAGGAGCAGTCGACCCGATCCACCATCGTGAGTCTCCAGGAGTTCCCAGGGGAGGGATCTCGACAATACAATACTGGTACCTGCAGAACCAGTATCAGGTGCAAGGCTATGGTAGGCCGTCGGGAAGTAGCGATGCGAGAGTTTTAAAGGCTTGGTGGCACAGAGGTGCGTCTCCTGCAGGAAAGCAATAGAAATTTTGTTAACTTTCAGATAATTGAACATGATAGATCGTTTTCCGGGTCGTTTAAGCCCTTGACGTTCAACGTTCCAATCTTCAACTCAGATTGGACGCTATTCGTCATTTTGACCTACTGGAGAAGGGCAGGCAGAAGGGGGGAAAGGAAAGTGTCTAGGAAGGGGATTGGGGATCAAAAGAAATGAAGAATAGATCATTTAAGAGAATAAGGGAACTAGAGTAATAGATTAAAGTGACCAAAATTGTCTAATCTGGACCTTGCCGGAAAAACGAATCCCACAGAAAGGAAGAAAGACAGGAGGATTCGACGGGTCGCAGTCAGCCACAGGTGGGATCGGAGCAGACCCAGGACCTGTCAGGTAAGTATTACAGATAAGCCCGAAAAGTGTATTTCTAAACAACTTAGTGAAAGTAACATAACAACATCTCCCATCAACCAACTAACCAAACACTCCCCTCGCTCTGAATTTTCCCCCTCCGAGTTCCCTGTCCCACCTATATGCAGCAAATAACTAACATATATCAGACTACCGTATATACTCGTGTATAAGCCGACCCGTGTATAAGCCGACCCCCCTACTTTTGCCCCCAAAACCTGGGAAAACCTATTGACTCGTGTATAAGCCGAGGGTGGACCCCAACACAGGTGTACAGCCCCCAGCAGTGTGGTATACAGGCCCCCCAATGGTAGTATACAGCAGCCTCCCCAGTGGCATATACAGGCCCCAGTAGTATATACAGCAACCCCAGTGGTATACAGCAGCCTCCCCAGTGGTATATACAGACCCCACCAGTATATACAGCAGCCCCAGTGGTACATACAGCAGCCCCAGTGGTATATACAGCAGCCCCAGTGGTATATACAGCAGCCCCAGTGGTATATACAGCAGCCCCAGTGGTATATACAGCCCCAGTGGTAGTATACAGCAGCCCCCAGGGGTTATACAGCAGCCCCAGTGGTATATACAGCACCCACCAGGGGTTATACAGCAGCCCCAGTGGTATATACAGCAGCCCCAGTGGTATACAAGCCTCAGCAGTATATACAGCAGCCCCCAGGGGTTATACAGCAGCCCCCAGGGGTTATACAGCACCCCCCAGGGGTTATACAGCACCCCCCAGGGGTTATACAGCGGCCCCCAGGGGGTACCCAGCGGCCCCCTGGGGGTACCCAGCAGCCCTCAGGGGGTACCCAGCAGCCCCCTGGGGGTACCAACAGCCCCCTGGGGGTACCCAGCAGCCCCCAGGGGGTACCCAGCAGCCCTTTGGGGGTACCAACAGCCCCCTGGGGGTACCCAGCAGCCCCCAGGGGGTACCCAGCAGCCCCCAGGGGGTACCAACAGCCCCCTGGGGGTACCAACAGCCCCCAGGGGGTACCCAGCAGCCCCCTGGGGGTACCAACAGCCCCCAAAAGCTGGCACTGTCCCCCCTTGTAAGGGCCCCCCCCCCCGCTGCTTATACATTACCATCCCGGTGTTCTGATCAGCGCGGCTCCTCGGTGCTTCTTCTTCATCCTCCCGTCCTCGCTGGCTGCATCCGGGATCTCCGGCCGTCGCGCGATGACGTCATATCGCTGCGACGGCCGGAGATCCCGGATGCAGCCAGCGAGGACGGGAGGATGAAGAAGAAGCACCGAGGAGCCGCGCTGATCAGAACACCGGGATGGTAATGTATAAGCAGCGGGGGGGGGCCCTTACAAGGGGGGACAGTGCCAGCTTTTGGGGGGCATATATGAACTGCTTCCCCCTGCCGCTGATTGACAGGGGGAAGCAGTGCATATATAATGAGCGGCCCCACGTGACGGGGCCGCTCATACAGCAGCCTCCCCCCGCCTCCTCCAGCCTCCACAGCCCAGAGGTACCGTATTGACCCGTGTATAAGCCGAGGGGGGACTTTTCAGCCCAAATTTTGGGCTGAAAAACTCGGCTTATACACGAGTATATACGGTAATTTTTTAGGAATAAGGCAAACCGATCGCCTAGACATTCACCCAATTCCCAATTCAATAACTGTTAGGAACTCTGGACAGAAGGGGCCAAACACCCTACAACAGTAACAACCTCTCAACAGTCTCAGAGCGGGAGGGCACATCAATGGTTGGTCCTCATTAAAAGCAGAGGCGCTATAGTAAAATCAGGAGGCCGGGACCTCTCCTGATTGTATGCAGCGGCGTCTTGGTGCTGCAGACGGCTGCCAGCGGGCCCCGTATCCAGGCTCCCTTCGGGATGCTTTGTGGAAGCCCTCTAGAGACAGTCAATCCGGCACCAGGAATGATCGGATACCTAAAAAGTCAAATAGGCTGTCCAAGTCCTCTTTAGACCAAAGATAGAAAAACTTGCCCCCTCGTAGCACGATTAAGTGGAAGGGGTGTCCCCAGAGGTAAGAGGCTCCAATATCCTTGATTTTCTCTAGTAGGGGACGTAGTTGACGTTTCATGTACAATGTTCTGCTAGATACGTCCGGGAACAGATGAATTCGGGCATCCTCAAACGTGATATCCCCAAACAGCCACGCGGCATTAACAATATTGTCCTTGTCGGTGAAATTGTGGAGCCTACAAAGGACATCATGCGGGTTCTTGGCGTCTATTGGCCCAGTGCGGAATACTCTATGTATTCTATCTATCTTGTACACTGAGCCGGGGGGTCTTTCAGTAACCATGTTGAAGATGTCGAGGGTAATTTGCAAAAGAGACTCAGAGGAGATTGACTCAGGAACACCCTTAAGATATAGATTGTTCCGTCTCTCTCTATTTTCTTGATCGTCAGATTGCAACGACAAGGCTGTTATATGTGAATGTGATCTGACTACCTCCTTCTCCAAGGTAGCCACCTTTGCCTCCAGAATAGCAATAGTTCCCTCTGAGTCGACAGCTCTCTCCTTAAGAGACTCAATGTCTTTATTAATCGCTCCAACTGCCCTTTCATGAGAGGCTTCCAGGGCTTTAACTGCAGCCTCTAGGTCCTGCTTGGAGGGCAGAGCCTGTATCAGAGCTCTGATTCCTTGTAGCTCCGGCTGAGGACCACGTGTCTGGGGTGATGGAAAGGACGCAGGTGACGGGACTCCCACCCCATGGTGACCCATCGGCTCATCCCTCACCTCTATGGAAGCTGTGTGTCCTCCGGAGCTCACCGAGCCGCCTCCTCCGGTGTAGGGAGTCTCTCCTGCGTCTCCCCCATCTGTGGAGTCGGGACTTCAACCTCCAATGCGCCCCTGTCAGAGCGCGGGCTACCTCGCTGCAGCGAGGAAGCTGATGAAGAAGGGGGCGGTGTCTTCCTCGGCACACTCGGTGCTATTACTGTGCTCCTTCCAGCAGAGCCCCCAGCGCCTGTAAATAGCCTAGCGATACCTGCAGCTCGTCCTGGTGTCTCCGCTGAGGGTGTGTGGGAGGAGGAGGGTTCGGGCTTCTTCCTCCACGACATGCTGGATGCGTAGGAGGCTTAGTACACTGTATAATGGTCCCGGGTCTGCAGAGCTCCCGTGAAGTGCGTCCTCACCCAGCCATAAGCAGGCCACACCCCCCCAAAGTTTTTCTTTTGACGGTATCCTTGATTTGTTCTTTGTCCTCCTTTTCGGTTATGGCTTTTGTGGATTCTGGTGCTGCCTTGAATCTTATGGATTTTGAATTTGCCAGGCATTGTGGTTTTCCATTGCAGCCTTTGCGTTCCCCTATTCCATTGAGGGGTATTGATGCCACGCCCCTGCCTGAGAATAAGCCTCAATTCTGGGTTCAGTTGACCATGTGGGTTGCACCCGCTCATCAGGAAGAGTGCAGATTTTTTATTTTGAATAATTTACATGATGTGGTTGTTTTGGGATTTCCATTGCTGCAAGAGCATAATCCTGTTTTGGATTGGAAATCTATGTCGGTATCTACTTGGGGTTGTCAGGGTTTGCATGGTGACATTCCCTTATTGTCTGTTTCCCCTCCTGCTTTGGAGATCCCTGACTTTTTGTCTGACTTTTGGGATGTTTTTGACAAACCTAAGCCCAATTCTCTGCCTCCACATAAGGACTGTGATTGTGCTATTGATTTAATTTCTGGTTGTAAGTTCCCTAAGGGTCGACTTTTTAATCTGTCTGTGCCTGAACATGATGCCATGCGGAATTACATTAAGGACTCGTAAGAGAAGAGCCATATTCGACCATCCTCCTCACCATTGGGAGCTGGTTTCTCTTTTGTTGCTAAGAAAGACGGTTCCTTGAGACCTGGTATTGATTACCGCCTTCTGAATAAGATCACGGTTAAGTTTCAAAACCCATTGCCCCTGATTTCGGATTTGTTCTCTAGAGTCAAGGGGGCTAGTTAGTTTACAAAAATTTACCTCAGAGGGGCATACAATCTTATTCGTATTAAGCAGGATCATGAATGGAAAATAGCTTTCAATACACCTGAGGGTCATTTCGAATATCTCGTTATACCGTATGGACTGACAAATGCGCCATCTGTTTTCCAGTCTTTTATGCATGAGATTTTTCGGAATTTTATCGATAAGTTTCTCATTGTCTATCTGGATGATATTTTGATTTTCTCTGACAATTGGGATTCTCATGTTGCATAGGTCAGGACAGTGTTTCAGATCCTTCGGGATAATGCTCTGTACGTCAAAGGGTCTAAGTGTCTCTTTGGCGTCGAATAGATTTCTTTTTTGGGGTTTATATTGTCTCCTTCCTCCGTGGAGATGGATCCTGTTAAAGTACAGGCTATTCATGATTGGGTTCAGCACGCATCTGTGAAAAGCCTTCAGAAGTTCTTGGGTTTTGCTAATTTTTATCGTACATTTATTGCAAAATTTTTTAGTGTGGTTAAGCCGCTGACTTATTTGACCAAGAAAGGAGCTGATGGTTTACTTTTGCTCCTGTGTTATGGCAACCTGATGTTTCTCTTCCTTTTCAGGTGGAGATTGATGCCTCCAAGATTGGAGCAGGGGCAGTGATGTCTCAGAGAGATTCTGTCAGTTCCAAGTTGAGACCTAATGCATTCTTTTCCTGTAAATTTTCACCTGCTGTACTTAATTATGATGTGGGCAATTGGGGAATTGTTGGCGATGAAGTGGGCTTTTGAAGAGTGGCGACACTGGTTGGAGGGAGCTAAACATAGTATCGTGGTCTTAACCGATCACCAAAATCTGGTTTACTTTGAGTCTGCCAAGAGATTGAATCCTAGACTGGCTCAGTGGTCTTTGTTTTTTACACGCTTTGATTTTGTAGTTTCCTACCTCCCTGGTTCTAAGAATGTGAAGGCTGATGCCCTCTCTAGGAGCTTTGTAGCTCATATCTTGGAGACCTCTGAGCCTGGTGGTATCCTTAAAGAGGGGGTAGTCCCGTCTGCTATTTCTCCTAACTTGAGTATTGCTCTTCAACGGTTTCAGGCGGATAAGCCTGAGAGATGTCCTGAGGGGAAATTGTTTGTGCCTGCCGGATGGGTTACTAGGGTTATTTCTGAAATTCATTGTTCTGTCTTGGTGGGTTACATGGTATTTTTGGTTCCAGGGATTTGGTCAGCCGAACCTTTTGGTGGCCTTCATTGTCGCGTGATGTTCAGGCCTTTCTGCAGTTCTGTGCGACGTATTTACGGTTTAAGACTTCTTGTTCCCGTTCTAGTGAGTTGTTGTTACCCTTGCCTGTGCCGGAGAGACCTTGGACTCATATTTCTATGGATTATATTTCTGATCTTCCTGTTTCCCGAAGTATGACTGTTGTCTGGGTTGTTTGTGATCAGTTTTTGTGGGAAGGTGAGTGCCTTTTTTCTTCTTCAAGATAAGTTTGTGATCGGTTTTCCAAGATGGTTCATCTAGTTCCTTTGCCATGGTTGCCGTCTTCTTCGGAGTTGGTTCCATTGTTTTTCCAGCATGTCGTTCGGTTGCATGGCATTCCGGAAAATATTGTGTCTGATAGGGGGGTCCAGTTTGTTTTCAGGTTTTGTAGGGCTTTTTGTGCTCAGCTGGGTATTGAGCTGTCCTCTCTACTACTGCGTTTCATCCTCAGTCTAATGGTTAAACGGAGAGAACTAATCAGACTTTGGAGACATATTTGAGATGTTTTGTGTCAGCTGACCAGTATGAATGGATTGCCTTTTTGCCCTTGGCAGAGTTTGCGCTTAATAATCGGGCTAGTTCTGCTACCTTGGTTTCGCCCTTCTTTTGTAATTTCGGTTTTCATCCTCGATTTTCGTCCGGGCAGGGTGTGTCTTCTGCCTGCCCGGTGGTTGATTCCATAGTTCAGAGGATGCGGCAGATTTGGGTTCAGGTTGTGGGCAACTTGTTTCTGTCTCAGGAGAATGCTCAATGGTTTGCTAATCGCGGGCGGTGTGTTGGTCTCCAATTTAGGTTTGGTGATTTGGTTTGGTTGTCCTCTCGGCATATTCCTATGGGTATTTGCTCTCCCAAATTTAAGCCACAATTTATTGGTCCTTATCAGATTTCTGAGGTTGTTAACCTTGTCTCGTTCCAGTTGGAGCTTCCTGCGTTTTTTCTGATTCCCAATGTGTTTCACAAGTCTTTGTTGAGGCTGCATTTGGAGCCGGTGTTTCCTTCTGCTGCTCCTCCGGATCCGGCGTTGGTTGATAGGGATTTGGAGTATGAGGTCGAGCGGATTTTGGATTCCCGCCTCTTGAGACGTAAGCTCCAGTACCTCATTAAGTGGAAGGGGTATGGTCAGAAGGATAATTCATGGGTTTTGGTCTCCCATGTCCATGCCGATGAGTTGGTTCCATCTGGCTCATCGTGCTAAGTCTGGGGGCTTTGGTGAGGTTTCGGTGACCCCTCCTCGTCGGGGGGGCAGGGGTACTGTTGTGGATTTCTTGAATGGGATTTCTGGTTTGGAGCTCACTCGTGTGGTTGAGACTGGTGATGCATCTTCTCTGTCTGTGAGAGATATATCACCTGAATCTGATAATGATTGGATGGTTGGTTCAGACTGGGATATTTAAGTGTGCTGCTTTGGCCAGCTCTTTGCCAGTGGTGAATTGTTCATGAGGTGACTGCTTTTCTCCTGCCTTCTCATGGTCCTTGCTGAATCCCTTAAGGCCACTCCAGTGCTGATGGGGAGTGATCTGATCACTCCCCATCATCTTCACTAAGATGACGGCGGTGCAGACACTTTTGCCAGCCACTGGCGCCTGCTTCCTGCCACCGCCGCCTGCTTCCCGCTGCCGCCACCAGGTGAGCTGCCACTTCTCTGCAGCTCAATCCCCCATACAGGGGGATCAGGCTGCAGAATAGAGATCTGGCAACCCAGGCACTGTGATCCACTTAGTGGATCACTGTGCCTGGGCTGTCAGATCGCTTTCTACAGCTCGATCCCACATGCAGGGTGATAGGGCTGCAGAATAGTGATCTGGCAGCCCAGTCACAGTGATCCACTTAGTGGATCACTGTGCCTGGGCTGTCAGATCGCTTTCTACAGCTCGATCCCACATGCAGGGTGATAGGGCTGCAGAATAGTGATCTGACAGCCCAGGCACTGTGATCCACTTAGTGGATCACTGTGCCTGGGATGTCAGATTGCTTTATGCAGCTTCTGACAGCCCAGGCACTGTGATGCACTTAGTGGATCACTGTGCCTGGGATGTCAGATTGCTTTCTGCAGCTCGATCCTCAAGCAGGGGAATCAGGCTGCAGAGTAGCAATCTGGCAGCCCAGCCACAGTGATCCACTTAGTGGATCACTGTGCCTGGGCTGTCAGATCGCTTTCTACAGCTCGATCCCCCATGCAGGGTGATAGGGCTGCAGAATAGTGATCTGGCAGCCCAGCCACAGTGATCCACTATGGACGGTGGATGTAGCAGAGGCGATCGAGTGTTGTGGGACCTTCGTTGTGAACTACATCGGAGGCAATCAAGCGTCGTGGGACCTTCGTTGTGGACTACGTCGGATCTTTATAATAAAGATGGAGTCCGAATTTTGTGTTTTTTTTTCCAAATAAATAGATTTTTCCCTGTGTGTTGTACTTTTTTTGACTATTTACTAGAGATTCCTTATGGCCAGGTCTAACATTGACCCGACACTATGAATCTCAGGCTTAGTGCCAGCTGCCAATAAAAAAGCTGGCATTAACCCCTTTATTACCTAGTTTGCCACCGGCACCAGGGCAACTGGAAGTGCATGGGTACGGCGCCAGAAAATGGCGCTTCATTGAATGTGCCATTTTCTGGGGTGGCTGCAGGCTGCAAATCGCAGCATGGGGGACCCAGAATGCTTGGGCCTCTCCATGCTGAGGATTCCAGCCCCCAGCTGCCTAGTTATTCCTGGCTGGACCAAACATATGGCGAAGCCCTACGCCATTTTTTTGTCTAGAATTTGTTCTAGAAATAAAAAAAAATGGGCTTCACCATATTTTTGGTTGCCAGCCAGGTACAACGAGGCAGCTGTGGGTTGGTGGTAATCCGTAGCTGCCAAGTTGTACCTGGCTGGAACAAAAATATGGCGGAACCCCACATAATTTTTTTCTAGAATTAGTTCTAGAAATAAAAAATGGCCTTTGCTGTATTTTTGGTTGCCAGCCTGGTACAACTTGGCAGCTGGGGGTTGGGGCAGTCCGTAGCTGCCGAGTTGCACCTGGCTGGGCCAAAAATATGGTGAAGCCCCACGTCATTTTTTTAAAAAAAATTACTCCTACAAATAAAATGACATAGCTTTGCCATATTTTCGGTTGCCAGCCAGGTACAACTTGGCAGCTAGGGGGCAGGAGTCCTCAGCGTGGAGAGACCCAAAGGTTGTGGGGCCCCCACACTGCAAATTGCAACCCACAGCCACCCCAGAAAATAGCGCATTTATTAGAGGCGCCATTTTCTGGTGCTGTACCCCAACTCTTCCAGTTGCCCTTGAGCTGGTGGCACACAGGGGCTCTCCATACGCGACATGGTGTCCACTAACAAGTTGAATGGAAAATTAGCTTCAATTGTTAGAGGACACCATGTCGTGTATGGAGAGCCCCTATATGCCTAAACATTGGAGCTGCCCACAAGTGACCCCATTTTCGAAACTAGACCCCCCAAGGAACGTATCTAGATGCATAGTGAGCACTTTGAACCCCCATGTGCTTCACAATTTGATCCATAAAAAAATTAAAAAAGTACTTTTTTGTTTAGGTACACAGGGGCTCTCAAAATGCGACATGGTGTCCGCTAACAATTCCAATTGATAGCGATCACCATGTCGCATATGGAGTGCCCCTGTGTGCCTACACATTGGAGCTCCCCCACAAGTGACCCCATTTTGGAAACTAGACCCCCCTAAGGAATATATCTAGATGCATAGTGAGCACTTTGAACCCCTAGGTGCTTCATAAATTGATCTGTAAAAATGAAAAAGTATTTTTTTTTCCACAAAGATTTTCTTTTTTCATTTTACGGATCAATTTGTGAAGCACCTCGGGGTTCAAAGTGCTTACTATGCATCTAGATATGTTCCTTGGGGGGGTCTAGTTTCCAAAATGGGGTCACTTGTGGGTGAGCTCTAATGTTTAGGCACAAACTCGACATGGTGTCCGCTAACAATTTGAAAATAATACTTGCTCAAATTAGCGGACACCATGTCACATTTGGAGAGCCCCTGTGTGCCTAAACATTGGAGCTCCCCCACAAGTCACCCTATTTGGGAAAATAGAGCCCCCAGGGAACTTATCTAGATGGGTTTTGAGCACTTTGAACCCCGGATGCTTCACAAATTCATCCATAAAAATGAAAATGTACTTTTTTTCACAGAAATTTTATTTTAGCCTAAATTTTTTCATTTTCACATGGACAACAGGATAAAATGGATCCTAAAATCTGTTGGGCTTTTTGTCAATTGTGGGGGAGCTCCAATGTTTAGGCACACTGGGGCTCTCCATACGCGACATGGTGTCCGCTAACAATTTGAATGGAAAATCAGCTCAAATTGTTAGCAGACACCATGTCACATTTGGAGAACCCCTGTGTGCCTAAACATTGGAGCTTCCCCACAAGTGACCCCATTTTGGAAACTAGACCCCCAGGGAATTTATCTAGATGGGTGGTGAGCACTTTGAACCCCAGATGTTTCACAAATTCATCCGTAAAAATGAAAATGTACTTTTTTTTCACACAAATGTTCTTTTAGCCTAAATGTTTTCATTTTCACATGGGCAACAGCATAAAATGCATCCTGAAATTTGTTAGGCAAATTCTCCTGAGTACACCGATACCTCATATGTGGCCATAAACCACTGTTTGGGTGCATGGCAGGGCTCAGAAGTGAAGGAGCACCATTTCACTTTTTGAATGGAAAATTAGCTCCAAAAGTCAAATTGCGCTCCTTCCCTTCTGAGCCCTTCCGTGAGCCTAAACAGGGGTTTATGACCACATATGAGGTATCAATGTACTCAGGAGAAATTCCCAACAAATTTTAGGGTCCATTTTATCCTATTGCCCATGTGAAAATGAAAGAATTGACGCTAAAAGAGCATTTTTATTAGAAAAATTAAAATGTTCATTTTTTCCTTCCACCTTGCTTTAGTTCCTGTAAAGCACCTGAAGGGTTAATCATTTTCTTGATTGTAGTTTTGAGTAGCTTGAGGGGTGCAGTTTTTGGAATGGTGTCACTTTTGGGTGTTTTTTGTCATGTACATCCCTGGAAGGGACTTCAAATGTGATGTGATCACTAAAAATAATGGTTTTGTAAATATTGCTGGAAAAAGGAAAAATTGCTGATGAACTTTGAACCCTTCTAACTTCCGAACAAAATTTTTTTTTACAAAATGGTGCTGATGTAAAGTACACATGTGGGAAATGTTATTTATTAACTATTTTGTGTCACATAACTCTCTGGTTTAGCAGAATAAAAATTCACAATTTGAAAATTGCTAAATTTTCAAAATGTATGCCAAATTTTAGATTTTTACATAACTAAACGCAAAAATTATCGACCTAAATTTAATACTAACATGAAGCCCAATATGTCACGAAAAAAAAAATCTCAGAATTACTAGGATTCGTTGAAGCGTTCCAGAGTTATACCTCATAAAGGGACACTGGTCAGAATTGACAAAAATGCCAGGTTCTTTAGGGTCTTTAGGCTGGGTCATGAAGGGGTTAATTGCAAAACTCGGAATCTGGTGTATGCATTAATTTGCACTTGCCCCAAGATTTACATTGGTCAAACCTCACAAGAACTTAGGAAAAGGATCCAGCAACAACTCTCAAATATTGGGACAGCTAAAACTGACCTAGAGAAAAAAGAAAAACATATTTCCTCGGTTGCATCTCACTTCCTGGAAAATCACCAATGCAGTACAAGACGGATTAGATATTGGGTTTGGAAAAAATACGGACATCAGATGAGGAAATAAAACTAAGGATCTCTTACGGTGAGAATCGTCATGGATCTATAGACTCAAGAGTCTAACACCAGTTGGAATTAATGTAGAACTTTTATATACTGGTTTTTATAAGTGAACTCAAGTCTATAGATCAATATTCCCCATGGGGAGGTTTTCTTTCTTCCATGTAGCATATGTTAAAATTAAACCCAATGTACCCTCTTATAGAGATTTAAAGAAATTGCCTCTTGTCATGATTGTTATCAACCTGGAGCAGGGCCTGTGGGCATGCTTTGGTTAGATATTTGCTTTGGTTATGTAATCCAGGGGTATATTCTATACTGGCTATGCAACCTTGAATTGATGTTGCTGTACACTGGGCAGGACCTGGTTGGACCACCAGTGGGATAAGGTTAAATCCTGTTGTTTGATCAAAACTGATAAGTTTGAGTTCTACATCATTTAACGAGATGTATATTCTCTAGATGAAATCTGTAGTTGGAGTGACCACTTGTTGGACAAGGTTTATTCACTGCTCTAATTGGCTGTGAATATTCCTCTGGCACCCCATAGATTTGAAAATAAGCCACTTGGGATTTTCTCTGGTTAAAAGTGCTGCACATTATATTAACCTAGTTTTGGAAGTTACCCTTTGGGGGGGGGGGGTCCTGGAGGATTATGAATACTCCTCTGGGAACCCCGGATACATCTCCAGTAAAATAGGGGACTTTTTTCTCCCCCTTTCTTTTCCCCTAATTCCAATAGGTTTGGTCATGGATTTGAACTATATATAAAACTTGCAGAAACCTAAAATTGATTAAATCCATTTCCTGTGTGGTACTGTCTGGATTACATCATGTCCTTAGACCTTGGTGTCTATCATATAATTACAACTAAAAGTACATAGAATTGGAGAAATCGACCTTTTAGGTGGAATTACAAACTTGGATAAATAATACCTTGGTATAGAATCATAAGATGCCCAGTTATGTTTATATTCATATATATACTATGGAGTCATTGGTCTATTTCTCCTCCCCTGATCCGCGTACCAACTATGGTTGGGTCTTTACTTGAAAAATAACCCTTTCTCCTCCATACTATGGTATTCATTCTGGCTATATAAAGTACATATGGCTAAATAATTGTTGCACTCCATTGGTGGGCACTATATCCAGTGTTTGTCATGTCTTTATATGTTTAGTGATATTCTTGATGCTTTGAAATGACGTCTATCTTGAAATGACATAATAGTCGCCATTATTGGGAATCGCCATCACTTTGGATTTTGACATGCACAGTGCTAACAGCGCAAGCGCAATACAAATATGTCCCTTGGACAGGAGCCGCTATTGTGTTGGCCCCGGACATGCGCAGTCTAGCATTTAGACATGCGCACTTAGATACTGTAACTGCAGGGGGACAAACTGGCCACCCAGTTTCCCCTGTACACAGCTGAGGGGAGGAAATTACCATGATTAAATGGAACTGCACGCTATATCAGATGAACAATAGAGGACAGAGTCACATTTCCCTGATGAAGCAGGCAGCGTAACGCGTGGGGAGCGCCACACCTCCTGCTATTATGATATCTAAACTCTGGTAAAACCAGTTCTGAATGGTACTAATTTCTTACAGAAAATAACTTTGGTACAGCTAGAACTAAAATGCTAATATGGGTTATCATGGATGGGATTTAACCTTAATCTCCTCCACTGGTATATGGGGGGTTAATTCATTATACCCAATGTTCTAAATGGAATAAATCTTTATCAGGGGTCACTCCATAGTTAGATCTGATGGCCACTTTACACGCGGCTACATTTGTAGCTTATCCACAGGTAACTTACTGGCTGCAGTGAAATCATGGAGACATTATTCCATTTGTACACAGCAACAAGATAGAACCATGTCTCCATGATTTCACTGCAGCCAGTAAGTTACCTGTGGATAAGCTAGAAACGTAGCCGCGTGTAAAGTGGCCATTACATATTGCTTATATTTGGGTGAATTATATTCCGATGGAAACTTATATTTGAATCAGATCAAGCAAGTTATATAGGACTAAATCTTTCTGTGTTTATAATCTCGTATAATCATAGGAATAACAACTGTAAATGTCATATGTATTTAGTTACATCTTAAATACTGCTTATATGTGGGTTAACAATACTTTTATGTAACTTTATGCATTATTTGGTCTAGCAGGATATGTAGGATCCTTTCATTCCTGCCTTTAATATAAATTGGACCATGGGAATTTCACTCATATATGCTATACCTGCTGTGTTTTTGATAAATTAATTTTTGGAGTGCTCTACATAAACCCTCCTCGAAATAGAAAATTCTATATTTATTGCCCTTGCTGTACTTGAATGCACAACTGAACAGCTGCCACCTGTTTCTGTATAGTATCGTACTATTATTAACATACAAACTGAGATAGTTTTCCATTGTCTGTGATTAGCAGAGAGGTTTTCCCTGGGACTAATTTGTCTTAAGTGGAATGTTATAGCTGATTTTAGGCTTTTTAAATTGTTTTTAAATGTTTTGTGACTTTTCTCGTGTTGTTTGCTATTCAATAAACTTTTGTAATATTACACTTAAATATTTGTTGGTTGCATCGCTTTTTTAATGGCCACTTTACACACACCAACTTATCTGTCCAACTTCTGAACAACTTACTGGTTGCAGTGAAATCATGGACACATTGTTACATTTGTACACAGCCACATTATAGAACAATGTGTCCATGATTTCACTGCAACCAGAGATCTGTTCAGAAGTTGGACAGATAAGTTGATGTGTGTAAAGTGGCCCTTAGACTTTCCTATTAAAACTTGTCATTCCATTACCTGTGTGTAGTTCCCTGTCTTGTTTAGTGTCAGTTTTACTGACTTTGGAATTGTTCGCAGGAGTCTTGCTGGTTTAGTGGGAGGCGAGTTCATGTGGGCTCAGATTTTTTGCATATCCAGCAGTTGTTTTGGTTTTTTTATAGGGTTTTGCTGCTGGTCGCGGAAGTAATCGTCATGTCCTTTCTCTATTTAGTTATAGCTGGGCCTCTCTTTGCTTGTGTCTATTTTCTGCCTATGTATTGTTTTTCATCTCCACTAATCGTCAGTATTTGTGGGGGGCTTGCTATTCCTTTGGGGTCTGCTCTGAGGCAGTCAGGTATTTCCTGTTTCTGTCTTTGGGTTTAATTAGTCCTCCGGCTGTGCTGAGGCGCTATAGGGCATCGTAGTGTACTCAATGGCTACTTCTAGTTGCAGGGGTTAGTCAGGATTGCACGACCAGTATTAGTGTCCAACCTTTCCTGTGAACACCACATGTTACTACTCAGTTGCCGATTCATAACTGGTTACCTTGATGTGGTGGGTCAGCTTGCGCATTTTTTGATCAAATACTGTCACTAGATACCCTATTTTTCTTTTATACACTTTGCAATTTATTTATTTTTTACGGTATTTTGCTCACAATATATTTTTTTGTGAGTTTTGCTGTTTTGACGCCAGTGTGAACATACACCTATTGCATTATTCCATTTTAGTTCCAGTTCACATTTTATTTCTTTACGCTATTTTGCAGTTATTGCAATCTTGGGTGTGACCTACGTATAATAGCTGGACATTATACTACTGACTGTGCACAGTTCCCCATTGCTTGGTGTTCTCCATTGGGACTCAGGTCCTATTCAGTCCTTGTTAGATTCATGTCACCAACATCTGGTAAGGTTTTTAATATCGTTAGGTAGTGACCATCCTGAATGGGTCGCCTTGACACGGTGGGATGGCTTGCGCATTGGTTGATTAAATGTCACACAGTACCCTTTTTTACTTTTATGCACTTTGCAGTTTATTTATTTATTTTAGGTTATTTTGCTCCCTATATATTTTTTGGGTGGTTTTAATGTCTATCCTGAGGCCAGCAAAGTCAATTACATGTTAGAAGTGCTGTGCCCACTTTTTTTTTTTTTTTTTCATTGTACATGTGGTGAAGATTTCTGAAGATTTCTTTTTTTTTTTTGCCCTGAAATCTGCACCAAATCTGCAAGAAAAGAAAACACATTAGCACAGCACTTCTGAACTCTCATACTTCTCTGGCTTCAGAATGGACATGCAGATTTTGAGGCAGATTCTCAGTATGTGCTTCATAAGAAGCATCAAACAATGTACTGTGGGCATAGGACTTTACAACAATATGGTGGGGTCACATTCACAGAAAGCATCCCCCATATGCTGTGAGAGCAGGCTCGCGTGAGAGTGTAAAAGGTGGTGCCATCACAAACATTACTGCAGTTTAGAATCGAGCGGTAAGGCTAGGGTCACACTTGGCATGAGTTTTTTTGGTGCCTTAAAAATAAACATGCGTTTCTGCATGCTTTTTTCATTTCTGCATGCGTTTTTATTGGTGCCTTTAAGCACCCATGCGTTTTTCCAATCAGCAAAAAAAAGTTCATGAACCATTTTTTTGGCGCTGATTTAAAAACGCATGCATTTTTTAGAAAATGCATGCGTTTTTTAACATGGGCCCCTATGGAAAATGCATGCGTTTTTGGATGGTACTAAATGGTACTAATGTACCATGCGTTTTTGCATGCGTTTTTGATGTCAGCTACTCATATAAGTGCAAAAACTCATGCCAAAAACGCATGGCATTTTAGACATGCGTTTTTGCTATTCAGACATGCGTTTTTGCTATTAGGGCATGCATTTTTTAACATGGGGACCTATGGGTGCATTTTTACATGCTTTTTTAAAAACGCAGGTCTCCAAAAAAAGCATGAAAAAAACGCAAGTGTGACCCCAGCCTAACACAGTGACTATCCTGCAAGTTTTAACCACGCTGCACTCCCTGAGATCCCTGCTCCTCACACCACTCGCACTCTTTTGCAATACCAGCAAGATATATCAGCTACGTTTCACACGATATTGCGACTGAGTGAGCACGGAACCATGGTGACAGTAGCGCTGAAGCTTGCAAAGTAAAATTGTAGGAAGATAATGTCTGTGCCCAAAGAGTGGGCTGCCACAGTGTTTTCAGCTGTGTTTGGCCTTGTTCACACACACCAATGCGTTTTTTTAGCCCTTAGAAAAACTGATCAGTTTTTCTAAGGATGCCAAATAGTGTCCCCTGTGGTTCTGAACGTTTTTGAGAAGTTTTTGGACATTATTTCATTAAAAACGCATATGTGTTAACGCATGCGTTAATGCAGGTGCCTATATGTGCCATGCGTTAACGCATGCGTTTCCCATAGAGCCCCATGTTAAAAAAAAACATGCATTTTTTTAACAACCCAAGCGTTTTTTTACAGCACCCAAAAAAAAGGCTGCATGCAGCGTTTTTTGGAGTAGGTAAAAAAAAACGCATGTGAAGCTAAAAAAACGCATGTACACTTAAGTGTTCCATGCATTAACGCATCTGCGTTTTTTAAAAACAGCTAAAAAACGCAGAGAGTGCCAAAAACGCAGGTATGTGTGAACAAGGCCATTGATTTGAATGGGGCTCAGAAGTTCTGCAAACTGTTTGCCGACCTATTCTGCAAATATATGACCACTTTATACACTGAACCAATTCTGATCTTCAAAAGATTCTCTTATCTCTACATGCAATGACAGTGAGAAATATTCACAGTGCTTACAGTATATTCACATTGTAAATAATAAACATACAAAAGTAATATATCAATCATTTTAGTACAATGTAATGTAATTGTATGTCTCATACCAAGCAGGAAGAGGGCAACCCGTCCAGTGTACTGGGAAAGTTTTCCAAACAACATAGAACAGATAGCATTTGTTGCTCCAAAGCAGATCATCACATATCCCACAAAATGTATCCCCAGTGTGCAGGTAACGTATGCCTGAAAGTCATGAGATGGAAAAGGAAAACTGTAAAAAATTGTAAAATTACCGTGGTACCCAAAGAGGAAAGGTATTTATTTTGAGGATTTTCAAAGGTCAGTTTAACGTTACATGTTAGACAAGAGAACCAATCACTTCTCAATGTATATTAATACTTGGTGGCTCTGATTATGGACTAAAAATGATCATTTGTACCATTTTTGGTGTATTTTAGCCTACACTCTAATCTCCTTTCTTGGTATTTAATATAGAGCTAAAATATAAATTGTAGATTATCAATGACATAAATATAGTGTAGCTAATATAATATCTGGATATAAAGTTTTTCAAAATGGCTGTAAATAGCGTTATTGTATTTGTATACTTCAAAAATTAAAACAAGACACGTTTTTTGTTTATAGTATGCCAAGTGTTAGAAAACCAAAACTCCAATCTCTTCGTAGGGAGCTGCCCCTATTAAAAAAATAATATCTTTGGTGATGTTAAGAAAAATGGCCTAAGACTGTATTTTACTAACTTATCCAGTGTGCACTATGGTGGCATTTTGCTTACTATATGAGGGATGGCTAGCCAACATGTGACCACTGTATTCAGTCTCTGTGTGGTGGTTCCAGGGGCGTATCCAGGTGGGTGCAGCTAGACCTCTTGCTCCGGGCGCAACTCAGCGGAGGGCGCCGGCGGCACCCCCTCCCGCTCCCCTCCTCCTGCTACACCCGGCGGCCGCACACACATTACAGGGGTTTACATTTCACAGTTTAGCGGCGCTTCCCTGAAAGGAAGCGCCCGACGTCACTTCCGCTTCCGCGCCAGTTTGGGCCGCGGGGGCCACTGGGAGACTTGGCGGCAGCGGGTCCGTTACGGGGTGACTTCAGGAGACCCCGGAAACTGGCGGCGGAGGAGAGACGGCCTGGACGGGATGGGGTGAGTGTGACTGAGGAGTCGGGGGGGGGGCACCAGGAGTGAGGAAAGCTGACAGCCATTAACACATTAACATCCCCCAAACACCCACCCTTCCCCCGTCCTCACCTACCGGGGGGTGGGGCGCCAAAATAGAAGTTTGCCCCGTACGCCATCGCACCTTGGTACACCTCTGGGTGGTTCTATTTCCTTTTTGATGGTTATATTGATATTCAGTATGGTGATAATTTTGATATTCCTGTAGTGCTTTATTCAGTGACAATATGACACCCATTGCGTCATCGCTATGACGCGGTCACGTGATGCCGACCCCGCATCACTTCCGACCATCGTATTGCTGGGTGTACTAACAAGCGGACAAGCCGCCTTCAGAGAATGCACAGATGGCATGCTGAAGGCGGTCTTGTGCGCTTATTACACACGGCGATACGATGGGCGGAAGTGACGTGGGGCCGGCATCACGTGACCACGTCATAGCGATGACGCAATGGCCGGGTACTTTGAATGGTGCCCAAGGTCTGGAAATAAGAATGCCGCCCATCGAGGAGTATTCTTAGCAAGGAGGCGGGGAGAGCGCAGCCCAGGAGACCCTGCCTCACTGTCAAAGACCCCTGGAAGAACGCCCATCAGTCAAGGATTCTGTAAGCTTCTAAATTGCTTTATTCCACTTGTAAATTGCTATATAAGCTCAGAGAGGGATGGTTGAGAAAGTTGTTTGAGGCTGCAGGGACAGACAGTAGCGTAACTTCAGGCACAGGGGCCCCGATGCAAAAGCTCCAACGGGGTCCCCAATTATTGCAAATCTTTAATAATATTTTCTATGGGCCAAAGGGACTTTTGGGGCCCCCCTAGGCTGCAGGGCCCGGGTGCGATAGCAACCCCTGCACCTATTGAGTTACGCCCCTGGGGACAGATATTCATAGGTTAGGAGGGCTAGTTTAGGTGACAGATTCCCTTTAAGTGACATCAATTGCCCCACAGTCCCTTTTTATTGCAGGAATAATTTTGCCAAATTTTGTCTTGTACCGGGGATCTAAGAGTGTGGCAACCCAGTAGTCGGCATTACTTCAAATTCTGACAATCCAAGGGTCATGTTGCAGGTAGTGCAGTAAGAAGGCGCTCATGTGCCTTGTGCATCCGGGAGGACCAAGTCCTTGTTGTGTTGGTGGCAGCGAGGTGAGAATCATGCTTCCTTCTTCTGCCCTCTCCCCCCAACCTCGCACAACAGAAATGTGGTCAAGGTCATCCCTCATCGCACCTTCTATGCCCATCGCCAGTTCGACCTCCACTTCTTCCTCGGCTCCTGAACCTTCCTCAACAGTTTGGCTGCTACCATGCACCCCCGTTAATCTGTCTCCCCCACCCTCCCATGTCCGCTGCCTTGGTACTGCCGACTGTCTGGACCTTGGAGATCTTGTTATCCCTTCCGCATATGACTCCTCCTGTACTTCCTCACCCTCCTCTTGCCCCACCACCTGACTCCGAATACTGTTTAGAGTGTGCTCCAGCAGGTAGATGACCGCAATAGTTATGCTGATAATGGCATCGTCAGCGCTAAACATTTTCGTTGCCATTTCAAAACTGTGCAGAAGGGTACATAGGTCCTTGATCTGAGACCACTTCTGCAGCGTGATCTGCCCCACCTCTGGATCCCATTGGCCCAGGCTATATGTCTTAACGTATTGCACTAGGGCTTGGCAGTACTGCCACAGTTGCTGCAACATGTGCAGAGTCGAATTCCAGCGTGTCGGCACATCGCATTTCAGACGGTGAACCGGCAGGCCGAAAGACTTCTGGAGCGATGCAAGTTGTTGAGCTGCGGGATGCGAATGGCGGAAGTGAGCACACAGTGACTGTGCCCTCTGCAGAAGCTTATCTAGGCCGGGATAGTGGGTTAAAAATTGCTGGACAACCAGATTCAAGACGTGAGCCATACAAGGCATGTGTTTCACATTGCCCCGACGAAGGGCCGCACCCAGGTTTGCAGCATTTTCGCACAAAGCTTTTCCTGGGTGCAGGTTGAGTGGAGACAACCATTGCTGAAACTCGGTCTCCAGAGCTGACCACAACTCCTCAGCTCTGTGACTCACATTTGCCAGACATTTCAAGGTAAAGACCGCCTGATGGCTTGAGCCCCACTGCCAGCATAGTGAGGAGGTGTGCAGGATTCGTTGTGCGCAGTTACAACACGGGTGGCATTACCAGACAGGCTTTGGGCAGAGGTGGAGGACCGAGACGAGGTAGAGGAGGCAGAAGCAGTGGAGGAACTTCTTCATACAGGGGATTGATGCACAACTCATGGGGACAGAAAGACTTGGACAGCAGACCCTTCTCCAGCTCTCACCATAGTTACCCAGTGCCCAGTCAGTGACATGTAAAGCCCCTATCCATGCTTACTGGTCCAAGTGTCTGGGGTGGAATGCACCCTGTCACACACAGAGTTAACAAGGAAGCAATAATGTTGTGTGCTACATGCTGATGTAGTGCAGGCACACCTTTATTTGAGTAGTGGCGACTGGGCATCTGGTACTGGGGCACTGCGACAAACATAAGGTCTTGAAAACCCTCTGTGTCCACCAGCCAGAAAGGCAGCATTTCTGTAGCCAAAAGCTTGCAGATGGTAAAAGTCAACCTCTTAGCTTTGTCATGACTAGAAGGAAATGGTCTTTTACTTGCCCACATCTGAGGGACCGAGGTCTGGCTTCTGGGCTGAGACAGGGTTGATTAGGGTGTCCCCGGCAAACTGCTGGTCTGTGAGGAAGGTGCAGGAGGAGATATAATGTTGCCTTCATCCAAAGGTGGTGCTCTCGATGTCTGAGAGAGCTGACCACCAGCGGGTGTTTCCACTTCCAAAAGAACTGATGACCTGCCAATCACACTGCCTGCTGACTGATTAACACCCATGTTATAGCTTAAATACTAGTCTCTATGCTTCTATCTTGGCTATGGCTGCCCACCCCTCAAGGTCACCACTGTCAGCAGGGTTGTATAAAGGGGAGTCAACTGGGAAACTTTCAGTGAGCCGGGCATTAATGTTTGTCCTGAACACTCTAAACCTTGGGGGGGGGGGAGAGGTGAAATTGGGCTGTAACCAAGTCAGCAGAAATAGCAAGCTTCACACCTTGCTTACACTGTGGGCACGTTATGGAAACTAGTCAGTGGTGTTAGGAAGGCAGTTAGTCAGAGGACTGGAACTGGTTGTGTCACTGGAGTCAGTCAGTCAGAATCAGTCTGAGGACTGGAACTGGAATGGTTGTCACCAAACAGATAAAACAGATAAAACATCAAACTGTGTCGGCCCCCTCTACACCTCAGTGGGGCAACAACTGGGTCATATAACTTTCTTGCATATACTTCTTGCAATTAGAGATGAGCGATGTTCGATTCGAAATGTTCGCCAATCTCAGATTCGACCTGTTTTGGGATGTGTTCGAGTGATTCATCGATTTCGAACAATTTGCATCAATTTCGGAAGTTCTAGGTTATGTTCGAAAATGATTCGACTCCCCCAGCATATATACAGGCACCCCCCGTAGGTATACAGGCTGCCCCAGCATATATACAGGCTCCCCCCGTAAATATACAGGCAGAGCGGCTGGTCACGTGGTGCCGCTCATTTGCTATTCATGATATGCACTGCATCCTCCCGCCATCAGCGGGGGGATGCAGTGCATATCCCGTAATACACTCTCCCCCCGTATGTATACAGACTCCTACAGCACTTATACAGGCTCCCCCCGTATGTATACAGGCTCCGCCAGCACTTATACAGGCTCTTCCCGTATGTATACAGGCTCCCCCAGCACTTATACAGGCTCTTCCCGTATGTATACAGGCTCCCCCAGCACTTATACAGGCTCTTCCCGTATGTATACAGGCCCCCCTCACAGTTTTGCGGCCCCCCTCCCCTCACAGTATGCCCCTGCAAGCGCAGCACAGCGCACATACTATACCTTAATCAGCTGTCACCCGGTCTCCATCCGAACGCTCCTGACTCTGGCTGCAGCTTCTCCTCCTGCTTGTGGCAGCCGCGGCTCGTCGCGATGACGTCACCGCGACCCCAGCCGCTCACGTGACAGGAGGAGAAGATGCAAGCAGAGCCAGGAGCGTTCGGATGGAGACCGGGTGATAGCTGATTAAGGTATAGTATGTGCGCTGTGCTGCGCTTGCAGGGGCATACTGTGAGGGGAGGGGGGGCGCAAAACTGTGAGGGGGGGCCTGTATACATACAGGAAGAGCCTGCATAAGTGCTTGGGGAGCCTGTATACATACGGGAAGAGCCTGTATAAGTGCTGGGAAAGCCTGTATACATACGGGAAGAGCCTGTATAAGTGCTGGGGGAGCCTGTATACATGCGGGGGGAGCCTGTATAAGTGCTGGGGGAGCCTGTATACATACGGGGGGAGCCTGTATTACGGGATATGCACTGCATCCCCCCGCTGATGGGCGGGAGGATGCAGTGCATATCATGAATAGCAAATGAGCGGCACCACGTGACCGGCCGCTCTGCTTTCAGCCCCCTTCAGCCCTCGATATCGGCCCCCACCTGCCAGCTGCCAGTAGTTTGGCAGCTTTTGGAGCCCTTTGAGGGTATTTTCTATGTGTTCTTTGTAGCCTGCCATTGATTTCAATGGGGTTCGAGTTGTTCGTCGAATATTCGACGAACATTCGACGAACAAATCACTAATTTGACGAATCGAATCGAATTAGAACACTAGGGGGGTGGCTCATCTCTACTTGCAATAAGACTTTTGTAACTTTTACAATGAAAGTGACAAAATAGCTGAGGTGGTTAGAAAACATTGGGGTATGTTGACAAAGTGTTTACCTTGTATAGAAGAATTAAAATTGCCCCCACTTCTGGCGTATAGAAGAAGTCGTATTTTGGGAGATAAATTGATCCATTCTGATCTAGGATCTCTGAAGAGGGATAAATAGGTGTATCTTACTGGCAGAAAAAGGAGAGGATGTTAGCCAATTTTTTACTGCAGCTAGCCCAGGCAATCCTTTTGGCTAGTAGCAGTGTCTGGTAGTCAGCGGTGTAGCCCAGTTGTAAAGAAAGCTACACCACCTGTCATTCCAGTAGCCAATTGTTTACTGCAGCTAGCTCAGTCAATCCTTTTGGGCTAGTAGCAGTGTCTGGTAGTCAGCGGTGTAGCCCAGCTGTAAAGTAAGCTACACTGCCTGTCTATCCAGTAGCCAATTTTTTACTGCAGCTAGCCCAGGCAATCCTTTTGGGCTAGTAGCAGTGTCTGGTAGTCAGCGGTGTAGCCCAGCTGTAAAGTAAGCTACACCGCCTGTCTATCCAGTAGCAAATTCTTTACTGCTGCTAGCCCAGGCAATCCTTTTGGGCTAGTAGCAGAGTCTGGTAGTTAGCGGGGTAGTCCAGCTTTAAAGTAAGCTACACCGCCTGTCTATCTAGTAGCTAATTTTTTACTGCAGCTAGCCCAGGCAATCCTTTTGGACTAGTAGCAGTGTCTGGAAGTCAGCTGTGTAGCCTAGCTGTAAAGTAAGCTACACCGCCTGACTATCCAGTAGCCAATTTTTTACTGCAGCTAGCCCATGCAATCCTTTTGGGCTAGTAGCAGTGTCTGTTAGTCAGCGGTGTAGCCCAGTTGTGAACCAAGCTATACCGCCTGTCAATTTCATACAAATTTTTAACTGCATCTAGCCCAGGTAATAGTTTGGGCCTAGTAGATGTGTCTGTCAGTCAGTGGTGTAGCCCACTTGTGAGCCAAGCTACACTGCCTGTCTATTTCATACTAATTTTTAACTGCATCTAGCCAGGTAATAGTTTGGGCCTAGTAGCAGTGTCTGGCCACTCAGCTCTGCTTGATTTTCATCCGAATTTTTTTTTTTGCAACAACTACAGAGTTGCCAATTCGTTCACATACAAAATGATTGGTTAAAGGCCTGCTGCTGGTGGAAAGGGGAATAGGCATGGTGGAAAGGGAAAAATGTTTGTGTCCGTGGTGAAGTTGGTAAAGCAACAGTAACATCTGCTGAAGAAAGACCATCTTCCAGCCAAAGTAAGATGTCTACTTCTTTCCATGGACAATCTGATATGATCCCTTTTGTACAGACATGATCATCGCTACCAATTGTAGATGAGGCACAAAAAGAGCAGGTGCTTGAATGGATCTCAAGTGCTCCATAAAGTGGCCTCTCCTCCACCCCAACTTCAACATCCCAAATACTCCAGTCCTCTGAGGTGTCACCCCAATTGCACTTGCTTCCTCCCAGCTCCCAAGTCTCCAGCCGCCCTACTGAGTATAGGGTAACACAGATGGTTGAGTCTACAGAGCTGTTCAGTCACACTATAACCTGGGAATCAGAGGTCTGCTCCAAAGCTGCAGTGAGTCCAGACGAGTTAATGGTCTGCCTGATGCCCAGATGCTTTGTGAGTCGGATCCAGGCCCAGGTGAAGAAGGTTCTGAGCATAATGTAGGCCCTCCTTCCCAAACTGTAACTCCTCTTGGTGGAGACAATGAGGAAGATGATAATGAGACTCAAATACCTGATTGGAATGACAACTTGACTTTTTGGTCAGGGCAGGAAGAGGTTGTCTCTGAGGATGAGGGGTGTGAAGGACGACAAGGCTTTGGAAGATACAGAAGCATGGTATAAGGATACAAGGAAGTTATGGAAGTTATTGTGGATTGAACATCGTGATGTGTATGCGTGCATACTGACAAGATGACACTGGCAGAAGCTGCTGTACCCGTGCTTATGCTGACACATTCCAGATACCCACACAGACCCACCACCCTGTGTCCAGTTCTCAATATGGATGGCACACCTTAAACTCCAGCGAACCAGGGTGCACCCACTTCATCTCAAGCTGCCGTCTTAGCACAGACCAGACTCCGCTCTGCAGCAGTATCCGGAATATACATGAACAGGGACGGGGATGAAACAGGAGATGGAGAGCAGGAGGCTGCCGAAGAAGAATACCAGATGGCATGGGAACAGGAGAATTTCCCAGTTGGGCCTGGAGCTAGGGCAAATACAGTATCTCTCCCCAGTCTCAGTGGACCCACTCTCATCACTAGGAAATCATGGAAGCATGCCTTTAATGAAGACAGAACTGTCACAATTGGAAGCAGCAGGTGGAGACGAGTAGACACATCACCGGCTACAGTCTACTTCCTCGGCACAGCACACTCACCAGGATAGGGGAGGTGGGAGACAGACATTATCAATGTACGGGGGTACGCAGGCCACAACAGGCAGCTCTATGCATGGCTCAGATCAATCACACCGATTGGCACAGTATGAAGACCCTCCACAGCATGTTTCCCGTCCTAAGCGAGGCAGATATGTCTCCTGAAAGCCTCAGGAAGCTGCCACATTGGTGAACACCTTACCAGGCCCTGACAAGCAACTTATGCCCTTTCATCGGGAGATGAGTCAGATTCAGAAGACTCACACTGCCTCATGGGAAGATCTTATGGGATTGGCTTCTACCTGCGCCACGAGCACCCGTCCTCCAGAGAGTCCGGAAATCTACAAAGAGCCCATGATCCCAATGTGAAACGAAATGGGGTGAACGGCCACAGAATGGACATGACTCTGGCTGAACTGCAGAAGATGGCGGCGAGACAACAGCAGCAGATCGAGGCCCAGCAGCAAATGCTGGCTACAAAGGAGCAGTGATTGAAGTACCTGAAGCAGCAGGACCAGCGTCAGCAGCAGCAGGCCAGTGAGCAGGAAAAGCTGAAACGTCTGCGGGTGATTGCAGAAAATCAGGAGGCAAAGCTGAAGAAAGTGTGGGCCTTGAAGGGCCATGTGGAGCAGAAGAGGCTCAGCAATGGCAGGCTAGTTGAGGAAATTGAACAGATTAATAACATGTTCCAACAGAAACAGAAAGAACTGATGGTGGCCGTGACCAAAGTGGAAGAAATGAGTCGCCTGCAGGAAATGCTGAGGAACGGACGTATCGAGGGCTATCACGACAACCAGTCTGCTGTCCCTGAACTCGACCGTCAAAGAAGCTTCAGTTGAGGAACAAGCTGAATCAGGAGCAAACTGCAGCAGCAACGGGAGAGCCTGAACAAGCGCAACTCCGAGGTGGCCGCCATGGACAAGCGTGAGCTGCGGGACCGGCTCTGGAAGAAGAAGGTGGCTCTGCAGAAAAATGAGAAAGTGTAGAGAAGTTTTACTACCGATTGAATCAGATGTTCACAGATCTGGGATTTGATCACCATGAGAAGTCCCATAGCCAGATATGGATACAAGCCTTCGTCCGAGGTCTTCTTGAACCCGTACAGAAGCAGGTCCAGACGACGAGACCTGAATACAGACGATAGGACCCAGATATTATATTTCAGGTGACAAGGGGCATAGAAATGAACAGGCCTTCAAAACCTCCCCGGAACTGTAATGTTATGGTGTCGCAGAACCCAGGAAACAGAGGAGGACCAAGAAGTGGAGTCACCTGTTACGATTGCGGAAAGATAGGCCACATAAGGAGGAACAGGATTTCCCTCAACCCACCACCTGCCCCCTCCACCCAGCTATAGGACATAGGCAAGCCGGATCCACCAACTTACAATATGCTCTGCAAAGTCAACAGACAAGCTTGCGGCCGACTCCTACTGTATGTATGAAGGTAGAAGGAAGATCCATCCCCTTCTTAGTGGATACCAGTGCAGCCAGGAACGTGATAAGATTTGCTGACATACCTGACTCAGACTGCCTCACAGAAGAAACCATCCCATGTGTGGGTGTTGATGGAGTCATCAAGTATACCCCTATGACCTGCCCATTGAGCGTCAGACTGCAACCCACACAGAGCATGTTATCTCGATTGGTGGTGTCCAACACCTGTCCAGTGAATCTACTGGGAACTGACTTACTGACGAAGTTACACGCCAACATCTCCTTCCAGGCAAATGGTACTGTCACACTTACTACGGCTCTGGACCAGGAAGAAGTTTCACGGGTTTTCTGCCTCTTTCACTTTGCTGAGACAATGCAACCTACGGAAGCAGCCTGACTTTCACAGATACCAAACATCCTGTGGGCCCAAGGCCCTGAAGACATTGGAAGGCTCCCAGTTCAGCCAGAGGAAGTCAAGTTTAAACCAGGAGCCCGCTTACCCCTTAAGCCCCAGTACCCTGCAATGATGCTATCACACAACAATTGACGCCCTACGTCAAGAATGGAGCATTCATCCCGACCAAGTCACCATGCAACACCCCAGCCAAGAAGAAAACACCTAAGGGACAACCTACCAAGTTTCGCATGGTGCAAGATCTACGGGCAGTGAATGAAGCCACAGTCTTGGATACTCCGATACTCCAATCTCCAGGTGTGATGTCTTGAACCCTGCAACTCTCATCCCTCTTCCAAGGGGGAAATGTGACATCTCTATCACTTCGGTGGAAGAGGAAGCCAACTTTGGAATGGCTCAGCATGACTGTCTGGCGCTTATGAGACAAGAAACCTCCGGATTTGACACAGTCACAGATACGCCGCTGGAAGACCCAGATTTGACTCTCTTCATGGATGGATCAAGATATGCGGACCAAGAAGGACAGTTTCACACGGGTATGGCGGAGGTCACAGAAGATACTGTGTTGATGGCCAAACCACTACCCGCGTCCATGTCTGCACAGGAAGCAGAATTGGTTGCATTGACCGAAGGTTGCAAGATGGCAGTCCAGAAGAAAGTGAACATTTATACCGATTCCCGCTATGGATTTGGCATCTGCCATGACTACGGGCCTATCTGGAGGGCGAGAGACTTCATTACAGCAAATGGAACTCAAATACGCCACCATAGAGCGGTGAAGGAATTGCTGGAGTTCTTGCTGATGCCAGAAAGAGTCGCGGTACTTAAGGTAAAGGCACACACTGGGGGGACCTCAAGAGAAGCCGTGGGGAATGACTTGACTGACAGGGCAGCTAAGGAAGCAGCAGTGAAGCCACTCATCACAGAACCCTCCAACTTGTATCTCTTGACAGACTCAGGACAAGAAGAAGACTCAGGACAAGAAGAAGATTAGGACAAGAAGAAGACTCAGGACAAGAAGAAGATCTGGACAAGTAGAAGATGGATGAACAATCCTGGGAGAACATGGTCCTGACCCTGCAGAAGCAAGCATCCAATGAAGAGAAGGAAAAATAGATCCAAGATGGAGCTGTGCAAGTTAAGAAGCATCTGATACTACTGAAAGGAAAACCATGCCTTCAATGAGCCCTCTACCCAATGATTGCCAGATGGGCCCATGGCCCCACCCATCAATCATCAAAATGAAGATGCACAATCTTGTGAGACAGTACTACCACGAACCTGGCTTTTCAACAATGGCAGCAAATTACACCAGAAGATGCCTAGTCTGTGCCCGGTGTAACCCAGGAAAAACAGAGAAAACTCCACAGAAGTGTACACCTAGACCCTTGTACCCCTTCCAATGCATACAGGTTGACCACATTCAGATGCCGCCCTCAGGAGGATTTGAATATGCACTGGTAGTCATGGACATATTCTCTGGATGGCCAGAAGCTTTCCCTGTGAAGAACCAATCTGCTAAAATCACTGCAAAGAAACTCCTCTCAGAGATAGTGTGCAGATATGGGGTTCCAGAAACCATCGAGAGTGACCAAGGGCCAGCATTCACAGCCAATCTGACCAAAGAGATATGGCAGGCCCTGGGGACAGGGTTAGCCCTTCATACTCCATATCATCCCAAAAATTCAGGAAGGGTCGAGAGAGGAAACGGGGTATTAAAGGAAAAAATGCTGAAAGAAGCGCAGGAAACGGGGAAGCCGTGGCATGAAAGTCTTCCCCTCGCATTGTTCAGTGTCAGACACACCCCAGGTAGTGCAACTAAGCTAAGTCCCTATGAGATTCTGTTTGGAAGTGCCCCAGACTAGGGTTGTATTTCCCCCGACAGTTGAACCTACAGTATGACAGTTTGACTAAGTTTGTTACCGAAATAACAAAGCATTTGACTAAAATACATTCTCGGGTTTTTTCCTATCTCCCAGATCCTCAAAATTTGGAGGGAACCCATCAGATCCAGCCAGGAGATTGGGTTCTCATCAAAAGGTTCAGCAGACGTGGCCTCGATCCCAGATACGACAGCCCCTTCCAAGTCCTGCTGGTCACCTCTATGGCTGTGAAGGTTGAAGGAAGGCCTACATGGATCCACACATCCCACTGCAAGAAGGCACCAGATCCAGAAGCCAAAAATGACTGTTTTGCTCCTTAATCCTGATACACATACCCAGTATAAAGCAGGGGGGAGCAGGTCACAAGATGGTGGAAGGTCATGTAGGAGAGAATATGGGAGATCATACGGGAGGTCATGTTAGCACCACAGCTACAAGGGTCACATATCAGTTTGACTTCTACACCATAGTAAACAGATGCACATGACACAAGATCTACAACAGCTATGGGTAATATGGGGGATATAGACCAGTCCAGGCAAAATAATAATAAATAATAAAATAATAAAATCTTTATTTATATAGCGCCAACATATTCCGCAGCTCTTTACAATACAGTGGGTAATAGATGAAAATACACAGTATAACGCAGTAAGAGAATACACAATACAGTAATTCCAGTAGAGAAAGAAAACAGTACAATAATAGGAAACAATACAATAAGCATAAAATCAATATAAAAATACAATAGATAAAACAATAAGGGTGACCCTGCTCAAGAGCTTACAATCTACAACGAGATACTGGTTATACAAAGTACAGGGGCTTATCACACTAATGGTCCAGGCATCTTGAGGAAATGGGGGATAGAACTAAAGTTACATGAATGGTCACCAGACAATCCGTGTAGACCTTTTAGGTTTGGTGGAATTTGAAGAAGAGTTATGTCGAGAGAGCTAGTGAATGGGCTATGTACAGTACAAAGGAATTTTGTTAGGGGGCATGATAGGACGTATTGAAAAGATGTGTTTTTAGTGATCGTCTGAAGCCATGCAAGTTGTGGATGGTCCTGATTTCTTGGGGTAGAGCATTCCAGAGAATTGGTGCGGCTCGTGAGAAGTCTTGGAGCCGGGAGTGGGAGGATCAGATTAATGCAGACGTTAGTTGAAGGTCATTTGTAAAATGTAGAGAACGGGTCGGGTGATAGACAGAGATGAGGGAGGAGATGTAGGGGGGCGCTGCATTGTCAAGAGCTTTGTGGGTGAGAACAAGCAATTTGAACTTTATCCTGCAGTGTATAGGCAACCAATGCAATGACTGGCACAGATCGGAGGCATCTGAGTAACAATTGGCCAGGTAGGTGATCCTGGCTGCTGCATTAAGGATGGACTGTAGAGGGGAGAGTTTAGAGAGGGGGAGGCCAATTAACAGAGAATTGCAATAATCAAGGCGGGAGTGGATTAGGGCCACAGTGAGGGTTTTAGTTGTTTCCATGGTGAGAAAGGGGCAGACTCTAGAGATGTTCTTCAAGTGTAAGTGACAAGAACGAACAAGAGATTGTATATAGGAGGTGAAGGATAGATCGGTGTCAAACGTGACACCCAGACAGCGAGCCTGCTGCCTAGGAGTTATCGTGGTACTGCACACTGAGAGAGAGATGTCAGATTTAGGGAGGTTAGTGGAGGGCGGGAGCAAAAGAAGTTCAGTTTTTGAGACGTTGAGTTTTAAATAGAGAGTCGACATGATGTTGGAAACAGCAGCTAGACAGTCATTGGTGTTCTTTAACACCGCAGGGGTAAGGTGAGAGGCTGAAGTGTACAATTGTGTGTCGTCAGCATACAGATGGTACTAGAAGCCAAATCTGCTGATGGTGTGTCCAATCAGGGCTGTGTAGAGAGAGAAGAGAATAAGTCCAAGGACTAAACCCTGAGGGACCCCAATAGTGAGAGGAAGAGGGGGGAAGTAGAGCCAGCTAATGATACACTGAAAGAGCGGTCAGAAAGATAGGAAGAGAGCCAGGAGAGAGCGGTGTCCTTTATACCAATGCAGTGCAACATAGAGAATAGGAGATGGTGGTCAACAGAGTCAAAAGCTGCAGAGAGATCTAGAAGACTAAGCAGAGAGTGGTCGCCATTCCGTTTTGCTGTCAGTAGGTCATTGGTCACTTTGATGAGGGCAGTTTCTGTAGAGTGAAGGGGGCGGAAGCCAGACTGCAATGGATCTAGAAGAGAGTGAGTGGAGAGGTAACGGGTGAGGCGGGAGTAGACCAGGCGCTCCAGGAGTTTAGAGATGAAAGGGAGGTTGGAGACTGGTCTGCAGTTATTTGTGCAGTATGGTTCGAGAGAAGCTTTCTTTAATAATGGAGTAATGATCGAGTGTTTGAAGGAGGAGGGGAAGATGCCAGAAGAGAGGGAGAGGTTGAAGATTTTGGTTAGGTGAGTGTTGACGACCGGACGGAGAGACTGGAGTAGGTGTGACGGGATGGGGTCAGTGGTGCATGTAGTGGGACGAGAAGAAGAGAGGAGCCTGGCAACCTCTTCTTCTGTAACTGGGTGAAATGTGGAGAGTGAGCTGGAGGAGATGTGGGGAAGAATGGGAGTGTCAGCGCTTACAGGCTGGGAGCTGATTTCCTGGCGGATGTTGTCTATTTTCTCCATAAAGTAAGAGACCAGATCATCAGCACAGAGGTCGGTGATGGGGACCTGCACTTTAGGACTGAGGAGAGAGTGAAAGGAGTCAAAGAGTTTTTTTGGATTGTTAGATAGTGAGGAAATCAGGGTGGTGAAGTAGGTTTGTTTGGCAAGGTGAAGGGCGGAGTTGTACGTTTTTAGCATGAATTTATAATGGATAAAGTCTTCTGGTGAGCGAGTTTTTCTCCATAGGCGTTCAGCACTTCTAGAGCATCGCTGGAGAAATCGAGTTTGTGATGTGAGCCAGGGCTGTTTTGTTCTATGTTTGGAGGTTCTGAGGGTGAGGGGCGCAATTTGGTCCAGGGTGCTTCTGAGACTATTATTATAGTGATTTACTGCCAGATCTTGACAGGAGAATGAGGAGATTGGGGACAGTGATGAGATGAGGGAGTCTGTGAGTGCATGAGGGTTAATGGCCTGTAGATTTCTGGATGTTTGCTAGGTAGGGGTGGGCTGTGGTGTGTGAGGGTTAGTAAGTGAGAAGGAGAGAATGTTGTGGTCAGAGAGAAGAGGCGAGTTATCTAAGGAGGAGGTAGAGCAGAGCCGGGTAAAGATCAGGTCAAGGGTGTTGCCACCCTTGTGTGTCTCAGAGGTTGAGAGCTGTGAGAGGCCAAGTGACGTGGTTAGAGATAGGAGCTGGGATGCAGATGAGGAGATGGAGCTGTTTATGGGGATGTTAAAGTCTCCCAGAATGAGGGTTGGTAATTCTGAGGACATGAAGTGTATCAACCATGTGGAGAAATGGTCGAGGAACTGGGTGGGTGACCCAGGGGGCGGTATACCACCGCTACTCTGAGAGGAAGGGGATGGAATAGCCTAATGGTGTGAACCTCAAAAGAGGGGAATGAGAGTGATGGGGCTGGAGGGATGACCTGGAAAGTACATTGTGGGGACAGGAGTAAGCCAACTCCACCCCCATGTCTATTCCCAGGTCTCGGGGAATGAGAAAAATGTAAGCCGCCGTAAGAAATAGCAGCAGGGGAAGCAGTGTCTGAATCCTGGATCCAGGTTTCAGTGAGAGCCAGGAGGTCGAGAGAGTTAGTGAGAAAGTAGTTATGAATGAAGGGATGTTTGTTGCATACAGACCGTGGATTCCAGAGAGCGCAATTAAAAGAGGGAGATGAAGGTGTGCAGGTGATGTTAATAAGGTTAGTGAGGTTTCTGTGTGTGGTGGGAGCTGGGTTGAAGTAAGCAGAGGGCGGACTAGGGTTGGGAGAGATATCACCTGACAGGAGCAGCAGTAAAAAGAGAAAGAGCAGATAGTTTTTGGAATTAGAACATGATTTATTTTGACAAACTTTGGAATATGATGGGCTGAGAGTCTTCAGTACACTGAAGATATCATGGCAGCTGTACATAGAGTAGGGCAGGAGAGAGGGGCTGATGTGAATGAGTGGTGATAGAGGGGGGTAGGGTGATAAAAGTTTGTGGCGAGAGCACATAAGACAACAAACAATGAAATAAAAGACATGGTAAAGGTTAATAGTGAATGGAGTTATACACAGTGTTTGAGTGGCCTCTATGTCATTGTCTTCCAGTCGCACCACATGGACAGCAGAGATGAGTGGAGGACTGTGCAGTTGCACGTACCGCTGTTATTTTAAGTACTGAAAACATTGATAACACCTGCTCCATTCAACTTATACCATTCAAATGACCAAGACATGAGTCCAGGTGAGAGAAGGGAGGAGGAGGGAGCAGGAGGACAGCTCACAGCAGTGAGTAATTAACACAATGCAGTTAAGAGAACATTTGGCTAGCATTAAAGCTGCACAAAAAGACATATTCAAATGGAAGGAGAATAGGTGTAAGAAGCAAACACTTATCAATATGCAAAAACTAAATTTGGAGTATGATACATGGAATTGTAATCAGGGAAATAACAGCAGCGTACCCGTTAACACAAAGAGAGAGGAGTACATAGGATTCTAGGGTGCAGTGGGTATTCTGTGTTCGCAGTTCAGACGTACCCGTTAACATAGACGGAGAGGAGTACATAGGATTGTAGGGTGCAGTGGGTATTCTGGGTTTGCAGTTCAGACGTACCTGTTAACACAGAGGGAGAGGAGTACATAGGATTCTAGGGTGCAGTGGGTATTCTGGGTTCACAGTTCAGATGTACCCGTTAACACAGAGGGAGAGGAGTACATAGGATTCTAGGGTGCAGTGGGTATTCTGGGTTCGCAGTTCAGACGTACCCGTTAACACAGAGGGAGAGGAGTACATAGGATGCTAGGGTGCAGTGGGTATTCTGGGTTCGCAGTCCAGACGTACCCGTTAACACAGAGGGAGAGGAGTACATAGGATTGTAGGGTGCAGTGGGTATTCTGGGATCACAGTTCAGACGTACCCATTAACACAGAGGGAGAGGAGTACATAGGATTCTAGGGTGCAGTGGGTATTCTGGGTTCGCAGTTCAGACTTACCTGCTCCATTCAAACTGTACCATTCAAATGAACGCAAAAAAACGCAAAGATAAATGGGGTAGAAGCCTGCCAGACCACATGATCCGGACCAAGGGTAGATGGGAGCATAGCCAAAGCTCTAAAAGGACTCACAGTCCTGTAAGAAGAATTAGCTCATAATTCTGGTGTTAAGGATCCATGGGACACTTGGTTTGGGTGGTGGGATGGATGGCAGAAAGCACTTATCAAACTAGGTATAAAAATTAGTGATGAGCGAGTACTAAAATGCTCGGGTGCTCGAAGCTCGGGCCGAGCATCGCGAGATTCTCGTGTACTCGGCCCGAGTACCGAGCCCAATGTTATTCTATGGGAGACACGAGTATTTTTATGAAATGACTGCCGGCAGCATGGAAAAAGCCTAAAAATGTCACAAAAGTCTCAGAAGAGTGCTGAAATGACATGGCAACACCATGGGGAAGACCCCTGGAAGCATTTCTCACTCAAAAGTCACAGCTGTGAACAATGTTGTCCGAGTTTCACGCCAATTTTACGGAGTCTCCAGAAAACCTTCCAAAATGACACCAAAATTAATATTTAGGGTGGAAATGTTAAGGGCACATACCCAATAGTGAGATACAGCTGGTGTATGTTACGTTTTGTAATTACATGAAAGATTTTACGTGAAAACATTGTGCGGCACTCCGATGACCCTGAGAAGAGACGAACATGAAGCCCTGTCTTGAAATAATGTGCCCATTTTGAGGAACTGGGTCTATTGTAGTATCTTCCTTTGCCAGGGCAGTCCAAAATTGGGAGGCTCCTCATTGTCCCTGGATAGAGACGTGCAGGAGGGCCTGTAAACAAGAACTGGGTGTATTGTAGTATATCCCTTTGGCCAGGTCAGCCAAAAATTGGAAGGTTCAACAATGACCCATGCATACAGACATGTAGTAGGGCCTGTAACCCTCAAGTGGGTGTATTTTAGCCTAGGCCTTTGGCCAGGGCAGCCAAAAATTGGAAGGTTTAGCAATGACCCATGCATACAGACATGTAGTAGGGCCTGTAACCCTCAAGTGGGTGTATTTTAGCCTAGGCCTTTGGCCAGGGCAACCAAAAATTGGAAGGTTCAGCAATGACCCATGCATACAGACATGTAGTAGGGCCTGTAACCCTCAAGTGGGTGTATTGTAGTATAGCCCTTTGGTCAGGGCAGCCAAAAATTGGGAGGCTCCACATTGTCCCTGGATAGAGACGTGCAGGAGGGCCTCAAAACATTTTTCCCATTGAAAATGAGCGGGTCTCCTGTCGTTGTAATGCCCATTCTAAAAGAATGGGCGAAAAAATTTACCACTGCGAGTATACCTCAAACAACAGCCTAACTATTGTAACGGTCATCATGGTGTCACATGAGGAGAAGGAGGAGCAGTCCAGCGATTAGCCAAAGTCCTGAAGTGTGTACCCATGGGTGAGTGGAGGTACATGGCAAATTCACATAACAAAATTTTAATTCAGTTGTCATTTGCTGGTGGTGTGGTGAAGTCTGGCCCACTCCAACCCTTGTTCATCTTGATCAGAGTCAGCCTGTCAGCATTTTCAGTTGACAGGCGGGTGCGTTTATCAGTGATGATTCCACCTGCAGCACTGAAACACGCTCTGATAAAACGCTAGCGGCAGGGCAGGCCAGGACTTCCAAGGCGTAGAGAGCCAATTCATGCCACGTGTCCAGCTTGGAGACCCGATAATTGAAAGGCACAGAGGAATCTGGCAGTACAGTTGTTCGATCTGCAAGGTACTCCTTCAGCATCTGCCCAAACTTAGCATTTCTGGTGGCACTACCCCGCACCTCAGGGGCTGTGGTACGTGAGGGGCTGAGAAAACTGCCCCACATCGTAAAGACAGTTCCCCTACCTCTGGCGGATTGGACCTGTGCCCCTCTCGGCCGTAGGCCTTGGTTGTCCACCGAATCCTGACCTATGCCGCTAGCGTTTTGTGAGGGGAAGATTTCACTACTTCCGTGACTATGGCCCTGTGGAACTGCTGCATTTTGGCTGACCTCTCCGCCTCAGGAATGAGAGACATAAAGTTCTCCTTGTAGCGTAACAGTGTTGCCAACCAGTACTGATTGTCGGCCAAGATGTTCTGAACGCGAGGGTCACGAGACAGGCAGCTTACCATAAAGTCAGCCATGTGCGCCAGACTCTTAACAGCCATCACTTCAGTATCCAGACCAACACGATGACTGAACATGCTGTCCTCCTCCTCCTCCTCCTCCTCATCTCCCCTGTCCTCTGGCCAGCCACGCTGAATCGAGGGTATGACTGGTGTGCATGTCATATCCTCAATTTGGCCAGAGAGTTGCTCCATGTCTTCATCCTCCTCCTCCTCGTCATAGTCCTCCACTACACGTTGTGATGAGATGAGGCTGGGCTGTGTGTTTTCACCCACACCCACTACTGTTTCTTGCTCCAAGTCATCGCGCTCGGCCTGCAATGCATCCTCTTTGATTTTCAGCAGAGACCGTTTTAGAAGGCAGAGTAGTGGTATGGTGACGCTAATAATGGTGTCATCGCCACTCACCATCTTGGTGGAGTCCTCAAAGTTTAGGACGGTGCGTAGGTCCGACATCCATCTCCACTCCTCAGGTGTTATGTGTGGAGTTTGACCCATTTCCCGACGGCTTAGGTGATGCAGGTAGTCCACAACTGCCCTCTTCTGCTCACATATCCTGAACAACATGTGCAGAGTTGAATTCCAACGCGTGGGGACATCACACACCAGTCTGTGGGCCGGAAGACGCAAACGGCGCTGAAAGCCGGCAAGGCCGGCTGAAGCAGCAGGTGACTTGCGAAAATGCGCAGACAGACGCCGAACTTTTACCAGCAGGTCAGACACCTCTGGGTATGACTTCACAAACCTCTGAACCACCAGGTTGAGCACATGGGCCACGCATGGAACATGCGTCAGCTGCCCTCGCCTCAAAGCTGCCACCAGGTTCCGGCCATTATCACACACGACCTTTCCTGGCTTTAGGTTCAGAGGTGTGAGCCAGTGATCTGCCTGCTGTTTCAGAGCTGTCCACACCTCTTCTGCATTGTGGGGTTTGTCACCTATGCAGACCAGCTTCAGCACAGCCTGTTGCCGCTTTGCAGAGGCAGTGCTGCAGTGCTTCCGGCTTGGGACTGGTGTGGAGGGGTACAGTGGATGAGGATGCGCAGGAGGAGGAGGCTGAGGAGCATGACATTCCGGAGCTGTAGAGTGTCGGTGAAACCCTGACAGAGGTAGGGCCTGCTATCCTTGGTGTGGAAACGACGTGTTCCGTCCCTCACTCACACTGGGTCCCAGCCTCCACAATATTAATCCAGTGTGCCGTCAAGGAGTTGTAGCGGCCTTGCCCACAAGCACTTGTCCACGTGTCTGTGGTTAGGTGGACTTTGGCTGAAACAGCATTGTTCAGGGCACGTGTGATGCTGTTGGACACGTGGTTATGCAATGCGGGGACGGCACATCTGGAGAAATAGTGGCGGCTGGGGACCGAGTAACGTGGGACAGCAGCCGCCATCAGGTCGCGGAATGCGTCCGTCTCCACCAGCCGGAAAGGCAACATTTCTAGCGCTATGAGTCGCGAAATGTGATCATTCAGGACTGTGGCATGTGGGGCGTTGGCAGCGTATTTGCGCCTGCGTTCAAATGTTTGCTGAATGGATAATTGAACGCTGCGCTGGGACAAGGACGTGCTTGATGGTGGTGTAATTTGTGCGTGGGCAACTTCAGGTGCAGGGCCGGAGGCTTGTTCGCGGCCAGCATGGACAGGGGATTGGCTCGCACGCACAACAGGCGAAGACGTAGCAGTGACATCAGCAAGCACCGCTCCTCGACTCTGTTGTACTTCCCACAAAGTCGGGTGCTTGGCTGACATGTGCCTGATCATGCTGGTGGTGGTCAGGCTGCTAGTTTTCGTACCCCTGCTGATACTGACATGGCAGGTGTGGCAAATGGCCTTTTTAGAGTCTTCTGGAGCCAACTTAAAAAACTCCCAGACTCGGGAAGACCGAACATTTGCACAGGCACCTTGAGTCGTGTTGTTGTTCCGGGGAACGGTTGCCTGCCTTCTGCCTGCGGACGCAACCCTGCTTCGTACTTCCTGTTGGGATGCTACGCCTCCCTCACCCTGTGCACTGCTGTCCTCGCTCTGCATATACTCCTGCCAAGTTGGGTCAGCTACTGGATCATCCACCATGTCGTCTTCCTCTTCCGCACCCTGATCCTCCTCCTGACTTCCTGGCAATTGTGTCTCATCATCATCCACCCCTTGTTGAGACACTTTGACAACGTTCCGTTCGTCATAACGTGGCTGCTCAAATATTTGGGCATCTGTACATACCATCTCCTCATCACCCACTTCAAGAGGAGGTGGCGACAGGCCAGATTCTGCAAATGGATACGTGAACAGCTCTTCCGAGTGTCCTAGTGTGGGATCAGTAATGTCCGTGGACGTGTACTCGGCCAGGTGGTAGGAAGGAGGATCAGGTTGGGAAATGTGCGGTGCAGTATCACGGCTACTGACAGTTGACCATGTGGAAGACAGGGTGTTTGTGGAGGTGCCCATCTGACTTGAAGCATTATCCGCTATACAAGTAACAACCTGTTGACACTGGTCTTGGTTCAACAGTGGTGTACTGCTGCAGGCCCCAAGAATTTGGGACAGGACGTGCGAGCGAGGAGATGTGGCCCTTTGTTGTTGCGAAATTAGTGCTTGCACACGACCTCGGCCTCTGCCTGCACCACCATCACGTCCACTTCCTTGTTCCTTGCCAACGCCCTTGCCAACGCCTTTGCGCATTTTGCCTGTATAGAGCGACAACTGTCTGGTGACTGTAGAGGTCACAGGAGATTAGGATTTTAGTTCCCTAACCTGTATCAAGGTATGACTTACACCAGTCTGGTGACTGTTGAGATCACAAGAGATTAGGATTTTAGTTCCCTAACCTGTATCAAGTTATGACGTACACCAGTCTGGTGACTGTTGAGATCACAAGAGATTAGGATTTTAGTTCCCTAACCTGTATCAAGGTATGACGTACACCAGTCTGGTGACTGTAATGGTTTCAGGAGAGGATTTTAGTCCCTAACCTGTATCAAGGTATGACGTACACCAGTCTGGTGACTGTTGAGATCACAAGAGATTAGGATTTTAGTTCCCTAACCTGTATCAAGGTATGACGTACACCAGTCTGGTGACTGTTGAGATCACAAGAGATTAGGATTTTAGTTCCCTAACCTGTATCAAGGTATGACGTACACCAGTCTGGTGACTGTAATGGTTTCAGGGAAGGATTTTAGTCCCTAACCTGTATCAAGGTATGACGTACACCAGTCTGGTGACTGTAATGGTTTCAGGAGAGGATTTTAGTTCCCTAACCTGTATCAAGGTATGACGTACACCAGTCTGGTGACTGTTGAGATCAAAAGAGATTAGGATTTTAGTCCCTAACCTGTATCAAGGTATGACGTACACCAGTCTGGTGACTGTAATGGTTTCAGGAGAGGATTTTAGTCCCTAACCTGTATCAAGGTATGACGTACACCAGTCTGGTGACTGTAATGGTTTCAGGAGAGGAATTTAGTCCCTAACCTGTATCAAGGTATGACGTACACCAGTCTGGTGACTGTTGAGATCACAAGAGATTAGGATTTTAGTTCCCTAACCTGTATCAAGGTATGACGTACACCAGTCTGGTGACTGTTGAGATCACAAGAGATTAGGATTTTAGTTCCCTAACCTGTATCAAGGTATGATGTACACCAGTCTGGTGACTGTTGAGATCACAAGAGATTAGGATTTTAGTTCCCTAACCTGTATCAAGGTATGACGTACACCAGTCTGGTGACTGTTGAGATCACAAGAGATTAGGATTTTAGTTCCCTAACCTGTATCAAGGTATGACGTACACCAGTCTGGTGACTGTAATGGTTTCAGGGAAGGATTTTAGTCCCTAACCTGTATCAAGGTATGACGTACACCAGTCTGGTGACTGTAATTGTTTCAGGAGAGGATTTTAGTTCCCTAACCTGTATCAAGGTATGACGTACACCAGTCTGGTGACTGTTGAGATCATAAGAGATTAGGATTTTAGTCCCTAACCTGTATCAAGGTATGACGTACACCAGTCTGGTGACTGTAATGGTTTCAGGAGAGGATTTTAGTCCCTAACCTGTATCAAGGTATGACGTACACCAGTCTGGTGACTGTAATGGTTTCAGGAGAGGATTTTAGTCCCTAACCTGTATCAAGGTATGACGTACACCAGTCTGGTGACTGTTGAGATCACAAGAGATTAGGATTTTAGTTCCCTAACCTTTATCAAGGTATGACGTACACCAGTCTGGTGACTGTTGCGATCACAAGAGATTAGGATTTTAGTTCCCTAACCTGTATCAAGGTATGACGTACACCAATCTGGTGACTGTTGAGATCACAAGAGATTAGGATTTTAGTTCCCTAACCTGTATCAAGGTATGACGTACAGCAGTCTGGTGACTGTAATGGTTTCAGGAGAGGATTTTAGTCCCTAACCTGTATCAAGCAATGACGTACACCAGTCTGGTGACTGTTGAGATCACAAGAGATTAGGATTTTAGTTCCCTAACCTGTATCAAGGTATGACGTACACCAGTCTGGTGACTGTTGAGATCACAAGAGATTAGGATTTTAGTTCCCTAACCTGTATCAAGGTATGACGTACACCAGTCTGGTGACTGTAATGGTTTCAGGAGAGGATTTTAGTCCCTAACCTGTATCAAGGTATGACGTACACCAGTCTGGTGACTGTTGAGATCACAAGAGATTAGGATTTTAGTTCCCTAACCTGTATCAAGGTATGACGTACACCAGTCTGGTGACTGTAATGGTTTCAGGAGAGGATTTTAGTCCCTAACCTGTATCAAGGTATGACGTACACCAGTCTGGTGACTGTTGAGATCACAAGAGATTAGGATTTTAGTTCCCTAACCTGTATCAAGGTATGACGTACACCAGTCTGGTGACTGTTGAGATCACAAGAGATTAGGATTTTAGTTCCCTAACCTGTATCAAGGTATGACGTACACCAGTCTGGTGACTGTAATGGTTTCAGGAGAGGATTTTAGTCCCTAACCTGTATCAAGGTATGACGTACACCAGTCTGGTGACTGTAATGGTTTCAGGAGAGGATTTTAGCTCCCTAACCTGTATCAAGGTATGACGTACACCAGTCTGGTGACTGTTGAGATCACAAGAGATTAGGATTTTAGTCCCTAACCTGTATCAAGGTATGACGTACACCAGTCTGGTGACTGTAATGGTTTCAGGAGAGGATTTTAGTCCCTAACCTGTATTAAGGTAGTACGTACACCAGTCTGGTGACTGTAATGGTGTCAGGAGAGGATTTTAGTCCCTAACCTGTATTAAGGTAGTACGTACACCAGTCTGGTGACTGTAATGGTTTCAGGAGAGGATTTTAGTCCCTAACCTGTATTAAGGTAGTACGTACACCAGTCTGGTGACTGTAATGGTGTCAGGAGAGGATTTTAGTCCCTAACCTGTGTTAAGGTAGTACGTACACCAGTATGGTGACTGTAATGGTGTCAGGAGAGGATTTTAGTCCCTAACCTGTATTAAGGTAGTACGTACACCAGTCTGGTGATTGTAATGGTGTCAGGAGAGGATTTTAGTCACTAACCTGTATTAAGGTAGTACGTACACCAGTCTGGTGACTGTAATGGTGTCAGGATTGGATTTTACTCCCTAACCTGTATTAAGGTAGTAAGTTCAAGAGTGTGGTGACTCTAATGTTCACAGAAAAGCTTGGATTCCGATCTGTATCACCCTGCCTATATCCTCCTAGATTAGTCCTGAGAAGGACTGTTCTGATCACTGGAAAGCTTGGACTCCGATCTGGATCACCCTGCCTATATTTCCTCCTAGATTAGTCCTGAGAAGGACTGTTGTGGTCAGCAGCAGTTTGCAGCCCTGCTCTGGATCTACCTGTAAGGGCCACAAATCTGTCCCTAAGCAGCAGCAGACACTCTCCCTACACTGACTGTCTGGATGGCTGTGTGCCGAGCACAGCGCGCCGGGAGTTATAAAGGCTCGGTCACGCTGTGCAGGGCGGCCAATCACTGCTATGCCACAACTAACAGGGCTGTGGCATTGCAGTGGTCTGCCAGCCAATCCCTGCACGCGGGCTGGCTCTCAAAAGAGCGCCAACATGCAGAGATGACGACCACGAGCACAGCACGAGTATCGAGAGATTACTCGGTGCTCGCCGAGTAGCCCGAGTACAGTGATACTCGTGCCAGTACCGAGTAGTGGCGAGCATGCTCGCTCATCACTAATAATAATCATTTGTGTTCTATTCGTAGTGGCTCTAATTTCATGCTGTGTAATACCATCCATCAAGAAGATGATGTCTGACGCCATGAAGGAGAAAGTGACCGCAATGTATGCAGATCTCAGAGGCCTCGATGATGAAGGAGAAATATACACCTGGGAATGATGCCATTGCCATTGCCGCAAGATCCCTTGGAGAAACACGAGAACTTAAGATCCATCTTAGAATACAGAGTAAGGACAGTTTAGGGTGCGGCTAAGGCCAACTGCAAAGGGATTCCGACGTTACGGTTTGTCTCAATGTTGGTGGAGTCTCCTCCCCTTTACCGTACCTTTTCCCCCTCCGTCGCCTAGGGCAAAGATTTAGGGTAAGATTTTGAATATCTCCAAAGGGGGGAATGTTATGGCAATAAATAGTTAATAACTTATTTAACTCTTATAGAAGTCATTCAGAAATCTTCCCGTGTGCAGACTGCAGCATCCCTTATCCTCCCCCTCCCTTCAAATTTCACTGTCTTGGAATTAGCTGCACGGAAGCGGTTATCAGCATGGACCGAATGTACTGTACTAATTCAAGGCAGAATTGGAATACTAACTCACAGAATATAATTGAATGTTTTTTCAAAATAAAATGTAGATTCAGCATAACATGATGCAATCACCCCTACTAACACCCCTTTTAATATCTCTTTAAGGAGTCATATAAAACTGTTAACCCCTCCCTTAATAAAGGTCTTTGACTTGTTGTCAGCGTGGTTCTTACGGTGGCGTGCACACACTTGGACAAAGCATCAATTTGGCGGCAGACAATTCAGATGACAGCCCACCCGGAAGGTGTGGAGGGCATCCATTACAAGAGAATGCACAGCTGGGTGGAAGAGGCAGAGAGAGTGCAGAGGGCCAGAGACTGTACACAGGGGACAAAGACAGCACATGTGCACTTACTCACGTGGTCGCCATATTTGAACACTTAAGGTACCATTACACAGAGATATATTGCTTGCAACTCACTGGTTGCAGTGAAATCATGGACACATTGTTCCATTTTGTACACGGCAACAAAATGGAACAATGTGTCCATGATTTCACTGCAATCAGTGAGTTGCAAGCAATATATCTCTGTGTATAACGATGACAGTGACATGACGCATCACACTGCCCAACCGCTTCCATCACAAAATTAAAGTAATTACAGGATTACGTCAGAGGGGAACTTGGTGGGAGCTAATAAAGTGGATAACGAGGTGTCTCTCTCTATTTTATATGCAACAAAGGATTTCTCTCTATGTGTGTGTATTTTTTTTTAATCTTTACTGAAAGTATTGCTAATGGCCGACTGTCATACTGACGGCTGACATTAGCAATAGGGTTTGACGTCAGCTTAAAAAAAAAGCTGACATCAACCCCTTTATTACCCAGTCTGCCACCGCTACACAGCAGCTGAAAGAGCAGGGTAACTGCTAGTTTTGGTGTCTCTCATGCAAGTGGTAATTCTAGGGGGCTGCTGGTTGCAATTTTCCATGTGTGGGGCCCAGAACGCGTGTGTATCACCATGCTGAAAATTCCAGCCATCAGCTGCCTGCGTTAACTTGGCTGGCAATAGAACATACGGTGAAGCCCATGCCAAGTTTTTTAAATTATTTAGTTAAATAATTATAAAATTAAGTGCTCCCCTGTATTCTTTTATTGTCAGCTAAGATAACACCAGGCAGCAAGGGATGGCAGCCTGTAGCTGCTTGGTTTACCAGTGCTGGCAATAGAAAATACAGTGAATTCCCACACATTTTCTACGAGGAAATTAAGCACTTTATTTCTTAAAAAAATTACAGAAGCAGGTTTTTAAGGAAAAATACATTTATTTACATATATTGGGAGAGAGCATGGGGAGAGAGAGACAAGGGAGAGACCGCACAGGGGAAGAGATGGCCGCCGCCCCAGTGCCACATAGCCCACCACCATCATGGTGTCACTACCCTACCAATGCAATAGAATTGAACTCACATCTAGTTTTAATACATGTATCCCCACTATGTACTGTGTAATGGACATGTCAGACCGTACAGGGACATAGTCTGATCTTACCACATAAAGACATTACAGCACGGGATAACAGCTGATTCATTCTGGGAAGTAAAACACGTTTAAAACAGGCCTAGAGTTTTTTCTCACAGAAAGAATCAGCTGTGATCCCGTCTTATAATGTCTATATACTTTCACATATTTCTCTGCCCAGGAGATGTGGTATGATCAGACTATGACCTCAGAAATAGCCATTACACAGAACATAGCAGGGACACATATATAAGATTATCACAGCATAGGGATATGTGTTTTATTCAAATTGTGGAATTTATTGATCTAGGGGTGTCGTTACACCTGCCGACGCCGCCGGAAATGTTGGCGGCGACTTGGGGGTGTGCGCATGTTTTTGGCGCCCCGCCAGCGTCGCCGTCCCCCATTTACATGGGGCGACACCTCCGGCAGCGCCTTGGCGACCTGACAGGCGGCATCGCCGCTGGGGTGTCTCAAAACCCCAGCGGCAATGCAGGATAATGGCTATGGCTCCCATCGCCTGTCAGGTTGCCGGCGGCCGGTTACATGGGGCGATGTGTACACATCGCCCCATATCGGCCGCCTGGTTTCACATCACTGATGTGAAACCAGGCGACCTCTCGGAGGCGCCGATATCGCCCCTTTACATTAGGCGACGTAGGGGCGATGTCGCCTTCAATAGGCCACGCCCCTACGTCGCCTATGTAATCGGCGGCAATGTCGCAAGGTGTAACGAGGCCTTAAGATCCATTAATTAAAATGTACTTTTTTAAAGGACAATCCTTTTAATTTATGGTTTAAATGATTTTATATTTTGATAGCCTTGACATTTCTGGACATGATAATACGAAATACATTTATTTTTTACAAATTTTTTATTTCTTTATTTTTGAAGGGAGTAATTTTACAAGTTTATGTATTTTTTAGGTAATAAAATATTTTTCAAACACTTTTTCAATTTTAACTTGATTTCTTACTTTTCCTAAGGCTAGGGTCACACCAGCGTTTACCATTACGTTCAGGGGGGTTCTGATAAAAATATAGAATTTGGCAGCATTAACGCAGTGTTACTGTAAAGGTAAACATGGGTTAACGCTGCCAATTAATTGCTATGGCTGATGAAATCCCGTGTGCAGGTCAAACGCTGGCATATAAGTGCCAGAGCTTGAAACCTCGCGCTATTTCCTAGCGCATCACATCCCCGTCATGTGATGCGCTTGGAAATATGCTGATGTTGTCGGTGCCCAAGAAGAAGAAATCACCGGAGCTCGCCGTGGGCTTGCCGGGGAGGGTGACTATTCCTGTGCTTTTGCTGTAACACCAGATCAATTTAAAAAATGCAGCCATTGGCACAGCATTTCAGAAGTCTCATAGACTTTGCTGGCATGACAAAAATTGATCGTTTTTTTGGGCAAATACATAGCTTAAAAAACTGATCACAAATGCTCAGTGGGCACGTAGCCTATCGAAGATTACAGTTATTGAGCCATTAAAAAGGCTCCTGGCTGACATGGCAACCCATAGTGGAACAGGAAAAAGGGGGGTTTTATCAGCTTGTGGAGCGCTAAATGAATTACAAGCAGAGCATCAAATAAAATCAGACCTTTATTGGCCCCTTGTGCTGCCACAACGCGTTTCAACAGTACTCTACTGTCTTCCTCAGGTGTACAAGGGGATGACAGGAGAAATGGGTTATAAAGGGGCTGTTTACTTACAATTGGCCAATTGCACACAGTAATTGTACAATGCTTAACTCTATACACAGTTGTCACTTGGGTATAAGGTAGCCAGTGTGTGCACGCTATGTCAGTTGCATGATTGAAATGCAGCTGTCAGTGATGGATAGCTGCATGTAACTACTTACTGCAGCAATCAGTGCTTGCATAACAGTTAAGGTTCCGCTAAGGTACCGTCACATGGGGCAACGTCGCTGGCAACTCAGGGGCGTGGCGAAGTTGCGGCAACATCGCTAGTGCGTTGCTACGTGTAACAGGGTGATTTCAACGGTGATAAGTTGCTTGAGCGGAGTTGCCAGGTTTCCCAACGTGTTGGGAAACCAGGCGATGTTGCTTAGGCAATCTGCTATGATCGCCCTTTGTGACACCGCAACAGCAATTTTGAAAACAACTTCTGAGATCATGAAAGGTGTGGCTGGGCGTATTTGTAAATCCTCACCCCATCTGTGGCAATTGGTGGATCATACTGCGTTCCAATTGGCAGCCCTTGGCCAAGGAGCCATATGTGATGTTCTGTGTGTTCTTTGCTGCCCATACCCATTCAGTAAGTATTGATGTGCAGACCTCTTTTCTTGTATGCCCTCATCCCTACAGCATTGCCAAAGTTAATTTGTGGCCCTCAAATGCGTTTTCCCAAACAGCAGGACCTCCTGGCCCATTTGGCAACTGGTAATAAGAAGGGTAATGTTTATGGTCCCTATTATCAAGTGAGTGACTGCTTGGACAATGCAGGATTCTCAGTAATCAGTGGCCAGCCATTTTTGGTGGTTAAGGCTGGATTTTCCACAACAGTCTGAACATGTGGCAACATTGGGAATATAATTATTGTTAAAAATATCCTATCAATGTTTGGACAACAAAATAATATGGCCACTAAATGTACTACATACTGCATTATTTAAGCTGGCTAATACATGTATATATCACAAAAAAAGAAAACAGACCAGCGGCACTCACCATAGTGGAATCTTCTGTTTATTTGACGATTCCAACAAGGTTACATGAGGAGATCGTGCTATAGGGGAGGGAGGTGCAGGGACGTCAGGTGGACGGCGGTGACCGTTTCGCAGTAGACAGCTGCTTCAACCGGTCCTGTCTGCTGCGAAACGGTCACCGTCATCCACCTGACGTCCCTGCACCTCCCTCCCCTACAGCACGATCTCCTCATGTAACCTTGTTGGAATCGTCAAATAAACAGAAGATTCAACTATGGTGAGTGCCGCTGGTCTGTTTTCTTTTTTTGTGATATATTTACACTTACCCTTAGCGGGCACCACCTGATGTTGTGCTATCAATCATTTGGACTGATTCTTACCACGGATAGTGCCCGGTTTTCTTTACCTCTGTGCTTAGAGTTTTAATACATGTATATGTTCACACACATGCATCTGATAACATAACCCTCTTAGAATGTGTAATGTTGTGCTTGTCATATTCCAAGGTATTGCGGACCTTGCATCCCTTGTTTGTGTGACATATTGGATGTAGCCATCGATAGGTACCATTTGGTACACCTACAACCATTCAGGAGCTCATTTTTAATTCCCTGCAAGTCAGGATTAGCATGGATTACAATATGTAATATCGCTGTTGTGTTCTGTGCATCACTGTAGTACCTTCAGTGAGCAAGGCTGAGATGATTTGTGGGGGGTGGCACATAACACGTAAACCATAAGACTGTGTATTACAGGGGTTCGTCTTAACTATGTACCTGGCTTACTTTATGTGATTTTGTCTTGCAAAGTGCCCATGTGTTCATTATTTTTTTCAATTTTTTTGAACAGATATCTGATACTGAAGGTTCCACAGCATGGAATATGAACACATGGCAGTAATGGCTGCGGCCTTGGTGGAGGAGGCTTTGCTGATGGATCAGAGATCTGAAAGACTGCGGAGGCGTAGACGATGACGAATGTAGTCTCAGGATTGGCTCCTGCAAAGGCGCAGTCGAAGTCACATGCGCCTTGCCCGTCAGCTGGAGGACAGGAATACGCAAGATTTTAGGAACTATCTCCGGATGTCAGAGGACTCCTTCAAGTTCCTTTTGGACTTTGTTCAGCCACATATTGCATGTGAGGACACTGTTATGCGTATAGTTGTGGCACCAGAGGAGCGGTTGGCTGTGACTCTGCGATTCCTGGCAACAGGCCACTCGATGACTGAGCTGCAGAATTCTGCTGCTGTCTCGCGGCCACTGCTGAGCTGCCTAATCCCTGAGACACGTGAGGCCATTGTGAGGTGTCTGCTGCCATCCTATATGCGGTTTCCATCAACCCCGTGGAATGGTTGCAAGTTGTCACTGACTTCCAGGAGAGGTGGCAATTTCCAAACTGCAAGGGCACATTGGATGGCAAGCATGTGAGGATCACACAACCCCCCAACAGCGGGTCCTTTTATTTTAACTATAAAGGGTATTTCAATGTGGTCTTCATGGCCCTCGTCACGTCAATGCCAATTATGAGTTCCTCTACGTGGATGTGGGGATGAATGGGTGTGTGTCTGATGGGGGTGTGTGGGCATAGACGTCCTTTGGTCAAGACCTTAGGAACGGTCAACTCAACTTTCCCCCCAATGATGACACCACTGAACATCTAAACTTTGCATTTGTGGGGGATGAAGCCTTCCCACTTCATGCTAACCTCCTAAGGCCATTTTTCCCAGAGGACTCTGACCCCTGAGCAGCGCCTTTTCAATTACCGGCTATCCCGGGCACGTTGTATGGTTGAAAATGCGTTCGGGATAATGGCCAATAGATTCCGCTTGTTTCATACTGCTTTAAATATGAAACTGGAATCTATCCAAATGGTAGTAATGGCGTGTTTTGTGCTGCATAACTCACTGCGTCGTAGGGATGCTACATCATACACGCCAGCAAGTTATGTGGATTCAGTGGACCCAGCAACTGGGGAACTCATGCCGGGTGAGTGGCGTGCAAACGACCCTGGCATAGCGCCACTCCAGCCGTTGGGCCCGGTCCGTACTCAGCAGGATGCCAGGACAAACAGAGTCCGCTACTGCTCCTACTTGAATGGCCCTGGGGCAGTTGCCTGGCAGCACCCACAGCTGTAGGGTGTTTGGGGTTGGCACGCTGCATTACGAGGAGGAGGGTATAGGCATATACTTTGCCTGAGCAGCAACAGTAATGTTTTATGATGTTCCCTCCAATTGGTTTAAAGGTTTAACGTTTGCCAACTTTACGCTTTTTTTTGTGCCATACCAAAATTGACTTGGAAGTCTCTACATCTTATGTCCATTTTGTGGGATCAATGTTTGTTTCTTTGATTTCTGTGCTGTGAACAGGTATGTTTTTGAGCATTCCTGCTATTTTTTGTTATTGTTTGTGCGCACATAGAAAACCCAAAAGAAAAAGAAAAACAAACCTGTATGTGTGTGTTTTCTTTTACCATACCAGTAGCAGATAGCATTATGATGTGCATACAGTTCTGTAAACTCAAAATGGTGTTTATGGGTCCATGCAGCATTGTGGTAAAATGTTCAGTACACATGTCCAGCCCTTTGGGTCACACTGTATGCTCTCTCTGTGTCTCTCTTTCCATATACATGTATTAACACATACATATGTCTCAACAAACATGGACAATTGTATTGTGTTGTAAGACAATGTATGTAGACATCACTGACCAGACACAAACATGTCTGCACACCCATAGCTCATTTATGCTGCGACAATATCCATACACAGATCTTCAGAGTGTTGTGTGTAGCTTAGTTACTTCACCAACAGTTACACATAGCCATAGGCCTTGTTCACACATACCAATCAGTTTTTTAAGCCCTTAGAAAAACGGATCAGTTTTTCTAAGGGTGCCAATAGTGTCCCCTGAGGTCCTGGATGTTTTTTGGAACTTTTGGGACTTAGTCATTTTTTCACCAAAAACGCATGCAAAAACGCATGCGTTAACGCATGGTGTCTATATGTGCCATGCAAAAACGCATGCGTTTCCCATAGGGCCCCATGTTAAAAAAAGCATGCATTTTTTTACAGGATCCCAAAAACGCTGCAAGCAGCGTTTTTGGGTGCAGTAAAAAAAGCAATGTGTTTTTTTTAAAAAACGCACACACATGCGTTAACGCATATGCGTTTTTGACTTTGAAAAATAAAAAGTCCAAAATGTTCCCAAAAACAAATTTAAGGCAAAAACGGATGGTATGTGTGAACAAGACCATACAAAGCTAAATCCACACAGCACCACACGAATGTTCCTGTGTGGCATTTTGGCGACGCTGAAGTGTGTAGCCACGAAGCCAGAAAACATCAAACGACAGTTGTATGGCTACATGTAGAAAGAGCACATGCGTAATGTATTGACCATATTGCCAGACACGACGTACCAATGGGTAAAGCAGTTGTGCCGACCAATCGGAGTGTGTATGGGCGTCGTGAAACACAGTGTGGCACGCCTATCTCCTAGCCTCTGCCAAACAGTACGCCCACATTGCTCATGTAGTTGTGCTGTGTGACGCTGCAACCATGACCGGCAACATCACTTCAGCAGTTGCTCAGGCAATTCCAGGATCGCCGGATCACCCGAAGTTGTACGAGAGATCGCTACGTGTGACATTTCCACAGCAATCTTGGCAACATACCCAAAACGTGCACGCGCCCGTGAGTTGCCGGAGATGTTGCCGGCGATGTTGCCCCATGTGATGGTACCTTTAAGGCCTCTTTACACGTCGTGATATCGCAACGCAACTACGATAAAAAGTCAATTGGTACGGGCGTTGCAGTTGTTATCGTTGGTGCATTGTGTCGTGTAAATGTGCTACGCGACTCAAAAACTATGCAACTAAGATATCGTTTGTGGATTGTGCATGCTCTTCAACCGTGCAATATTGGCTTGACGATCTGGCAGGATCGTGCTGTGTAACAGCACAACTACGATTTGGAGCGCAACTTCCCCTATTGACTCCAATGTTAATTGGTCATTCCCTGAGTTGCTCACACACAGTGTCGAAAAGGGGTGTACCACATCGTAGTTGCATTGCCTGCTGATATCTCCCTGTGTAACATCTCCTGTGCGATCTTGGACAAATGCCAAAAAGGTGCGCGCTCCCGTGAAATCGTATGCAATATCTGAACGATATTGCGACGTGTAAAGCGGCCTTTACACATTGCAACATTGCCGGCAACATCGTTGGCAACTCAGGGGCTTGGCGAATTAAAACATCGCTAAATCATTGCTACGTGTGACAGGGCAATTCAACGGCAATAAGTTGCTTGAGTGGAGTTGCCAGGTTGCAGAACATGTTATGAAACCTGGCAATGTTGCTCATGTAATCTGCTAGCATTGCTCTGTGTGACACCACAATAGCGATGTTGAATGCACCTTCCCCTATTCACTACGTTGTTAGGGACCGCTCGCTGGGTTGCTTATTCCCAGCAAGCAAAAGTTGCTTTCAACATCCTAGTTGCGTTGCCTACGATACCTCCCTGTGTGACATCTACAAGGCAATCTTGGAAAAGTGGCAAAAGCGTGCTCGCTCCCGTGAAGTTGCCAGCAACATTGCAGCAACATTGTCACGTGTAACAGTACCTTTACAGGCAGATGTCAGCTATGTAACATGGGCAGCATTTCCTGGCTATGAAGCAAGCTCAGCTCCTGAGCAAGCTTCACACAGTCCTTATTAAGCTGTGACAAATATATACGTCATATATCATTAAGCAGGTAGCTATGCTAAGTCCAGCCTGCATTAACAAATAATAATAATTACCTTTGTGTAGTCACTGGAGAGAAATCCTTGCTGGAAGCCACTGAACATAGTCAAAGGTATAAGGAGACACTGTCTTATATCCTTTAATTGGCGTATAGTGCCAAGCAAAGTTTGCCAAGTTGTAAGGTTGTCTTCACCCTCATTCTTTTGTTCTTTTAAATCAATCTGATCTAGCAGGATTATAATAATCAGGATAGCCAAGACGCCACATCCTATGAAAAGAAAATCAGTAAGGCCTCCATTTATATAGTTTATACATGCATTTTATTGTGCAGATACCCTAATTCCAGAGATGTGTACTGGACATCTTGCTGTAGTTTTGATTAAATCACCTTTTTATCAGTGGGAAATCATCATTAGAGGACTAATAAACCTGCTGCCATGTAGTCCTCTATATTTATTAGCTATGTATATCCTGTTGCGATCACTGATCGACAGCTTTCTATCTATGCACAGTGAGCACAGAAAGCTATCAATCAGGGGGTGCAAGAGGAGATATGCAGAGCTCAGCATTTAAAAAACTGGTAGATCTGCAGCTTATAAAATAGGAGCTTTACCAAAAATGCAGCAGGTAGCCCAGTAAGGGTACAGTCACATCTATAAAATCACCAAGATTCCCAGCCAGAAAATTAGGAGAATGTCATGACAGTGTCATGGGCTTATTTCCCCACCTAGCATCTGTATGTCATCCGTTTGTCATGCGAGTGCTATATGAGTGCGCTTTTATTAGTTCTAGGGGAGAAAAACAACACACACTTGCATAACACTCACATGATATACACATTACATACGGATACTAGGTGAGGAAATAAACCCAGGACACTCTCCTGACCCTCTCCTAATTTCCTGAAAATCTGAGAGATTTTATATACGCAGATATGAAAGCACACTAAGTGATACATCGCTGGAATCATGCGCTCTGCCTTCGCTATATTCTGCTGTTGTAGCAAAAACATAGTGAGGGCGTTTTCACATCTGTGTGCTGGTGCGTTTTGCATGCACTGCATTTGCATTGCGTTAGCATATGAAATGCAATGCAAAAGCATGCAAATGCATTACAAGCGCAATTGAAATGCATGCGTTTGTGCACCCACTTTATCCTATGGGCGAGCGCATGCAAACACACTGAGACGCAACTCCAAGCGCAAGTGCAAAATGGGGTTGCGTTTAAATGAATTTGTTTGCTGTAGCATACAGAAAATGTAGAGATTTATTTTCTCATATTTTTATGTGCTTTTTTTAAAAACAGCATTTTATAGATCTGTGGCATGACCAGCAGTAGATACTGCAACGTGGCAGCAGAGAAAGGGCAGGAGAGATCCTGAGCTGTTGGGAGTCAGCAGATAAAGGGTTAACAGAGATTGTGGCAGATCTTTTCTTGGCACAAACTAGTTTGACCTCATCCTAAACTCTGACGTTGCTTAGCAACTGTGCTGTTAGCTCAGCCTAATCTGATACATTGTTTGCTCTAGCTACATGCCCGTATTCAGTGTGAAGACGGATCTGACTCAGAATGAACAAATGTCTGCTTCACACACAGTGCAGTGGGGACACCTTGTGGAAGGTTTATTAAAGGTTTGAAACCAGAAATTTCTAAAGAAGTATATTAGAAGGTTTATTAAAATCACTTGCTGTACATCACTGGCATTGTTCACACACAATTTGCGTTTTTTTAGCACTCCTAAAACCACATGCGTTTTTTTAAGACTGCCAAAAAATGTCCCTTGTGTGTCTGAAAGCTCCAAAGACGTTTTTGGATTTAGTCACTTTTTTCAACAAATAACCAAAAAAAAATTTCCTGCATTTGCTGTCCTGTTTCCGAAAACGCTAGCGTTAATGCATGTGTCTGAATTTGACCAGCGTTAACGCATGAGTTTCCCATAGGGGCCCATGTTAAGAAAACGCATGCGTTTTTGGAAACAGCCCCTGCGTTTTTTTACAGCACCCAAAAACGCTGCATGCAGCGTTTTTTGGACTAGGGGAAAAAAATGCAGGTGGAGGTGAAAAAACGCATGTACACTCAAATGTACCCTGCGTTAACGCACCTGCGTTTTTTTTAACACACCAAAAAACGCAGAGATGGTCAAAAAACACGTGTGTGAACATGACAGAAAAAAGAAAACAGAAAAAAACTGCATAGCACTCACAGACTAATGTGAACCGGTGCCAGCAGGGCTGCTGGATCAAATAGCTAGAAAAAAATACTCTGCAGCACTCGGTTACTACCAATGATGTACATATGCTAATAAGCTATATATATTTTTTCTCATATATATATAGCTTATTAGCATATGTACATCATTGGTAGTAACCGAGTGCTGCAGAGTATTTTTTTCTAGTTGTGTGTGAACATGGCCACTATTAAATAAAAATTTAAATAGTAGTTAAACTCTAGTAATTAAACTCTAAGGCGGCCGTCACACGGAACGATTTCTTGCCCGATATCGTTTAAGCGATCTCCTTTTTGATCGCTTAAGCGATATCGGGCAAGAAATCGTTGCATGTAATCAAGCGATTTACGATGTGAAATCGCTTGATCGTGACATCACTGATCTGAGCTCCAGAGCTCAGATCTAGCGATGAACGATGCCACGATCTGCTTCATCGTGGTGTATAACACCACGATGAGCGATCTCCCAGCGCAGAGCCTATGCTGGGAGATGGTAACTATGGTACACGTCGGGTAACTAAGCGACTCGCGGCGCCTAGTTACCCGATGTGTACCATAGTTACCAGCGAGATCGCGGATCCACATCGCTGGTGAGTCTGTCTGTGTGACAGCTCACCAGCGATGTGAGCGATATTGTAAGCGATCGCGCGTGCCCGTGATCGCTTACAATATCGCTAGAGATATCTCAGCGTGTGACGGCCGCCCAATAGTGATCTTAGATTCTAAAAAACATACAAAGAGTGGGCTGCCTTTGTCAACCCATCACTACAGATGAGCGAACTTGTGGATGTTCGGGTTTGGGTGGACTTTTAAAAAAAAGTTTAGTTAGTAAACCGGACTTGACCCGAACTTTACTCCATACAATGAACCTCATACAATTAAATGGGCTAGCATATCTGATTGGTTGCAGTCAGACTGCTATACACGCCACCCGTTGCCGGTATCTGTTATTGGTTAGAGTCAGTCAGCTGTGCTAGTAATTAGCCAAGATAAAGCACACATAAATACATTAATTTATCTTACCATATATTGTACTGGAAAACATGGAAAAAATTCAAAGTACGGTGAAATTACACAATTGCTTTTTTTTTCTATTGTTCATCATATTCACTATATGGTTTAACTGATGTATCAGTATGATGCCTCGGGTTGGAACGAGTTTGTGGATATCAAAAATGTATACTTTTACTTTTATCTAAGTGCTAAAAAAGAAATATGAAGTTTAAAAAAAAAAATTAATTGTGCTTTTGGCGCCATTTACCATAGTGTTCTCATTTTTTAGGATCTGGGGCTGTTTGATGGCCTGTTTTTTGAATCTTGAGGTGATGTTTTTAATTATATCATTTTTGAGTAAATGCAATCTTTTGATTGCCTGTACTTGCATTTTATAGCGACCAAAAAAACATAATTTTGGTGTTTGGACTTTTTTTCCATTATGGAGTTTGCAAATCTGATCAATTGATTTTTATATTTTAATAGATCAGGCATTTATGAACGTGGCAAAACCAAATGTATGTTGTTGTTTTTTAAATTGTTTTATTTTCATTGGGGCAAAAGTAGTTATTTGAACTTATAATTTTTTTAATTAATTTAATTAATTACATATGTTTTTTTTTTTTATTTAACTTTTACTTTACTCAACACTGCAATGATCGCTCCTGCTGTTAGGGGCTGCTTTACACGTCGCGATATCGTTCCGATATTGCATACAATTTCACGGGAGCGCGCACGTTTTTGGCACTTGTCCAAGATCGCATAGGAGATGTCACACAGGGAGATATCGGCAGGCAACACAACTACGATGTGGTACGCCCCTTTTTTGCGCTGGGTATGAGCAACCCAGGAAACGAGCATTTAACATTGGATTGAATAGGGGAAGTTGCGCTCCAAATCGTAGTTTGCCGTCACACAGCACGATCATGCCAGATCGCATATGCAATATTGTACGGTTGAAGGGCTTGCACATTCTTCTTGCAATATCGTGGGTACGATTTTTTCAAGTCACATTGCCCATTTACACAACACAACGCACTAACGATATCAACTGCAACGGCCGTACCACATGACGTTTTATCGATGTTGCATTGCGATATCGCGATGTGTAAAGCAGCCTTAAGAGATGTGATGATCCACAGCTTTGCACAGCACAAATGATTACTTTCTGTGGATGCAGGTGCTTGAGTCATGACAGCATCCAGGTTCCTCACAGGAACCCTAGCTGTCATGGCAACACATTGAGGCCCATGATCACATTACAGGGCCTCTGATGTTGTGGAGGGGAATAGCGTGATCCCCACCGCCCTTCTTTAGATTGCGCTGTCAGTGATTGACAGTGCTTTCTAAGGGCGGTAGATCGCTGATTCACTTGCATCTGTTAATTGTGCATTCCAGCTAATAAGATCACCTGGCATGTGCAGAGAATTATGTGAGCTCAGCATCTGCCCTTGCCTCAAAGGGAGGGAGGCAATCAAGGACACACCTCTATATCCGTAGTCATGAAGGGGTTAAAAAACAGAGAGAAAAAAATCCTTTGTTTGAATAAACACTCCCACACATGCCCTTGTTCACCAATTTATTATTAAAGGTAGTCTAATGAAGCTCCGCTGTGTTGGTGGTGGTGGGTTAACATTCACGCTTGCTTTCTCTGCCCTCTCCCCCCAACCTCGCACAACAGAAATGTGATCAAGATCTCCCCTATCTGCTGAGTCTTTAGTGCTCATCGCCTATTCGTCCCCCATTTCTTCCTCTGCTCCTGCACCTTTATCAACAGTTTGACTTGTACCATACGCCTCTCGTTCCCTATACCCCACCCTCCCATGCCAGCCGCCTTGGTGCTGGAGACTGTCTAGACTTTTGAGATCTTGTTACCCCTTCCGCATACGCCTCCTCCTCTACTTCCTTCCCTTCCTCTTGGCCCACCACCTGACTCTGAATACTGGTTAAAGTGTGCTCCAGCATGTAAATGACTGGAATAGTCATGCTGATAATGGCATTGTCAGTGCAAAATGTGGCGCTCCACTGGTTGGAATGCCACGGAGCGGTACTGCATCCATAAAAGTGAGTAGTATCTCTGTGGCTGAGGAATTGGGATACTGCACAAAGGCCCCTCATTACACACATCCACACACACCCTAGCCAGGAGACCGTGGGTGGACCCACTAAGGGAGGACCCAGTCCCATGGGAGAAGCGATAGGGTAGGAAAGTATGTGGGTGGGAGGAGCGTTAGACAGTTGGTGTGAGGAAGAGCTCCATTAGGGAGCGAGTAGGAGGTGATGGCGAAGGAGCCGTCAGGGCTAAAGGGGACCATAGGGGCACCAGGTATTGTGGTGCTCCCGAATCTGGACACAGTACGATCACCGGCGTCCAGGGTTCAGTCCCAGAATGGAGGACCGGCTCCAAGAGCGGAATGGGTGTTCACCCCTGAGCCGCTGAACTGGAGGCCCAAGCTTATTTAGGGAGTCTTGGCGACACCTGGCGCACCCACGAAAAGGCACCATATAGGATCCTGAGGGCTCAGAGAGGAGTCGCTCAGTTAGAGAGGATCCAAGGGAACTGGCTTCAGGCTCTGCGCGTGGAGGCGCTGAGGAGGACAGAAGAGAGAGCAGGAAGGGGCTGGACAGTAACAGCAGGCATTCCACCGAGGGGCCCAAGTGCGGCATCCTAACTCCCAGTGACTACCCAGGCCAGGCAGATCCAAAAAGACTGTGTTTAAAGAACTGTCAGTAAACCCGTTGCAGGTTCTAAATTGTGTGGCGTACTTCATTCACCTGCGCCTGAGAAGTCGGTGACCTTTTCCATAACTCCCATCATCCACTACTACCCCGGGGATCCCATTCCGCCTATGGGGAGCAAATCCCTCTTGCTGCTCCACCATCGACCCGGAGGTCTGTCTGCAGCGCCGGTAATCTTACCGGAGCCGTAGGTGGCATCTTGAATCACTATTCCTATTATTTTAATTGACTATTCCCCTTTTACAGCGACCACCAGGGCCACGGAACCGGGCAACAGTGAACTATAACGCCCGGAACCGGGTACCCCAAGGCCCTGGGGCGGGTCACTAAACATCTTAGTAGACATTTCAAAACTCTGCAGAAGGGTGCAGAGGTCCTTGATCTGAAACCACTCCAGCAGCGTGATTTGCCCCACCCCTTGATTGCGTTGACCCAGGCTATACGTCATAACATACTGCACCAGGTCTCGTCATTTCTGCCACAGTCGCTGCAACATGTGCAGAGTGGAATTCCATCTTGTCTGCACATTGTATTTCAGGTGGTGAACTGGCAGGCTGAATGACTTCTGTAGCATTGCAAGTCATTGAGCTGCAGGATGCGAATGGCCTAAGTGAGCACACAGAGACCATGCCCTCTGCAGAAGCGCATCTAGGCCTGGCTAGTGGGCTAGAAATTGCTGGATGACCAGATTCAAAACGTGAGCCAAACAAACAGGTGTGTCACCTTGCCCCAGCGAAGGGCCGCACCCAGGTTTGCAGCATTGTCACACACAGCCTTCCTTGGCTGTAGGTTCAGTGGAGACAATTATTGATTAAACTCAATCTTCAGAGCTGACCACAACTTCTCAGTTGTGTGACTCACATTTCCCAGACATTTTAACATAAACACCACCTGATGGCGTTGAGCTCTGCTGCGAGCATAGTAAGGAGGTGTGCTGGATCCCTTCTGCGCAGTTTGAATGCGTGTCACATTACCAAACAGGCTTTGGGCACAGGTGGAGGACCTAGAAAAGGTGGAGGAGGCAGAAGAGGTGGAAGAGGCAGATGCAGTGGAGGAACTTCTACATACAGAGATTTGAAGCACAACCCATGGGGATGGCAAGACTTGTACAGCAGCCCCTTCTCCTGCTGTCACTATTGTCACCCAGTGCCCAGTCAGTGACAGGTAACGCCCCTGTCCATGCTTATTCGTCCAGGTGTCTGGTGAAATGCACCCTGTCACACAGAGTTTCTCAAGGAAGTGGTTATGTTGTGTGCAACATGCTGGTGTACTTTGAGAAGTAGTGGCGATTGGGCATCTGGCACTGGGGCACTGCAACGGCCATAAGGTCTCAAAAATCTTCTGTATCCACCAGCTGGAAACGCAGCATTTCCGCAGCCAACAGCTTGCAGTTGGTGAAATTCAACCTTTTAGCTTTGGCATGTGTAGGAGGAAATGATCTTTTACTTGTCCACATCTGAGGGACCGATAGCTGGCTACTGGGTTGAGACAGGGTTGAATAGGGTGTCCCAGAAAAACTGCCGGACTGTGAGGGAGGTGCAGGTGGACATATTATGTTGCATTCATAAAAAGGTGGTGCTCTCGATGTCTGACAGCGCTCAACAACAGCACTGTTTCCACTTCCAAAACAACTGACGACCTGTCAATCACACCTGGCTGTTGCGGGTAGAGAGGTGGAAGTTCTGCGACCGAAAGCCTCTGTGACAACTGTCCCCACAGTCACAGAGGATGAAGAAGCCGCAAATGTACTTGAGACTGTGGCTGGAGACTTGTGAGCTGTGAGGAAGCAAGTGCGATTGGGGTGACACCTCTGAGGAATGGAGTGTTTGTGATGTTGAAGTTGGGGTGGAAGAGAGCTCACTTGATTGAGCACTTGATATCCATTGAAGCACCTGCTATTTTTGGGCCTCATCTACAAATTTTAGTCATGCTCTGCTGCGTAAGAAATGTATGATAGCAGATCGTCTACGAAAAAAAGTAGACATTTTAGTTTGGTATTTGTTCAGCAGATGTTTCTGTTACTTTAGCACCTACCTCATGGACACAAAGATTTTTACCCTTTCAAACATGCCTATTCCCCTTTCCACCATCAGCAGACCTTTTACCACTCATATTTGAGGGTAACTAATTGGCAACTCTGTTGCTGTTGGCACAAAACACTATGGATGTAAAACTAGCAGAGCTGAGTGGCCAAACAGTGGTACTACCCTAAATATATTTTGGTAAGTAGGTTTGAGCAGATTAAATACAATAGTGTTTTCTGCGCTGTGTGGTGGTAGATTTCAACAGAACACTGGACCACAGCTACCTAGTCAAACAGTGGTACTACGCTAGATTGGTTTTGGAAAATAGGTTTGGGCAGATGAAATACAAAAGTGTTTTCTGTGCTGTGTGGCGTTAGATTTCAACAGAACACTGAACCACAGCTACCTAGTCAAACAGTGGTAGGTCTTGTTCACACATACCAATGCGTTATTTTAGCCCTTAGAAAAATTGATCCGTTTTTTTAAGGGTGCCAAAAAGTGTCCCCTGAGGTTCTGAACGTTTTTGGCAAGTTTTGGACTTGGTCTTTTTTTCATTAAAAACACATATGCGTTAACGCATGCATTAACGCAGGTGCCTATATGTGCCATGTGTTAATGCATGTGTTTCCCATAGGGCCCCATGTTAAAAAAACGCATGTGTTTTTTAAAAACCACATGCGTTTTTTTACAGCACCCAAAAAACGCTGCATGCAGTGTTTTTTGGTATGGTGAAAAAAAATGCATGTGTTGTTAAAAAACGCAGCTACACTTAAGTGCATCATGCGTTAAGGCATGTGCGTTTTTTTTAACAGCTAAAAAATGCAGAGAAAGCCAAAAATGATGGTATGTGTGAACAAGGCCAAACACAGGAGGTGTAGCTTTCTTCACAACAGTGCTACAGCAGTGCCTGACACACACTGCTACTAGCTAAAAAGAATTTCCTTGGCTAGATGCAGTTAAAAAAGGCTAGTGAACACAGGAGGTGTAGCTTTCTTAACAACAGTGCTACACCAGTGCCTGGCATACACTGCTACTAGCCAAAAAGGATTAACTTGGCTAGATGCAGTAAAAGAAGGTAAGTAAACACAGGGGGTGTAGCTTTCTTCACAGCAGTGCTACACCAGTGCCTGGCACACGTTTACTAGCCAAAAATGATTTTCTTGGCTAGATGCAGTAAAAAAGGGTAGTAAACATAGGAGTTGTAGCTTTCTTCACATCAGTGCTACTCCAGTGCCTGGCACACACTGCTATTAGCCAAAAAAAATTGCTTGGCTAGATGCAGTTAAAATGGCTAGTAAAGTCAGGAGGGATGCAGTAAAAAAATGCTAGTAAAGACAGGAAGTGTAGCTTTCTTCACAACAGTGCTACACCAGTGCCTGACGCACACATTTACTAGCCAAAAATGATTTTCTTGGCTAGATGCAGTAAAAAAGGGTAGTAAACATAGGAGTTGTAGCTTTCTTCACATCAGTGCTACTCCAGTGCCTGGCATACACTGCTACTAGCCAAAAAGGATTAACTTGGCTAGATGCAGTAAAAAAGGCTAGTAAACATAGGAGGTGTAGTTGTCTTCACAACAGTGCTACACCAATGCCGGGCACGCACTGCTACTAGCCAAAAAGAATTTGCTTGGCTAGATGCAGTAAAAAAAGGCTAGTAAAGACAGGAGGTGTAGCTTTCTTCACAACAGTGCTACAACAGTGCATGGCTCACACTGCTAGTAGCCAAAAATGAATTTCCTTGGCTAGATGCAGTAAAAAAAGGCTAGTAAACACAGGAGGTGTAAGTTTCTTCACAACAGTGCTACACCAATGCATAAATTAAAGAGAGAAGAAGCGCACAATAGGGTCTTTTCCAATATAGTCAGTTGTAAGTATGGTCACACTCACTTGGTCGGTTGTGTGTAAAACAACCACTAGTGAACATGTCTATTAAATCCTGTCGAACGCAGCAATCAGCCAGAAAAATTGTATAAAATCATGTGCAGTAATATTGGAATCCGTCTTGAAGATCGCGCTGTTTGAAGATATGAACAAGAAATTCACTCCAAGGACCTCAGATTTTGATACAAAGATCTTTATTCCTCCACAGATTCAACACGTTTTGTGTACTTACTGTATGCCTGCTCAGGAGTATTAGAGTTACACAACCACCATGAACCATATATGTTCAATAAAGCCATTGGCCGGAAATGAGGTCTGAAACACGTCACTGGATCCATCATCATCTAAATGTATAAAACCTCACTCATATGTGTCCATCACCTCATAAATGTACAAACTATCTTATATATAAAACCCGAAGGCCACTTCCGGAAAAGGCCACGCCCACTTCCGTGATGGTCTTCGCCCAGGCTCATCCAGTGCACTGTAGCCGGGCTGCCCCCGGCTACAGGCACCGGCACACGGAACGTTCCGATCTCGGAAGTTCCGTGTGCCCTCCAGCCACTCCCCTCCACCCTCTGCCCTCCAGCCAGCAGCTACATACCGGGGGGCAGGGGGGGCCCATTGCCCACCACCTCGGGGGGCCACACACACCCTGGGGGTACCCGTGCTCCCTGCCGTGCGCCTGGAGAGGAGGGAGGGCGGGACTTCCTCTCCTGCAGCTCTTCCCGCCCCTCCTCTCCTCCTACACCCGACACCTGGCCACCGGTAAGTTTGCAGCCATACACGCTGCTCTGCCCTCCAGCCTGTGTGCCCACACTGCCCTCTCCTGCTGTCCTCTGCCCCCTCCAGCCGTCCTCTGCCCCCTCCAGCCATCCTCTGCCCCCTCCAGCCGTCCTCTGCCCTCTCCAGCCGTCCTCTGCCCTCTCCAGCCGTCCTCTGCCCTCTCCATCCGTCCTCTGCCCCCTCCAGCCGTCCTCTGCCCCCTCCAGCCTCCTCTTCCCCCTCCAGCCGTCCTCTGCCCCCTCCAGCCGTCCTCTGCCCTCTCCAGCCGTCCTCTGCCCTCTCCAGCCGTCCTCTGCCCTCTCCAGCTGTCCCCTGCCCTCTCCAGCCGTCCCCTGCTGTCCCCTCCCGCCTCCAGCCGTCCTCTGCCCTCTCCAGCCGTCCTCTGCCCTCTCCAGCCGTCCTCTGCCCTCTCCAGCCCTCCTCTGCCCTCTACAGCCGTCGTCTGCCCTCTCCAGCCGTCCTCTGCCCACTCCAGCCGTCTTCTGCCCTCTCCAGCCGTCCTCTGCCCTCTCCAGCCGTCCTCTCCAGCCTCCAGCCATCCTCTGCCCTCTCCAGCCTCCAGCCGTCCTCTGCCCTCTCCAGCCTCCAGCCGTCCTCTGCCCTCTCCAGCCTCCAGCCGTCCTCTGCCCTCTCCAGCCTCCAGCCGTCCTCTGCCCTCTCCAGCCTCCAGCCGTCCTCTGCCCTCTCCAGCCTCCAGCCGTCCTCTGCCCTCTCCAGCCTCCAGCCGTCCTCTGACCCCTCCAGCCTCCAGCCGTCCTCTGCCCCCTCCAGCCGTCCTCTGCCCCCTCCAGCCGTCCTCTGCCCCCTCCAGCCTCCAGCCGTCCTCTGCCCCCTCCAGCCTCCAGCCGTCCTCTGCCCTCTCCAGCCTCCAGCCGTCCTCTGCCCTCTCCAGCCTCCAGCCGTCCTCTGCCCTCTCCAGCCTCCAGCCGTCCTCTGCCCTCTCCAGCCTCCAGCCGTCCTCTGCCCCCTCCAGCCGTCCTCTGCCCCCTCCAGCCGTCCTCTGCCCCCTCCAGCCTCCAGCCGTCCTCTGCCCCCTCCAGCCTCCAGCCGTCCTCTGCCCTCTCCAGCCTCCAGCCGTCCTCTGCCCTCTCCAGCCTCCAGCCATCCTCTGCCCTCTCCAGCCTCCAGCCGTCCTCTGACCCCTCCAGCCTCCAGCCGTCCTCTGCCCCCTCGCTCCAGCCTCTGCCCTCACTGCCCTCCCCTCCCAGCCGTCCCTGCCCACTCCAGCCTCCAGCCATCCTCTGCCCCCTCCAGCCTCCTCGCCCTCTCAGCTTGCCGTCCTCTGCCTCTCAGCCTCCAGCCGTCCTCTACCCTCTCCAGCCTCCAGCCTCCTCTGCCCTCTCCAGCCTCAGCCGTCCTCTGCCCTCTCCAGCCACTCCATGCCTTCCAGCCTCCAGCCGTCCTGCCCTCCAGCCTCCAGCCGTCCTCTGCCTCTGCTCCAGCCTCCAGCCGTCCTCTGCCCTCCCTCCAGCGTCCTCTGCCCCCTCCAGCCGTCCTCTGCCCTCCAGCTCCAGCCGTCCTCTGCCCTCTCCAGCCGTCCTCTGCCCCTCTCCAGCCGTCCTCTGCCCCTCCAGCCTTCCAGCCCGTCCTCTGCCCCCTCCAGCTCCTCTGCCCCTCCAGCCGTCCTCTGCCCTTCTCGCGTCCTCTGCCCTCTCCAGCCTCAGTCCTCTGCCCTCTCCAGCCTCCCAGCCGTCCTCTGCCCTCTCCCAGCCTCCAGCTGTCCTCTGCCCTCTCCAGCCTCCAGCCAGTCCTCTGCCCTCTCCAGCCTCCAGCCGTCCTCGCCCTCTGCCCCTCCAGCCGTCCTCTGCCCTCCCCCTCCAGCCGTCCTCTGCCCCTCCAGCCCAGCCGTCCTCTGCCCTCTCCAGCCTCCAGCCGTCCTCTGCCTCTCTCCAGCCTCCAGCCTCCTCTGCCCTCTCCAGCCTCCAGCCGTCCTCTGCCCTCTCCAGCCTCCAGCCGTCCTCTTCCCTCTCCAGCCTCCAGCCGTCCTCTGCCCTCCAGCTCCTCATGCCTCCCAGCCGGTCCTCTGCCCCTCCAGCCTCCCTAGCCTCTCCTCTAGCCGTCCTCTGCCCCTCCAGCCGTCCTCTGCCCCTCCAGCCTCCAGCCGTCCTCTGCCCTCTCCCAGCCTCCAGCCAGTCCTCTGCCCTCTCCAGCCGTCCTCTGCCCTCTCCAGCCTCCAGCCGTCCTCTGCCCTCCACCTCCAGCCGTCCTCTGCCCTCTCCAGCCTCCAGCCGTCCTCTGCCCTCTCCAGCCTCCAGCCGTCCTCTGCCCTCTCCAGCCTCCAGCCGTCCTCTGCCCTCTCCAGCCTCCAGCCGTCCTCTGCCCTCCTCCAGCCTCCAGCCGTCCTCTGCCCTCTCCAGCCTCCAGCCGTCCTATGCCCTCTCCAGCCTCCAGCCGTCCTCTGCCTCTCCAGCCTCCAGCCGTCCTCTGCCCTCTCCAGCCTCCAGCCGTCCTCTGCCCTCTCCCAGCCGTCCTCTGCCCCTCCAGCCTCCAGCCGTCCTCTGCCCCTCTCCAGCCGTCCTCTGCCTCTCCAGCCGTCCTCTGACCTCCAGCCTCCAGCCGTCCTCTGCCCCTCCAGCCGTCCTCTGCCCCTCTCAGCCGTCCTCACCTCCAGCCGTCCTCTGCCCTCTCCAGCCTCCAGCCGTCCTCTGCCCTCTCCAGCCTCCAGCGGTCCTCTGCCCTCTCCAGCCTCCAGCGGTCCTCTGCCCTCTCCAGCCTCCAGCCGTCCTCTGCCCTCTCCTGCTCCAGCCGTCCTCTGCCCTCTAGCCTCCAGCGTCCTCTGCCCTCTCCAGCCTCAGCCGTCTCTGCCCTCTCCAGCCTCCAGCCGTCTCTGCCCTCTCCAGCCTCCAGCCGTCCTCTGCCCTCTTCAGCCTCCAGCCGTCCTCTGCCCTCCAGTCCAGCCGTCCTCTGCCTCCCAGCTCCAGCCGTCCTCTGACCCCTCCAGTCCTCCAAACCGTCCTTGCCCCAAAGCCATTCTGTCTACGTATTAGCTCAGCGTCCTCTGCCCTCTGCCTCCGCTGCCCACCTCCAGCCGTCCTCTGCCTCCCAGCCTCAGCGTCCTTGCCTCAGCCATCCAGCGTATCTCTGCCTCCCAGCCGTACATCGCCTTCCAGCCTCCACGTATCTCTATCTCCAGCTCTAGCGCCTCTTCCCATCTCCAGTGCCGTCTCATCCCTCTCACTCCATGCCGTATCCTCTTCCACTCTAGCTGTCTCTCTGAAAACCCTCTAGCTCACAGCCGTCCTATTGCTTCAAAACCGTCTTCTGACCCTCCATAGACGTTCCTTTCTGATCTAGCCCCTCCAGCCGTCCTCTGTCCCCTCCAGCCATCTCTGCCCCTCCAGCCGTCCTCTGCCCCCTCCAGCCGTCCTCTGCCTCTCAGCGTCCTCGCCCTCTCAGCCGTCCTCTGCCCTCTCCAGCCGTCCTCTCCCTCCAGCCGTCCTCTGCCCTCTCCAGCCTCTAGCCGTCCTCTGCCCTTCTCCAGCCTCCAGCCGTCCTCTGCCCTCTCCAGCCTCCAGCCGTCCTCTGCCCTCTCCAGCCTCCAGCCGTCCTCTGCCCTCTCCAGCCTCCAGCCGTCCTCTGCCCTCTCCAGCCTCCAGCCGTCCTCTGCCCTCTCCAGCCTCCAGCCGTCCTCTGCCCTCTCCAGCCTCCCGCTGTCCTCTGCCCTCTCCAGCCTCCAGCCGTCCTCTGCCCTCTCCAGCCTCCAGCCGTCCTCTGCCCTCTCCAGCCTCCAGCCGTCCTCTGCCCTCTCCAGCCTCCAGCCGTCCTCTGACCCCTCCAGCCGTCCTCTGCCCCCTCCAGCCGTCCTCTGCCCTCTCCAGTCGTCCGGGGGTGGCCACATGTTGACTCAGGATCCAGGCGCCGGAGAAGACGCAGGGTCGGTGGTAAGTATAGCGGAGTGTGTGTGTGTGTGTGTGTGTATGTGTATGTATGTATGTGTGTGTGTGTATGTCCTGACCACTCTGCCCACGCCGCTGCGCTGACCACTCTCACCGCACTCACTGCTAGCCACTGTGCGACCGCGCGCAGTGCTAGCCACTGAGCCACCATGTACTCTGCTACCCACAGAGCCGCCTGTATACACACAATTAATTTCACCGCACTCCATTAACTATTCGTAAATAAACTATATCTGGATTCTAGACTACCCGATTCTTTAGAATCGGGCTGCCATCTAGTATCAATATAAAACAATGCACACAAGTAAATATATCCCACTCTATAAAACTAAATCATAAAATCACAATCTTTCAATTATAATGTTAAAACTCTTTGAAAAAACTGTCCATTAGCACATTCCTATTGATTAAAACCTTCATAATACATAGAATTGCAATAGAAAATGTATAAAATTATACCTTTGTCTGATACTTAATTGTATATATGGTTTACCATTCCCCATCTGTTTATCCATTACACCTCCTTTGGTTTTCACCCATTATGTTTTATTATCTGACCAGTGTACTCGATCCTATATGTTGGCGTGACAATATCCCTATCTCTTCATTAGTCCTATATTATCTGCAGCACCACTGTGATGCTCAGGGGAAAAACATTCCCTTGGGCTTGAAGATCGCTGAGAACTATCAAATTGATCTATATTCTTAAATTTTGTATATTGTTTTCAGTTTGAACACATTTTGACACACAAGTATATTAACCCTCCCTATTGCTAACACATTGAGTGAACATCATCAAATGTATCTGCTCTCAGACAAGTACAAATGTTACCGCTCACAGCACTCCATCTCCTGTGACTGGTCAAGCTTGGAAATCAAGCAGCAGAATTTCAATTCTCCACTGCCCATCCATGATACGATTGACTAAGAACATCAGTTAAGATGATTTTTTTGATCAGATCAGCCCAAACACTTGGGTATGATCTTGGTATAACAGAATGACATGTTTAATAATCCTGACATCAGCAACCTAGAGGTTAGGATCAATTTTGGTTACGTGATAGGTAGCACTCCTATTTGAAGAGATCCGAGATCTCATTCAGACCATATGGCTGCAGAGTCTGCAGCCTATGGATCCAATAGATCTCTTTTCTCATCAATGCAGTGTCCCTGTTGGCAGCACTCTTTGGCACATGATCAATTGGGATCAACGAGGTACACAGTTTTTTTATCATGTTTAATTAAACAGTGTTTGGAGAAGCTATGAAAAAAATAGCCTTCTTTTATATTATGTCTATGTGAGTTTAAGCGACTGTGCAACTCCTGTGTCGTTTTTCCGACATACTGCAATCCACATTCACATTGGATCAGGTAGATGACATATGATGTCTTACATGTCATGAAGAACTTGATGCCAAATGTCATATTGTTCTGATTTGATTTAAAATGATTGACATTATGTCCTATCATAATACAACATAGACATCTATTCAGATTGCACCTGAAGGATCCCAGTTTGCTCACATTTATTTGTTCCTTTCCAGAACATTTTGTTACTTTCTTGAGGCGACTTGGTGCTAGCACATTTTTAAGGGAGGAGGCCCTTTTAAACTTTTCTCCCGGATTAGTTGGCAAGATATCTCCCAGTACCGGATTATTCATAAGGACCAAACAGTTTTTTTGCAGAATACTCCTGATTTTTTGGTGCTTTTTTGTATATGTGGTGAGGAAATTAATGGAAAAATATTTTCCTTCCCCTCCAACCTATGTTTAGGAGCAATCAAATCTTCCTGACATAAATTTGCACAATCATTATAAGCTTTTTGAAGTAGTTTTTTTGGATAGTTTTTTTCCAAGAACCATTCTTTTAACATCCCCTGCTTGCACTCTAAAATCAGTCTCAAAACTACAGTTTTTCTTTATTCTCCTATATTGGTTGACAGGTATATTTGTCAATCATTTCAGATAATGCCCACTATTAAAGTCTAGATAACTGTTTGCATCACATTTTTAAAAAAATGTTTTAGTGGATATCTTCCTGAAGGTATGAAATAAGGTCAAATCTAGGTAATCAATCTGGTTTGCATTGACTTCCCAGGAAAAAGAAAGGCCCTAGTCATTGTTAGAGTTCATTTCTAAGGTGTAATATTCCAAAACTGCTTGCTGTCACCTACTTGTACTTAAGCCATTGTAACAGTTCATGTTAAATATACCTGTGATTACTGCATTGATCTACATAGCATGAGCTTGAATCACATAGTCTAATGATAATATTCCAAAACTGCTCTAATTGTAAAGTTTCCTGTGTTATCTGTATGCATGACATTCCTTACTCACCAGTATATTACAAAGTGGCAAATTGTAATTGTTTTTTGTTGAAGGTGTTATAGTGTGGAGGAAGTCTTGTCTAATGTCTGTGCCCTTTCATCCTCTTGTACCCTGCTGTTTCTTGCAGTTGTTAATTACCTGAAACCATGTGACTTTCCACAATCGCCCTCACCTGATTCAGTAGTATGCCCTATAAATTTAGTTCATTTCTAAGGGGTACACGTGTGGGGGGCTTACACGTGTGGCATCTCATGCAAAGTGGCATTGAATGCTAAGTGGATGCAGTTATTTCATGGCAGTTAGTCAGGGCAGGAGTCAGGTAAGCCACTCTACTTAAAAGGGAGAGGGGGAAAAAAAATAAAAAAAAATATATATATTTTTTTTTTTTAACAACACAAGTTTTTTCTCTTTTCATTTCCCTATCACCATGTCCTTTACTTCAATATCTATTGTTCTATGTGCCTTTGCACTTTACCTTCACCGCCCAATCCCCCTCCATCCCCCCACATCCACATAAACCCCTCTCTCCTTCCTTCAACTTTCTTGAACTCCCATATTCTGTTCACCATAGTGAATAATCTCGGACCACCATGCTCCAGGGTACTGCACCAAAAACAAAGTCACCATCACAAAAACTGTTTGCCTTTCCTCTTTTTACTGCTGCTTCTGTCAGGTGATATCTCTCCTAATCCTGGTCCACCCTCCACCAACTTCTACCCCTCTCCCACCACACACAGAAACCCCACCAACCTTATAATCATTACTTGCACACCTTCATCGCCCTCTTTTAATTGTGCTCTCTGGAATCCACGGTCTGCATGTAACAAACTTCCACTCATTTATAACTACTTTCTCACTAACTCCCTTAATCTGCTGGCCCTCACTGAAACCTGGATCCAGGATTCAGACACAGTGTCCCCGGCCGCTATTTCTTATGGCGGCTTGCATTTCTCTCATTCCCCAAGACCTGGCAACAGACATGGTGGTGGAGTAGGTTTACTTCTGTCCCCACAATGTACTTTTCAGGTCATCCCCCCAGCTCCATCACTCTCATTCCCCTCTTTTGAGGTCCACACAATTAGGCTCTTCCATCCCCTCCCCCTTAGAGTAGCGGTGGTATACTGCCCCCCAGGGTCATCCACCCAATTCCTCGACCATTTCTCCGCATGGCTGCCGCATTTCATGTCCTCAGAATTACCAACCATTATTCTGGGTGACTTCAACATCTCCACAAACAGCCCCATCTCCTCATCTGCATTTCAGCTCCTATCTCTAACTTCATCTCTTGGCCTCTCACAGCTCTCAACCTCGATGACACACAAGGATGGTAACACCCTTGACCTGATCTTTGTCCGGCTCTGCTCAACCTCCTTTTTAGATAATTCAGAACTTCCCCTCTCTGACCACAACATTCTCTCCTTCACATTCACTAACCCTCGCCCACCGCAGCACATTCCTACATATCACACATTCAGAAATCTACAGGCCATAAACCCTCACACATTCTCAGACTCTCTACACTCATCACTGTCCCCAATCTCCTCATTTTCCTGTCCCGATCTGGCAGTCAATTACTTAAATGACTCTCTCAGAAGGACCCTGGACCAAGTAGCGCCCCTCACCCACAAAACCTCCAAACACAGAGCAAAACAGCCCTGGCTCACATCACAAACTCGATTCCTCCAGCGATGCTCTAGGAGTGCTGAACGTCTATGGAGGAAAAGTCGCACTCCAGAAAACTTCATTCACTACAAATTTATGCTGAGAACTTACAATTCTGCCCTTCACCTTGCCAAACAGACCTACTTCACCACTTTGATCTCCTCACTATCCAACAACCCAAAAAAACTCTTTAACACCTTTCACTCTCTCCTCAGTCCTAAAGTGCAGGCCCCCATCACTGACCTCTGTGCTAATGACCTGGCTTCCCACTTCACAGAGAAAATAGAAAACATCCGTCAGGAAATCAACTCCCAACCTCAAACTGCTGTTACCCCTACTTCTCCCCACATTTCCTCCGGCTCACTGTCCACTTTTGACCCGGTTACAGAAGATGAAGTCTCCAGGCTCCTTCCTTCCTCTCGTCCCACCACATGCACTGCTGACCCCATCCCCTCACACCTACTCCAGTCTCTCTCTCCGGTGGTCACTACTCACTTAACCAAAATCTTCAATCTCTCCCTCTCTTCTGGCGTCTTCCCCTCCTCCTTTAAACACTCTATCATCACTCCTTTATTAAAGAAATCTTTTCTCAACCCTTCCTGCACAAACAACTACAGACCAGTTTCCAATCTCCCCTTCATCTCTAAACTCCTGGAGCTCCTGGTCTACTTCCGCCTCACTCATTACCTCTCCACTCACTCGCTTCTAGACCCATTACAGTCTGGTTTCCGCCCCCTACATTCTACAGAAACTGCTCTCACCAAGGTGACCAATGACCTTCTGACGACAAAACGTAATGGTCACCACTCTCTGCTTATCCTTCTTGATCTCTCTGCAGCCTTTGACACTGTTGACCATCATCTCCTACTCTCTATGCTGCACTCCATCGGCATCAAGGACACAGCTCTCTCCTGGTTTTCTTCCTATCTCTCTGACCGCTCTTTCAGTGTATCATTTGCCGGCTCCACTTCCTCCCCTCTTCCTCTCACTATTGGAGTCCCTCAGGGTTCAGTCCTTGGACCTCTTCTCTTCTCACTCTACACAGCCCCGATTGGACAGACCATCAGCAGATTTGGTTTCCAGTACCATCTTTATGCTGATGACACACAACTATACACTTCTTCCCTGACCTTACTCCCGCTCTAATAAAGAACACCAATGACTGTCTAACCGCAGTTTCCAATATCATGTCCGCTCTCTACCTGAAACTTAATCTTTCCAAAACTGAACTACTCCTGGTCCCGCCCTCCACTAACCTCCCTAAATATAACATCTCTCTCTCAGTGTGCGGCACCACAATAGTGCCGAGTCAGCAGGCTCGCTGTCTGGGTGTTATATTTGACTCTGATCTTTCCCTTACTCCATATATACAATCTCTCGCCTGCTCTTGCCGCTTGCACCTGAAGAACATCTCCAGAATTCGCCCGTTTCTCACCTTGGAAACTACAAAAACCCTCACTGTGGCCCTGATCCACTCCCGCTTTTACTATTGTAACTCTCTTAGTTGGCCTCCCCCGCACTAGACTGTCTCCTCTCCAGTCCATCCTTAATGCAGCAGCCAGGATTACCTATCTAGCTAATCGCTACTCAGATGCTTCTGCTCTATGCCAGTCATTACACTGGCTGCCTATACACTATAGGATCCAATTCAAACTGCTTGTTCTCACCCACAAAGCTCTTCACAATGCAGCACCCCCCTACATCTCCTCCCTCATCTCTGTCTATCACCCCAGCCGTTCTCTTCGCTCTGGAAGTGACTTTAGACTCACTTCTGCATTAATCAGAACCTCCCACTCCCGGCTCAAAGACTTCTCCCGAGCCGCACCAATTCTTTGGAACGCTCTACCCAAAAAAATTAGATGTATCCACAACTTAAATAGTTTTAGGCGATCCCTAAAAACACATCTCTTTAGGACGGCCTATCATGATCCCTAGTCAGTTATCTAGACATAGCCTATCCGCTCCACCTCAAGTGGATCACATATAACGGGTTGCGGCCACTTATTCTGCTCCTATCTGTTCCCCATCTCCTCAAGTTGACTATACTTTCATTGCAAATGAGCACCTATACCTTGTCACCCCCACCTCATTGTTAGATTGTAAGCTCTTATGAGCAATGTTGCCATTTTTTGCTCCAATTACTGTATTATGTTATGCTTTGTATTGTATTGTTTCTGGCATTGTATTGTATTTTCTAATTGTTTCTCATGATTGTTTAAATGTGAGCTTTGTATTGTGAATGTAAAGCGCTGCGGAATATGTTGGCGCTATATAAATAAAAAATTATTATTATTATTATTATTATTATTATATTGTTATGTAGACTTTCCAAGAAATGATGTACATTATCCCAGTCATTATTATAGATGATAATTAAGTCATCTATATATCTCTTATAGAATGCAATATAACTAGAATAAGCAGAATTATCAATATGGATGGACTCGAAGTTGGTCATGAACAAATTTGCATAAGTTGGTGCCACCTTCGAGCCAAGCGCTGTACCAAATTACTGATGGTACATTTTCTCCTCAAATTCAAAGAAATTGTTATTCAGTATAAATTCCATGCATTCTTTCAAAAATTCTTCATGTCTGATGGAGATACGGGTATCCTCATCTATAAAGATACCGAATCTACATAGTCCCAAATTGTGTCTTATATTTGAATAAAGTGAGGATACATCTATAGTGACAAAAGTGTATTTTTCTTTCCCCTGAATATCCTCCATCATTTGTATTAGTTGTGTCAAATTCCTCAGGAAACTACTCAATTTAGTCACATGGACGTACATTAAATTATCAACATATGCCACCAGATTGGATGTCAGCGAACCTATCCCTTTAAGATAATCGCTCCTGTTCTGTATAACCACTCCCCCCCTTGTCAGACAATCTAATGACCAGTTCATTGTTATTTTTCAAACTTTTTATAGCACTAATTTCTGCCTTGGACAAATTCCTCTCATATGTTTGGTTGTATTTATCAGCTACATTGATCCCTATTTTTGTTGAATTACCAGACATGATAAATTTTGAGGATGACGTGTCTGGAAGCAATCTCTTGGATAAGATTGACATTCCAGAATTTGTCCCAAATACTAATCTGATTTTTAAAGATCCGACAGTGATCAAAATGATTTCAAAAGAGGACACTAGTAAATACATTAGGGCAGAGATCGGGACTGCTGACCGTAATGAAAGAGATATAGATAATATTCTTACAGTAGATAATTAAAAAAATCAAAGCTACCTGGTCCCATTTTTGCCTAAAGCAAGGGCTCCAGGAAACTTTTTTTTTTCTAAAACTATGACACAAACCCAAATTAACATTGAAAGTCTGGTGTTTTTTTTGAAGAAAGAGAAAACCCAAATAAAACATGATAACACATTTTTTTCCAGAACCAACAAAGAAAAAGAAAGTGTTTCAGAGGGTGTAGAGGGGGTCAAACGCAACAGAAAGGAATACGTTTACCAATACAGGAGACAGCAAAGACAAATAACATTTTTAATTTATCATCTAAACCTTTAAATGCAGCTGAATTGTCCGTACTGCATAAAGGATTATCTTTCTGTCCCCTGTCAGATTCATAAGAACTAGGTCTTTACATAGATCTGCAAATATTCATCAGGAAACTCACAGTTGAAAGACATTTTTTAACCCATTAGTTGCCAAATTAGCAATTTTCCTTTTCGGAAATTGGTGTATGAAAGCTCTCTGGGTGGAAGAATAATTCAATTAAAAATGACAATGACATGATTTCCTGTTTTGAAAACATTCATTTTACAAACACAACACAAAAAATTGGTCCTTATTATAAAATCTTAGTTGCTAGAAGCAAAAGATTAGGCGTCCCAAAAAAAGGACATTGGTAGATAATGGGTTAATACAGGAGACAAAAAGCACAATGTCAAGAACAAATAATGCTCCCATCTCAGCAGAAGACCCAATATTACACACTTCATTAAAGAACAAATCAAATTTTTATCCCGTACAAAATCAAGGTCATCATCTAAAAACGTTCTCTGATCTTGTTCTAAAAGAAATTGAGAACATTCAAACCAGAGACCAAAAGTACGAGAGGAATTTGTCCAAGACAAAAATTAATGCTATAAAAAGTTTGAAAAATAACAATGAACTAGTCATTAGATCGGCTGACAAGGCCGGGGGGGATATTGGTTATACAGAACAGGAGCGATTATCTTAAAGAAGCATTTAGGATCCTGGAAGATAATAAAACATACAAAGTGGTGACATCAGATTTGTATAAAGATGCGGTGACGAGATACAATAAATTAATAGCGAAAGGAAGGAAGGAGAATATTTTGGATAAAAATGAGTTTGGTTTTCTGACAGTAAAATTTCTACCATCTTCCTAAAACCCATAAGGATCATAAGAATTCCCCTGGAAGACCTATCATCTCTGGGATAGGTTCACTGACATCCAATCTGGCGGCATATGTTAATAATTTAATCTATGTCTATGTGACTAAATTGAGTAGTTTCCTGAGGAATTCGACACAACTAATACAAATGATGGAGGATATTCAGGGGAAAGAAAAATTCACTTTTGTCACTATAGATGTATCCTCACTTTATTCAAATATAAGACACAATTTGGGACTATGTAGCTTCTGTATCTTTATAGATGAGGATACCCGTATCTCCATCAGACATGAAGAATTTTTGAAAGAATGAATGGAATTTATACTGAATAACAATTTCTTTGAATTTGAGAAGAAAATGTACCATCAGCAACTTGTTACAGCGCTGGGCTCGAAGGTGGCACCAACTTATGCAAATTTGTTCATGACCACCTTCGAGTCCATCCATATTGATAATTCTGCTTATTCTAGTAATATTGTATTCTATAAGAGATATATAGATGACTTAATTAACATCTATAATAATGATTGTGATAATGTACATCATTTCTTGGAAAGTCTACTGAACAATGACTAGGTCTTTCTTTTTCCTGGGAAGTCAATGCAAACCAGATTGATTACTTAGATTTGACCTTATTTCATACCTTGGCAAAGATACCCACTAAAACATTTTTTTAAAAATGTGATGCAAACAGTTATCTAGACTTTAATAGTGGGCATTATCTGAAATGATTGACAAATATACCTGCCAACCAATATAAGAGAATAAAGAAAAACTGTAGTTTTGAGACTGATTTTACAGTGCAAGCAGGGGATTTAAAAAAAAAAGGTTCTTGGGAAAAAAACTATCCCAAAAAACTACTACAAAAAACTTATAATGATTGTGCAAATTTATGTCATGAAGATTTGATTGCTCCTAAACATAGGTTGGGGGGGAAGGAATGGATTTTTCCATTAATTTCCTCACCACATATACAAAACAGCACCAAAAAATCAGGAATATTCTGCAAAAAAACTGGTTGGTCCTTATGAATGATCCGGTACTGGGAGATATCTTGCCAAATAATCTGGGGGTAAAGTTTAAAAGGGCCTCCTCTCTTAAAAATATGCTAGCACCAAGCACCAATCTAGTGATGAGCGAGTACTAAAATGCTCGGGTGCTCGAAGCTCGGGCCTAGCATCCCAAGATACTCGTGTACTCGGCCCGAGCACCGAGCCCAATGTTATCCTATGGGAGGCCCGAGAATTTTTCTGACATGACCCCCGGCAGCATGGAAAAACTCTAAAAATGTCACAAAAGTGTAAGGACAGTGCTGAAAAGATATGGGAACACTCCTGTAAGCATTTCAGACCCCAAGCTCACTGATGTCAACAATGTTGTCAGACTATTACGCCACTTTTACGGACTGTCAAGAAAACATTACAAAATGAAACCAAAACGGATTTTCATGGAAAACATATTAAGGGCTCATACCCACTTGTGAGACAGAGTTGGTGTATGTTTGTTTATTGGATTATATGAAAGATTTTTTTTTTTTAATTTGTGTGGCACTCCCATGCCCCTGGGAAGAGACGTAAATGAAGGCCTCTTTAAATAATGTGCCCATTACAAGGAAGTGTGTGTTTTGTAGCATTGCCCTAGGCAGGGAAGCCAAAAATTGGGAGCCACTTCAATGCCCCTGGATAGAGGCGTGCATGAGGGCCTTTTCCAAAAATGTGCCCATTTTAAGCAAGTGGGTCTTTTTTAGTATTGCCCTAGGCAGGGAAGCCAAAAATTGGGAGACACCAATATGCCACTGGATAGAGGCATGCAAGAGGGCCTTTTAAAAAAAATGTGACCATTGTAAGCAAGTGTATCTGCTGTAGTATTTCCCTAGGCAGGGAAGCCAAAGGTTGGGAGGCACCAAGATGCCACTGCATAGAGGCGTTCATGAGGGCCTTTTCAAAAAATGTGCCCATTGTAAGCAAGTGGGTCTTTTTTAGTATTGCCCTAGGCAGGGAAGCCAAAGGTTTGGAGGCACCAAGATGCCCCTGCATAGAGGCGTGCATGAGGGCTTATTCAAAAAATGTGCCCATTGTAAGCAAGTGTGTCTTTTTTAGTATTGCCCTAGGCAGGGAAGCCAAAAATTAGGAGACACCAATATGCCCCTGAATAGAGGCGTGCATGAGGGCCTTTTAAAAAAATGTGGCCATTGTAAGCAAGTGTGTCTTTTTTAGTATTGCCCTAGGCAGGGAAGCCAAAAATTGGAAGGCACTTCAATGCCCCTGGAAAGAAACATGGAGGAGAGCCTCTAAATATTGTTCCCATTTGAAAGGAGCGGGTCTACTGTACTTGTAATGCCCATTCTGTAAGCATGGACCTAAACATTTACCCCTAGGGGGTATACACGAAACTACTGCCTAACATTTGAACGGTGAGGGTCATCATCATCATAAATATGATGTAAAAAAAATTATGTTTTTGTGGCATCATGAACCACGGTTGCACTGATGATATGATGGTGGCGGATGAGGAGAAGGAGGAGCAGAACAGCCAGTAACCAAAGTCATGAAGTGTGTACCCATGTGTGGGTGTGTGGAGGTGCATGGCAATTTACCGGCACAAAATTTAAATTATACTATCATTTGGTGGTGGTGTGCTGAAGTCAGGCCCAATCCAACCCTTGTACATCTTGATCAGAGTCAGCCTGTCCGCCTTCATTTACCCTTTTTGGAGGCAGGAGGGGGTTGTAGCTCCTATTTGTATACGCCAAAACACTCAGTATACCCATCTCAGTGTTTGTGACTGACCGGTATACCTGCTGTAATGTAATCTCTAATCTGTCATCTCAGTGTCCAGCTAAAAACCATCTTTTGGACGCCTTCATTTAGCTGTATACAGGCAGCACACCATTGAAAATGTGCAAGGTGGTAAGGGCCAAGGTACTGGACGTGATGGTAGTGCATACAGACGCTGAGGCCATGTGCAAGCTCGAATTGCGCCATGACAAAAGCCAACATTATCTCGCTCGACCTTTCTGTCCCAATTTGTAGGGGACCGCAGCAGTACACCACTATTAAACCAAGACCAGTATAAACAGGTTGTTAGTTGGATAGCGGATAATGCTTCCAGTCAGTTTTGCACCACCACAAGCAGCCTGTCTTCCACACGGTCAAGTGTGAGTAGCCATGTGACTGGACCGCACATTCCACACCCTGATCCTCCCACCATGTCGAGTGCCCGGCCCTGGACATAACTGATCCCACACTTGGACACTCTGAAGGCTGTTCACTTATCCATTCTTAGATTCTGGCCTCTCGCCAGCTCTACTTGAAGTGGGTCATGAGAAAATCATATGTACCGATGCCCAAATATTTGAGCAGCCACGGTCTCATGAAGGCAATGGTGGGAATGTGTCGCAACAAGAGGTGGACGATGATGAAACACAATTGCCAGAAAGTCAGGAGGACTAGGGTAAGGAAGTCGACGTGGTGGATGATCCAGTAACTGACCCAACCTGGCAGGAGGACATGCAGAGCAAGGACAGCAGTGCACAGGGGGAGGGAGGCGAAGAATCACAACAGGCCGGAAGAAGCAGGATGGTGTTTGCAGGCAGAAGGCAGGCAACCGTTCCCTGGAACAACAACATGACAGAAGTTGTCAGTACAACTGTTAGGTCTTCCCGACTCTGGCTGTTTTTTAAGGTGTCTGCAGATAATTCGAAAAAGGCCATTTGCAATACCTGCCATGCCAGCATCAGCAGGGGTAGCAAAACTATGAGCCTGACCACCACCAGCATGATCAGGCACATGGCAGCAAAGCACCCGACTTTGTGGGATGTACACCACAGTCCAGGAGCAGTGTCTGCGGGTGACACCACTGCATCTCCCACTGTTCTGCGTGCAAGACAATCCCCTGTCCATACTGCACACGAAGATGCCTCCTGTCCAGCACCTTTAGTTGCACAAGCAGAAATACAACATCATCAACCATGTCCTTGTCCAAGCGCAGCGTTCAGTTATCCATACAACAATCTTTGGAACGGAGGCGCAAATACACTGCCAACGCCCCACATGCCACAATTCTAAATGCACACATTTCGCGACTGCTAGCGCTGGAAATGTTGCCTTTTAGGCTAGTGGAGACAGAAGCATTCCGCGACCTGATGGTGGCGGCCGTCCCACGTTACTTGGTCCCCAGCAGCCACTATTTCTCCCAGTGTGTTGTCACCACATTACATAAGAGCATGTGTCACAAAACATTACACGTGCCTTTAGCAACGTAGTTTCCGGGAAAGTCCACCTAACCACAGACACCTGGACAATTGCTTGTGGGCAGGGGCGGTACATCTCCCTGTCGACACACTGGGTTAATATTCTGGAAGCCGGGACCCAGTCTGAGCTTGGGACGAAACACGTCCTTCCGACACCAAGGATTGCATGCCCTAACTCAGTCAGGGTTTCACCCACAGTGTACAGCTCCGGAACTTCATGATCCTCACCCTCCTCCTCCTCCTTCACTTCACCCTCTACACCAGTCCAAAGCTGGAAGCACTGCAGCACTGCCTTGGCTAAGCGGCAACAGGCTGTGCTGAAGCTAATATGCGTAGGTGACAAACCCCACAATCCTGAAGAGTTGTGGAAAGCACTGAAACAGCAGGCAGATCACTGGCTCACACCGCTGAACCTACAGCTAGGCATAGTCGTGTGTGACAATGCCCGGAACCTGGTGGCGGCTCTGAGGCGAGACGAGCTGACACATGTTCCATGCGTGGCCCATGTGCTCAACCTCGTAGTTCAGCGGTTTCTTAAATCCTACCAGGAGCTGTCTGATCTGCTCGTAAAAGTACACCGCCTGTGTGCCCATTTTAGAAAGCCACCTACTGCTTCAGCCGCCCTTGACAGCTTTCAGCAGCGTTTGCATATTCCATATCACAGACTGGTCTGTGATATCCCCACAAGGGATGGGCGAATCTACTCGCTAGGACTCGTTACTTGGCGAGTAGTAAGGGACTCGCAGGACTCGGTACTCTGCGAGTTTCCCAGCGTTTACTCGCACGAGTCCAATGCAAATCAATGGCAAACGCTGACAAAACTAGGATTGCCATTGTCTTGCATTAGACTCGGCTACTGTGCCAGTGATAGCAGGGAAACTCGCAAAGTAACTGTTGCTACTTTGCGAGCCGAGTCCAGCTGTCTTCTCTGTACAGACTGCCGCAGCTCCAGGGTCCTAGAGCCCGCCTGCTCACAGAGATGATGTAGCAGTGCTGAGATTGTTCTCAGTCTGCTCATTCCCTGTGCATAGACATCTATATCTATGCACAGGGGATGTAGCAGAGAGAACATCGCGTTTTGGACTGCGTCGAACAGAAGAGGATTTTTTTAATTAAAGATGGAGTCCCTAATGGCTTTTTTTTTTATTTCAAATAAAATTTTTTCTCTGTGTTGTGTTTTTTTAACCCTTTATTGGAGATTCTTAGTGGCTGGGTCAAACGTGGCCTGACATTAAGAATCTCGGGCTTAATACCAGCTTGTATAACAAAGCTGGTATTAACCCCTTTATTACCCAGCGTGCCACCGCCACCAGGGCCGCTGGAAGAGCGGGGTTCAGCGCCAGAGGATGGCGCTTCAATAACGCGCCATCTTCTGGGGCGGCTGCGGGCTGCAATTTGCAGCGGGGGGTGGCCAGAAAGCTTGGGCATCCCTGTGCTGCGGATTCCAGCCCCCAGCTGCTTAGCTGTACCTGGCTAGACATAGAAATTGCGCGGAGCCCCACACATTTCTTTTTTTATTATTTCATGAAATTCATGAAATAATTAAAAAAAGGGCTCCCCTATATTCTTGTGTCCGGCCAGGTACAAATAGGCACCTGGGGGTTGGGGGCAGCCCGTCGCTGCCTGCTGGATTTGGCTGGTTCCAGAAATACGGCGAAGCCCACGTGAAATTTTTTTCTGACAAATCCATAAAACAATGTAAATAAAAGGGACTGCATCTTTATTAACCCCTGGACCATGGGCAAGGGGTTAATAAAGATGCAGTCCTTTTTTTAGGATTGTTTTATTGATTTTTCAGAAAAAAAATTACATGGGCTTCGCCATATTTCTGGAACCAGCCGGATCCAGCAGGCAGCGACGGGCTGCCCCCAACCCCCAGGTGCCTATTTGTACCTGGCCGGACACAAGAATATAGGGGAGCCCTTTTTTTTTATTATTTCATGAATTTCATGAAATAATTAAAAAAATGCGTGGGGCTCCGTGCAATTTCTATATCTAGCCAGGTACAGCTAAGCAGCTGGGGGCTGGAATCCGCAGCGCAGGGAGGCCCAAGCTTTCTGGGCAACCCCCGCTGCAAATTGCAGCCCGCAGCCGCCCCAGAAGATGGCCATTTTTGGTGGTTAAGGCTGGATTTTCCACAACAGTCTGAACATGTGGCAACATTGGGAATATAATTATTGTTAAAAATATCCTATCAATGTTTGGACAACAAAATAATATGGCCACTAAATGTACTACATACTGCATTATTTAAGCTGGCTAATACATGTATATATCACAAAAAAAGAAAACAGACCAGCGGCACTCACCATAGTTGAATCTTCTGTTTATTTGACGATTCCAACAAGGTTACATGATGACATATTTCTGGAACCAGCCGGATCCAGCAGGCAGCGACGGGCTGCCCCCAACCCCCAGGTGCCTATTTCTACCTGGCCAGACACAAGAATATAGGGGAGCCCTTTTTTTTTATTATTTCATGAATTTCATGAAATAATTAAAAAAAAATGCGTGGGGCTCCGCACAATTTCTATGTCTAGCCAGGTACAGCTAAGCAGCTGGGGGCTGGAATCCGCAGCGCAGGGAGGCCCAAGCTTTCTGGGCACCCCCGCTGCAAATTGCAGCCCGCAGCCGCCCCAGAAGATGGCGCGTTCATTGAAGCGCCATCCTCTGGTGCTGAACCCCGCTCTTCCAGCGGCCCTGGTGGCGGTGGCACGCTGGGTAATAAAGAGGTTAGGGCCAGCTTTGTATTATCAGCTGGCCCTAAGCCCGAAATTTATGGCGGTCACGCCAATATTAGACATGACCGCCATGAATTTCTATTAAATTGTTTTAAAAAAAACACAACACAGATAAACATTTTTATTAGAAATAAAAAAAAAAGCCATGAGGGACTCCATCTTTAATTAAAAAAATCCTCTTCCGTCCGACGCAGTCCAAAACGTGATGTCCTCTCTGCTATATCCCCTGTGCATAGATATAGATGTCTATGCACAGGTAATGAGCAGACTGAGAACAATCTCAGCTCTGCTACATCAGGCAGCAGGCAGGCTCTAGGACCCTGGAGCTGCGGCAGCCAGCACACAGAGCAGACAGGACTCTTATCTGTGCGAGTTTCCCAGCGATTACTTGCACAGTAAACGAGTCCAATGCAAATCAATGGCAAAACTAGGATTGCTTCAGGCTGAAGCTTCCGAGACACATCTGTGATTTGTAAATCACACACTACTCGCTATTACTCTCTTCCCCATTCATTAACATTGGACTCGCTAGACTCACAACGAGTAGCGAGTCCCGGGTTCGGACTCGCTAGAGTCAAGCGATTCCGAGTAATTTAGGACTCGCCCATCACTAGTCCCCACGCATTGAGAATTCCACACTGCACATGTTGGTCAGGATTTGTGAGCAGAAGAGGGCAGTTGTTGAGAACCAGCATCAACTAGGCCGTCGGTATATGGTTAAAAAACTCCACACAAGACCTCTGGAGTGGACATGGATGTCCGACATATGTACCATCCTCCAAATCTTTGAGGACTTCACCAAGACGGTGAGGGGAGATGATGCCATAATTAGTGCCACCATCTCGCTTCTCTGTCTTCTAAAATGCTGTCTGCTCAAAATCAAAAACGATGCATTGCAGGCGGAGCACGATGAGTTGGAGCAATAAACCGTATGGGGTGATTACACACAGTCCAGTCTCATCTCATCCCAACGTGCATTGGAGGACTATTACGAGGAGGAGGAGGATAAAGAAATGGAGCTACTTTCATGCGGAATTGACGGTAATACATGCACAGCCATCTTACTGTCGGATGGCCAGAGGACAGGGGAGAGGAGGATGATGAAGACAGCATGGTCAATCATCCTGTTGTTGAGGACCTGAAGTCTTGCCTGTTAACAGTCTGGCGCACATGGCTGACTTTATGTGATGCTGCCTGTCTTGTGACCCTCGCGTCATCAACATCTTGGCGGACACCCGTTACTGGTTGGTGACACTTTTAGATCAACGCTACAAGGAGAACTTTATTTCTCTTATACGGTGGCTCAAGTGGTTAGCACTGCAGCCTTTGCAGCACTTTGGCTTGAGGTCCTGGGTTCAATTCCCACCAAGGACACAAAGGACCACATCTGCAAGGAGTTTGATGTTCTCCCCGTGTTTGTGTGGGTTTCCTCCGGGTACTCCGGTTTCCTCCCACATTGTAAAGACATACTAATACGATGTTTAGATTGTGAGCTCCAAGAGAGACAGCATTACTCATGTATGCAAAGTGCTATGGAATTAATAGCGCTATATAAATGAATAAATAATAATAATAATTCCCGAGGCAGAGAGGTCTACAAAAATGCTGCAGTCCCAGAAGGCCCTAGTTGCAGAATTAGTCAAAAAATTCCCTTCTGAAAACGCTTGCGGCAGAGGTCGCGGTTCGGTGGACAACCAAGGTGTCCGGCCAAGAGAGGCACAAATCAAATCCAGCAGAGGTAGGGGAAAACTCTCAAAGATCTAGGAGAGTTTTCTTAGCCCCTCCCATAGCACAGGCCCTCAGGTGCAGGGTACTGTCACAAGGACTGCAAAGTTTGTAAAGATGCTGAAGGAGTACCTTGCCAATCGTACGAAAATGCTCCTAGATTCCTCTGTGCCTTCTAATTATTGGGTATCCAAACTGGACACATGGCAGGAATTGTCCCTCTACGCCTTGGAAGTCCTGCCCTGCGTTTAGCGTTAGCGTTTTGTTAGAGCGTGTTTTTATTGCCACAGGTGGAATAATTACAGATAAATGCACCCACCTGTCAACTGAAAATGCAGACCCGTTGTTTTTGAGCTGGATAATGAGATTGAAGATTAAATTACAGCAGCTATACTGGTCAGACACAAATGCTGACACAAGTATACTGAGTGTTTTGGCGTTTACAAATTGTAGCTACAACCCCCTACTGCCACACAAAAATGGTAAATGAATGCAGACAAGAGTTGGTTTGTAGCTGGACAGTGTGATTACAGATTAGAGCATTTTAATCCCAGCAGTTGGAACAGTCAGACACAAACGCTGAAGCTTATACTGTGTTTTGGTGTACACTACTTGGAGCTACAAGCCACTGCTGCCGCACACAAATGTTAAATGAATGCAGACAAGAGTAGGTTTTTAGCACAAGGCTTTTGGTGTACCCTAATTAACGCTGCAACCTACAGTAGCAGCACTTAGATGCAAAATTAGTGCAAACAAGAGTAGGTTTTTAGCACAACCCTAACTTTTGAAATGACGGCCCTGCAGGTGGACTAGTCAGACACAAACGCTGACTACAATAGCAAGTCTTTTGGCGTATCCTAATTTACGCTGCAACAGACAGTAGCAGAACTTAGATTAAAATTAATGCAGACAAGAGTAGGTTTTCAGCACGACCTTAAGTTTTGAAATTAAGGCCCTGCAGGTGGACTAGTCAGACACAAACGCTGACTACAATAGCGAGTCTTTTGGCGTATCCTAATTTACGCTGCAACAGACAGTAGCAGCACTTAGATGCAAAATTAGTGCAGACAAGATTAGGTTTTTAGCACGACCCTAAGTTTTGAAATTAAGGCCCTGCAGGTGGACTAGTCAGACACAAATGCTGACTACAATAGCGAGTCTTTTGGCGTATTCTAATTTACACTGCAACAGACAGTAGCAGCACTTAGATGCAAAATTAGTGCAGGCAAGAGTAGGTTTTTAGCACGAGGCTTTTGGTGTACCCTAATTTACGCTGCAGGGATACCTGAGGAAGGTGCCAGGAGGGCACCGAAACGCGTAGGATGCAATAAAGGATTTTGGATATACTTCATCTACTCGTGTGTCTCCTTGGAATAATTTGGAACTTGGCAGCGCGGACTGGAGAACACCGTTTTTCCCGTATGATTCTGTGAAGCCACAAATCTGTCCCTCAATCAGCAGCAGCTCTCCCTACACTGACTGTCTATTGGCGCAGAGTGACGAGCACAGCGCGGTCAGGTCTTATAAAGACCTGATCACGCTGTGCGGCCAGCCAATTTATGTAATGCCACAACCAACATGGCTGTGGCATTACAGTGTCTGTCAGCCAATCCCTGCATGCGGGCTGGCTCTGAAAAGAGCGCCAACATGCAGGGAGGTGGACCCCGAGCATAGCAAGAGTATTGCGAGATTATTCTGTACTCGCCGAGTACCCCGAGTATCGTGATATTCGTGCAAGGACCGAGTAGTGACAAGCATACTCGCTCATCTCTAATCAAATCAGAACAATATGACATTTGGCATCAAGTTCTTCATGACATGTAAGACATCATATGTCATCTACCTGATCCAATGTGAATGTGGATTGCAGTATGTCGGAAAAACGACACAGGAGTTGCACAGTCGCTTAAACTCACATAGACATAATATAAAAGAAGGCTATTTTTTTCATAGCTTCTCCAAACACTGTTTAATTAAACATGATAAAAAAACTGTGTACCTCGTTGATCCCAATTAATCATGTGCCAAAGAGTGCTGTCAACAGGGACACTGCATTGATGAGAAAAGATATCTATTGGATCCATAGGCTGCAGACTCTGCAGCCATATGGTCTGAATGAGATCTCGGATCTCTTCAAATAGGAGTACTACCTATCACGTAAACAAAATTGATCCTAACCTCTAAGTTGCTGATGTCAGGATTATTAAACATGTCATTCTGTTATACCAAGATCATACCCAAGTGCTTGGGCTGATCTGATCAAAAAAATCATCTTAACTGATGTTCTTAGTCAATCGTATCATGGATGGGCTGTGGAGAATTGAAATTCTGCTGCTTGATTTCCAAGCTTGAAAGCTGGCCTATGAGAACTCCTGTGGGAGGGTTTGTTGTGCCAACATACTCCCTCTAACAAATTTGACCAATCACAGGAGATGGAGTGCTGTGAGCGGTAACATTTTTACTTGCCTGAGAGCAGATACATTTGATGATGTTCGCTCAATGTGTTAGCAATAGGGAGGGTTAATATACTTGTGTGTCAAAATGTGTTCAAACTGAAAACAATATACAGAATTTAAGAATATAGATCAATTTGATAGTTCTCAGCGATCTTCAAGCCCAAGGGAGCGCTTTGCCCCTGAGCATCACAGTGGTGCTGCAGATAATATAGGACTAATGAAGTTATAGGGCAGGGGTGGGGAACTCCAGTCCTCGAGGGCCACAATCAGTGCAGGTTTTCACGATTTCCTTAGTATTGCACAGGGATTGGAATCATCACCAGTGCAAGTGATTATGTTATCACCTGTGCAAAACTAAGGAAATCCTGAAAACCTGCACTGATTGCGGCCCTCGAGGACTGGAGTTCCCCACCCCTGTTATAGGGGATATTGTCACGCGAACATATAGGATCGAGTACACTGGTCAGATAATAAAACATAATGGGTGAAAACCAAAGGAGGTGTAATATCTAAAAAATGAGAATGCGCATAGGGTCTTATCCTTATTATAAATCAAATCCCAAACAGTGTGAAAACTGCTCACCTGATATGGTTGTGAAGCCCACAACCAGCTTGATCGCTCAAACACAGCAGCCGCAGCCAGGACCGCACTTCCACAATCGTGGGGGTGAAACTCTATCCGGGACCAAGTGTCTTTCGGTCCGCGCCGCTGCTCCAATAAGTATTAGAAACACTGGAGGGTTTTAAATAAAAGATCTTCAGTTTTATTTCCGACGCGTTTCGGAGCTAAACACCCAGCTCCTTCCTCAGGGAATCTCCTCAGATTCCCTGAGGAAGGAGCTGGGTGTTTAGCTCCGAAACGCGTCGGAAATAAAACTGAAGATCTTTTATTTAAAACACCCCAGTGTTTCTAATACTTATTGGAGCAGCGGCGCGGACCGAAAGACACTTGGTCCCGGACAAAGGAGGTGTAATGGCCACTTTACACGCGGCTACATTTCTAGCTTATCCACAGGTAACTTACTGGCTGCAGTGAAATCATGGAGACATGGTTCTATCTTGTTGCTGTGTACAAATGGAATAATGTCTCCATGATTTCACTGCAGCTAGTAAGTTACCTGTGGATAAGCTACAAATGTAGCCGCGTGTAAAGTGGCCATCATGGATAAACAGATTGGGATTGGTAAACCATATATCAAATTAAGTATCAGACAAAGGTATAATTTTATAAATTTTCTATTGCAATTCTATATATTATGAAGGTTTTAATCAATAGGAATGTGCTAATGGACAGTTTTTTCAAAGAGTTTTAACATTATAATTGAAAGATTGTGATTTTATGGTTTGGTTTTATAGAGTGGGATATATTTACTTGTGTGCATTGTTTTATATTGATACAGTTTGTACATTTATGAGGTGATGGACACATGTGAGTGAGTTTTTATACATTTAGATGATGATGGGCCCAGTAACGTGTTTCATACCTCATTTACGACCAATGGCTTTATTGAACATGTATGATTCATGGTGGCTGTGTAACTGCATTACTCTTGAGGAAGTGTACAGTAGGTACACAAAATGTGTCGAGTCTGTGGAGGAATGAAGATCTTTGTACCAAGATCTGAAGTCCTTAGGGTGAATTTCATGGTCATATCTTCAAACAGCGTGATCTTCTATCCGGATTCCAATATTACCGCACATTATTTTACACCAGTGCCTGGCACACACTGCTACTGGCCAAAAAGGATTTGCATGGCTAGATGCAGTAAAAAAAGGCTAGTAAACACAGGAGGTGTAGCTTTCTTTACACCAGTGCTATACCAGTGCCTGGCACACACTGCTACTTGCCAAAAAGGATTTTCTTGGCTAGATGCAGTAAACAAATGGCTAGTAAAGACAGGAGGTGTAACGTTCTTCACAACAGTGCTACTCCAGTGCCTGGCACACACTGCTACTAGCCAAAAAGAATTTACTTGGCTAGGTTTGGGCAGATGCTGTAAAAACGCTTACACAGCAATGGAGCAGACCTGCCTGGCGAACAGAGCTTTTAAGCCCTTAAAAGGGCTATTCTTGGAATTACACCATTTTCCAAATTATCATGCAAATTTTTTTTTCCTCTGATTTTCTTAAATGGTCGGTGCAAATGACAGTCAGTGTAATAAAAGTCATCACCCGTTAGAGTATACATCGAATTTTATTGAAGAAACCTCCCAATGACAACAGTATAATCTTCAAAATTAAAAAAAAAAATCTCTAAATGCACTGTTCCAAATTATTAGGCACAGTAGAGTTTCTAAACATTTGATATGTTTGAAACAACTGAAAATGCTCATTTGTTCAATTGGCAGCATTAGGAGGTCACATTCACTGAAATAAAAAGCTATTTAACTCCAAAACATCCTAACAGGCCAAGTTATATGTTAACATAGGAACTCTTCTTTGATATCACTTTCACAATTCTTGCATCCATTGAACTTGTGAGTTTCTGGAGAGTTTCTGCTTGCATTTATTTGCATGATGTCAGAATAGCCTCCCAGAGCTGCTGTTTTGATGTGAACTGCCTCCCACCTTCATAGATCTTTTGCTTGATTATACTCCAAAGGTTCTCTATAGGGTTGAGGTCAGGGGAAGATGGTGTCCACGCCATAAGTTTATTTCCTTTTATGCCCATAGCAGCCAATGACACAGAGGTCTTCTTTGCAGTATGAGATGGTGCATTGTCATGCATGAAGATGATTTTGCTCATGAAGGCACATTTTTGCTTTTTGTACCATGGAAGAAGGTTCTCAGTCAAAAACTCTATATACTTTGCAGAGCTCATTTTCACACCTTCAGGAACCTTAAAGGGGCCTACCAGCTTTTTTCCAATGATTCCAGCCAAAAACATGACTCCTCCACCTCCTTGCTGACGTCGCAGCCTTGTTGGTACATAGTGGCCACCCACCAACCATCCACTACTCCATCCATCTGGACCATCCAGGGTTGCTCGGCACTCATCAGTAAACAAGACTTTGAAAATTAGTGTTCATGTATGTCTGGGTCCACTGCAACTGTTTCTGCTTGTGAGCGGGTGGCCGAATAGTAGGTTTCTGCTCCACAGCAAGCCTTTCAAGGATCCTACACCTTGAAGGACTCCAGAGGCACCAGCAGCTTCAAATACCTGTTTGTTGGTTTGTAAGGCCTTTTTAGCAGCTGCTCTCTTAATCCGATGAACTTGCCTGGCAGAAATCTTCCTCACTCTACCTTTATCTGCACAAACACGTCTGTGCTCAGAATCAGCCACAAATCTTTTCACAGTACGATGATCACACTTACGTTTTCATGCAATATCTAATGTTTTCATCCCATGTCCAAGGCATTGCACTATTTGTTGCTTTTCGGCAGCAGAAAGATCCTTTTTCTTTCCTATGTTACTTGAAAACTGTTGCCTGCTTAATATGATGGAACACCCAGTTTTCCTTTCATTGAGCTCCTCTGCAAAACTAATTAGCACAGGTATCTGAGATTGATTTCAGTGATCCAAAGAACCCTGAGACACAATACCATCAATAGGTTTCATTGATAAAAAAAACCCTATGACACTTAAAACCAATTTGCATAATAATTTGGAACATGGTGTAGTCCGTGAGCCTTCTAATGATCTCTCTATCTAACTTGGAATGGAATTGCTATCTAACTACATTTGTAGCGCATACAGCAGCAGCGGCAGCATCTGGCACTGAGCTCCAACACTGATAAATTGGCAAGTAGGGGTAATGGCCGGTTCTTACATGGCAAAGACGTGTAACATACCCAGCCAATGACACAAGCCCTTGTGTGCAAAAAGTGCACTCTGCTCTATGCGTGCTGATAGGCTGACAGACCGGACCACCCACAGTAAAAGCGGGAAGGAAAAAAAACGGAGATCTGCATTATTTGACCACATACCTCTCCCCAGTCCCCCCCTCCCGCCCACTATTCCTAGACACTGAACAAAAGCATTGCTGTGAAAACTAAGTAACGCGTTTGCTCAACAATCCATTATTGAACATAACCTCGATTTACCGAATTTTTAGCAAATCATTCACAATTGTTAAATGACTGGAACATAGCCCAAACCAGGTCAAATTTGAAATTGGCGAACATGTTCAATTGAACATCGCTCATCTCTAGTGATCACATTCTCACAATGATTTGTCATAGCACCTGAGAGAGTAGAACATCCTCAGTTTTCCCATTTGTGGATCAGTTGCTGCAAGTCCTGCTGTGCAGGATATAATAAAAGTGTTTTACCACCATAACAGATACCTTTATTTAAGCAGCAAATGTGAAAATAAATAATTTTGTAATTTACAAGCAATTAAAATGAAACTCTGTCAGTGAATTTTATCCATTCATAGCAATGGCTGCGCTTGCACAGTTCCATTTATCCTAAAATAAAATAGTCCCTGTGGCATAAAAAGCATGTGTTAGGCTAGCTTCACAACACGTTTTTCCCTGTCAGGTTGTTTTGCAGAATGCACCGGACAGAATCTGATGGCCCTGGACAAAACAGAACAGGAAGGCAAATATGCCCTCCTATCCTGCTTTCTGCCGGAATCAGTGGCAGCCGCTGTCCAGTGCTAAAATTTCAGCATAGCGGCTGGAGGGGAGCTCTCCAGGTGCTGAAATTTCAGCCATGGCTCTTTTAGCTGCACTGTCTAGGTGCTGAACGAGCGCGGCTTGAATTTCAGAGCCGCCGCTCGTTCAACACACGGTGTCAGGGAACCAGATTGTTTTTCTGCCAGATCCGGTGCGATCTGGCACCCTTAAACACCCATGTTATGGGGAGCTGGATTGCGCCGGATCCAGGAGGATACAGTTTTTATCAATTTTGGCCTCGGACATAAAAAATCCTGCAAGCTGCGATTTTGTGTCCGGGGCAAAAAACGAAATCACCCGGATTCAGCCGGACACACGCCAAACAGGATGGAAAATAGCTGCCATCTGGACAGGCCTGGACCCGAAAAACCATTGTGTGAAGCCAGCCTTAGATCCTGGATACTGCATGTGCTGTCAAACCTATGTGAGCATATCTCCCAAATACTTTGTGTGCTGGAGGACTGATTTGTTTAAGAATGAATGGAAGTGTGCATTCGTGACCCCAGTGATGGACAGATATAACTCACTGACATAATGCCATGGTTCCTATTTCAGAAAATGAAAGGTTGTTATCTTTAGAATGGATCATAAATTTTAACCCCTGTACAACCTTGGACGTAGAATAAAAAAAATACACATCTTTGATATTCCCTTGTTCATAAATGCTCAATATATCAAAATATACAATAAGTTAATTCGATCTGTAAACTACAGAACGGAAAAAAAAAGCAAAAAGGGCAGAATACCATTTTTTGCCTATGCCAGCAGAAAGCTCCGTCCTACAGAGAGGAATCCTGACAACTATAGCTCCTTCAAGCTAAAGTTCCTCGCCATAGTCTGGGCTGTAACTGTACGCTTTAAACACTACCTGGCTTCAGCAAAGTTTACCATCTATACAGACAATAATGGGAACATTAGTACCAATACGTCTTTGGAAATTATACCACAGATAAGGGCTACAGCAACCTTGGATTATAATCCATTCCTAACAATTGGACCTAGTAATTTGCAAAGTACATGCTTGAGCAATGATGAATACCCCGCTCTGAAATGTGATAGCAATTCTAGAAACATAAAGATCACTCAGTTTTTTCAGGTGGCTCCAGGACGTCATCCCAAATGAAAAAGAGGAGGCGGGGGTGCAAAGGAGGTGGTAGATGCATCAGGACATACAGTAGCCAATCAGGATGTAACTCAGAAGAAGTAAAAAATTGTGTAAATCATGCACAAGACGGGTTAAGTTCAATTACGTCAAACAAGAAAACAAGGATCTTCAATATGGATGGGCGAGTAGTAAGGGACTCGCAGGACTCGGTACTCTGCGAGTTTCCCAGCGATTACTCGCACAGCAACGAGTCCAATGCAAATCAATGGCAATCCTAGTTTTGTCAGAGACTCTGACAAAACTAGGATTGCCATTGACTTGCATTGGTCTCATTACTGTAATCGCAGGGAAACTCGCAAAGTAACTGCTGTTACTTTGCGAGCCGAGTCCATCTGTCTTCTCTGTGCAGGCTGCCGCAGCTCCAGGGTCCTAGAGCCCGCCTGCTCACAGAGATGATGTAGCAGAGCTGAGATTGTTCTCAGTCTGCTCATTCCCTGTGCATAGACATCTATATCTATGCACAGGGGATGTAGCAGAGAGGACATCGCGTTTTGGACTACGTCGGACGGAAGAGGATTTTTTAAATTAAAGATGGAGTCCCTAATGGCTGTTTTTTTTTATTTCTAATAACATTTTTTCTCTGTGTTGTGTTTTTTTAACCCTTTATTGGAGATTCTTAGTGGCTGGGTGAAACGTGGCCTGACATTAAGAATCTCGGGCTTAATACCAGCTTGTATAACAAAGCTGGTATTAACCCCTTTATTACCCAGCGTGCCACCGCCACCAGGGCCGCTGGAAGAGCGGGGTTCAGCGCCAGAGGATGGCGCTTCAATGAACGCGCCATCTTCTGGGGCGGCTGCGGGCTGCAATTTGCAGCGGGGGGTGCCCAGAAAGCTTGGGCATCCCTGCACTGCAGATTCCAGCCCCCAGCTGCTTAGCTGTACCTGGCTAGACATGAAATTCATGAAATAATAAAAAAAAATGCGTGGGGCTCCGCGCAATTTCTATGTCTAGCCAGGTACAGCTAAGCAGCTGGGGGCTGGAATCCGCAGCGCAGGGAGGCTCAAGCTTTCTGGGCACCCCCCGCTGCAAATTGCAGCCCGCAGCTGCCCCAGAAGATGGCGCGTTCATTGAAGCGCCATCCTCTGGCGCTGAACCCTGCTCTTCCAGCGGCCCTGGTGGCAGTGGCACGCTGGGTAATAAAGAGGTTAGGGCCAGCTTTGTATTATCAGCTGGCCCTAAGCCCGAAATTTATGGCGGTCACGCCAATATTAGACATGGCCGCCATGAATTTCTATTAAATTGTTTTAAAAAAACACAACACAGAGAAAAATTTTTATTAGAAATAAAAAAAAAAGCCATTAGGGACTCCATCTTTAATTAAAAAAATCCTCTTCCGTCCGACGTAGTCCAAAACGCGATGTCCTCTCTGCTACATCCCTTTGCATAGATATAGACGTCTATGCACAGGGAATGAGCAGACTGAGAACAATTTCAGCTCTGCTACACACAGGGCTCTAGGACCCTGGAGCTGCGGCAGCCAGCACAGAGCAGACAGCCGGACTCTTTACTGTGCGAGTTTCCCAGCGATTACTTGCACAGTAAACGAGTCCAATGCAAGTCAATGGCAATCCTAGTTTTGTCAGAGTCTCTGACAAAATTAGGATTGCTTCAGGCTGAAGCTTCCGAGACACATCTGTGATTTGTAAATCGCACATTACTCGCTATTACTCGCTTCCCCATTCATTAACATTGGACTCGCTAGACTCGCAACGAGTAGCGAGTCCCGGGCTCGGACTCGCTAGAGTCAAGCGATTCCGAGTAATTTAGGACTCGCCCATCACTAATCTTCAATATTTCGGACTATGCCCTGACAGATGAGAAAAAATCATTGTTAGAGCACTGTCTATCTTTTTGTAAAGCATCTGGCTTGGACCCTTCCTCACTCTATCTTGATCTGAATGATTTTTTTAGGAAACTAACAATACAGAGACATTTCTTGATAGAGGAGAGAAGCAAGCTAGGAGTATCCCAAGAAATTGCTCCACACTCAGATGAGGTTCCAAATGTGGAGGTGAAACACGTAGACCCAAAGGGTATCACAAGCAAGTTTTACCCTATACACCACAAAGCGTCACATGTGGAAACCTTCCAGCAGTTGGTTCTTAAGGAGATTAGATCCTTTGCCTACTGTGGGGCAGCGCCTGGATCGCAAGTCAGGAAACACGTGGAGCCCGGTAGTAGTTCAAACAGGACCCGGTGTTTATTGCTGATACACTCACAGCGGTGGCACAGTCTGCCGGAATCCGGGTCGCAGCCGGGTACACAGGACACAGTTCATATAAAGTAACTCCGGGTCCTTCAGGCCAAAGGCCTCCGTTATAGGTCACGCCAAGCTCCCAGCCCTCCTGGGCTAGGCCGTGTTAGTATAGCACACGGCCCCCTGGAACTCTAGTCCTCTCCTGTATATATCTCTGCTGCTCCTGCAGCTAAGGCACAATTCTGTGTACAAGGAAACCCCGCCCTGCCTCCTGCTCAGGCTTTTAACTTCGTGTCTCCTTCCGGGACCTTGCAAGACCCGGAGCGGAGGGAGCGGACCGTCCCTTTCTCTCATACCCTACACCGGGCTCAATAAGTGACAGTGCGCATTCTGGGGGAGACATAGCGCCCCTCGCATATGATCCCCCGCACTGTCTCACATCCCCCCCCCCTCGGTTCAAACTTGTGGGGTTGAACCCCAGCTAACAAACGGGCGCCCGGGACAGGGCATCCGCATTACCCTGCAACTTGCCAGCCCGATGCTCCACCGTAAAACGGAAGTTTTGGAGGGACAGGAACCACCGGGTGACCCGAGCGTTTCGTTCCTTGGCATTTTGCATCCAGACCAAGGGAGCGTGATCCGTAACTAACCGGAACTGTCGCCCGAGCAAATAATAACGTAGGGACTCCAAGGCCCATTTAACGGCCAAGCACTCCTTCTCCACTACGCTATAATTCTTTTCCGCCGGGGACAATTTCCGGCTCAAGTAAGTGACCGGATGCTCGATTCCGTCCACTTCTTGCGACAGCACAGCCCCCAGCCCCACCTCCAAGGCGTCTGTTTGTACAACGAAGGCCTTTGTGAAGTCAGGACTGATGAGGACGGGCTGTCCGCACAAGGCCGACTTCATGGATTGAAAGGCCGCCTCTGCTTGGGGATTCCAACGCACCAAAGCAGATTTCTTCCCTTTTAACAGGTCGGACAGGGCCGCCGTTCGCCCAGCAAAATTGGGTATGAAGCGTCGGTAGTACCCAACTATGCCGAGGAACGCCCGCACCTGTTTGGTAGACACCGGTCGGGGCTAATTTTGAATGGCCTCGATTTTGTTTATTTGGGGTTTGATAACCCCTCGCCCGATCACATAGCCCAGGTACCGGGCCTCCTCGAGCCCCATGGCACATTTTTTTGGATTCGCCGTCAGGCCTGCGGCCCGGAGCGAATCCACCACGGCCTGAACCTGGGATAAGTGGGTGTGCCAATCCGGACTAAAGATGATGATGTCATCTAGGTAGGCGGACGCGTACTTCCGATGAGGTTCTAACACTATGTCCACGAGCCGCTGAAATGTGGCCGGGGCTCCATGCAACCCAAAAGGCAACACGACGTAGTGATAGAGACCTTCCGGAGTAACAAAGGCGGTTTTTTCCCTGGCCGACTCTGTTAGCGGCACCTGCCAGTATCCTTTTGTCAGATCGAGCGTTGTGAAGTACTGGGCTTGCCCCAGTCTTTCAATCAACTCGTCCACCCGGGGCATGGGATATAAATCAAACTTAGATACTTCGTTCAGCTTCCGGAAATCGTTGCAGAACCGCAACGATCCGTCCGGCTTTGGAATGAGCACAATGGGACTAGCCCATTCACTCCGGGATTCTTCTATCACGCCTAACTTAAGCATGTGTTTAACTTCGGCCGTGATGGCTTGCCGTCTGGCCTCGGGTACCCGGTACGGTTTCACTCGCACTTTAACCCGGGGCTCAGTGACAATGTCATGTTGAATGACCGAAGTGCGCCCGGGCAGGTCAGAGAACACATCGGGATTCTGCTGTACCAACTTTCGAGCCTCCCGTCGTTGGGCCTTAGTGAGGGTGTCACTTATTTTTACCCCTTCGGTATCCCTGGTGGCCGAAGGGGAAGGGTCACCGGGTGCATCGGACGCCTCCATAAGCAGGCACTCCCGGTCTTTCCATGCTTTAAGCAAATTTACGTGGTATAGCTGCACGGGTTTCCTTTTCCCGGGCTGGTATACCTTGTAATTGACCTCCCCTACTTTTTCCCGGATTTCATAGGGCCCTTGCCATTTGGCCAATAATTTGCTTTCCGTTGTGGGCACTAAGACCAATACCCGGTCCCCCACCTCAAAGGTCCTAACGGTGGCCCGTGTATTATACCTGCGGCTTTGCGCTCCTTGGGCATCCATTAGGTGCTCTTTTACAATAGGCCGGACCGCCGTGATCCGGTCCTGCATTTTCGCCACGTGGTCAATCACGCTCCTATAGGGTGTGGGTTCCTGTTCCCACGTCTCTTTGGCAACATCCAAGAGCCCTCTAGGATGTCGGCCGTACAACAGCTCAAAGGGGGAAAACCCCGTAGACGACTGCGGTACCTCCCGGATGGCGAACATTAGATAGGGCAATAACATGTCCCAATCCTTTCCGTCCTTTGCTACCACTTTTTTTAGCATGGACTTCAGGGTTTTATTAAACCGCTCCACTAATCCGTCGGTCTGGGGATGATACACCGAGGTGCGCAGCTGTTTTATGTTGAGCAGTTTACACAGTTCCCGGGTCACTTTGGACATAAAAGGAGTCCCCTGATCTGTGAGGATTTCCTTAGGTAGTCCTAGGCGACAGAACATAGCAAACAGCTCCCGGGCAATCATCTTCGCCGAGGTGCGGCATAACGGAATCGCCTCCGGGTACCGGGTGGCGTAGTCGACAACCACGAGAATATGTTGGTGACCTCGGGCTGACTTCACTATAGGCCCCACCAAATCCATTGCGATCCGTTCAAAAGGTTCCTCTATAACGGGTAGAGGTACCAATGGACTACGGAAAGTGGCAATGGGTGTGGTCAGCTGACATTCCGGGCAGGAGTCATACACGCATACACCGCCCGGCCAGAAGAACCTCCGCAAGATGCGTTCTTGCATTTTTTTAGCCCCAAGGTGGCCCCCTAGCAGGTGGGAGTGGGCCATCTCTAGGACTGCCCGGCGGTGTGGCTGCGGCACTACCAGTTGGTCCACGACCTCATCCCTGACTTTGTCCACCCTATAGAGTAACTCCCGGTTAATCACCATGCGTGGAAATACATTCTCAGCCCCCGGCTGCTGAGCTACCCCGTTTACTTCTGTTACCCTTTCTCGGGCCCTGGTCAGTGTGGGGTCCTGTAGCTGGGCTGTCCCAAACGCTCCCCGGGATACTTCCAACTCTGGAAGCGGTGGGGTCTCCTCGACCTCTCCTGCCAATACGTCTACCGGGAACCTATCGGGGTGACACTCTAGCCCTATGTTGGCGACCCCTACGGCAGGTGTCCCGGTCTCAGGGTCGTCGGGTTCAGCACCCTGATTCCCGGGCATCAGGGAAGGGTTACTCCTCCTTCCCCATAAGGACCAAAACAATGGTAAGTCTCTTCCCAGCACAATCCCGTAGGGTAGAGAGTTTACCACTCCAACCACGTGGGTCACCTCTCCACATGAAGTGGATAGAGTCACCTCCGTGGTTGGATACTCGCGTAGGTCCCCGTGTATACACCGGACCCCGATCAATTCCCCAGTGAGTTGCAACCCGGGGATTAAGGACGCCCGAACCAGCGTCACCAAACTGCCAGAGTCCAAGAGAGCTTCCGCTCTGTGTCCATTAATGAGCACTGGGCACAGATGTGGTTCCGTTAGGGGATCCACCACATCTGCAGTGAACACGGGGCTGGCATACATCGAGAGCCGGCGTGTGAACCCGCAGTCCATGGGTTCCGCCGTTAGTGGGCAATAGGCAGCCACATGTCCTGGTCCTTTGCACCGCCAGCACCACGTAGCAGTGGCAGCGCTGGGCCGGAAGCTCCTTCTTGGGGAGCCTGGTCTCCTGTCAGCCCCGTTCTGGGGTGTCCTCTCAGCGGGTACGTTTTTAGGAGAGTCCCCTGGGGATGGACGTACACCTTTAGCTGGCTCCAGAGGCCGGCGTAACTGCCGCAGTGGGGCAGAGTCCCGTATGAACTCCTGGGTGGCTGTATATCGCTCTAACAAGCTAACCACCTGGTCCAAGGTACCCGGGTCCCCTTGCCCCACCCAACGCTGTATCGCAACCGGCAGAGTCCGTACCAGCCGGTCGACCACCACCCTTTCCACCATCTGTCCCGGAGTCAAGCTCTCAGGCTGGAGCCACCGTTTCACCAACTGCAACAAGTCATACGCCTGGGAGCGAGCCGGCTTGGACTCCACGTAGGACCAGGAAAACACTCGTTGGGCTCGGACATAAGTATTGACCCCCAGTCTAGCAAGGATCTCTCCTTTGAGTCTGGCGTAGTCCTGTGCTTGCTCCCAACTGAGGTCCGTGTAGGCTTTTTGGGCATCGCCCATCAGGAATGGCGCCACCACTTCAGCCCACTGAGCGGGAGGGAGGCCTTCTCGCTCTGCGGTGCGCTCGTAGACGGTGAGGAAGGCTTCTACGTCGTCCTCTGGACTCAGCTTCCGCAGTGCCGACCGGACCCGGTCCCGGGCCTCACGCCGCTCCGGGGGAGGCGCTGTTGGCAGGTCTCGTAAGGCCGCAATTTGCTGCAGGAGCAGTTCATTCGTTTTCTGCTGTTGTAGAAACTGCTCCTGTTGTAGCAACTGCTGCTGCTCCTGCTGCCGGAGCTGCTGCTCCTGCTGTCGCTGTTGCTGCTCCTGCTGTCGGAGCTGCTGCTCCTCGTGTCGCTGCTGCTGTTCTTGTTGCCTCTGCTGGGTAAGTACCAGCTGCCTTAGGATTTCCTCCATATCAGCGGCGGGCCTGAACTGTAGCGTGGCCGGCTTAAGTATGGACATGCAGTGTCGGGCACCCCGCAGGAGACTGGCGGCTATAATGACTGCTGCTCCTCTCACTTAGCTGCCGCTCATTAGCCTCATGAAACAGTCACTTTCACCAGCGGTTCCGGAAGGAAGGGCAACAGTAGCGCGGGCTTCACCAGGAATGTATGCTACACCTCACCGGGTCGGCAGTTGCCCGCATTCTCCACCATATGTGGGGCAGCGCCTGGATCGCAAGTCAGGAAACACGTGGAGCCCGGTAGTAGTTCAAACAGGACCCGGTGTTTATTGCTGATACACTCACAGCGGTGGCACAGTCTGCCGGAATCCGGGTCGCAGCCGGGTACACAGGACACAGTTCATATAAAGTAACTCCGGGTCCTTCAGGCCAAAGGCCTCCGTTATAGGTCACGCCAAGCTCCCAGCCCTCCTGGGCTAGGCCGTGTTAGTATAGCACACGGCCCCCTGGAACTCTAGTCCTTTCCTGTATATATCTCTGCTGCTCCTGCAGCTAAGGCACAATTCTTTGTACAAGGAAACCCCGCCCTGCCTCCTGCTCAGGCTTTTAACTCCGTGTCTCCTTCCGGGACCTTGCAAGACCCGGAGCGGAGGGAGCGGACCGTCCCTTTCTCTCATACCCTACACTGGGCTCAATAAGTGACAGTGCGCATTCTGGGGGAGACATAGCGCCCCTCGCATATGATCCCCGCACTGTCTCACACTACCCTAAAAAGAGAGATAACCTTACTATACGAGAAAGAAAGGCTATCATCTCCCTTTGGGAAAATACGAATATTGTTATAAAAAAGGCAGATAAGGGAGGCGGCATAGTCGTGATGAATAGATCCTGGTGCTCAAATGAAGGGAAAATAATTTTAGGGGACCCCGATTAATATGAACCACTAGACCAAGACCTCTCAGTTGAAATTTATTTGAAATACAATACAATTACTAAGGATGCCTATCTGAAGGGTCTTTTGAACTAGAAGGAAAATAAATTTTTGGATATTCCCCAATATAAAGTACCCTATTTTTATTTTCTTCTGAAAATACACAAAGATCTAAAAATCCACCAGGTCGTCCGATCATCTCCGGAGTTGGCTCCATAACTAGTAATCTATCCCATTTTGTAGACCTGTTTTTACAGGAATACATTGTTAAATTAGATTCATACCTCAAGAACTCAACCCAGCTAATTAAGGAAGTAACCAATTTGCCCTCTACAGAGAACTGCCTACTCCTTACTTTGGGTGTATGTTCCCTGGATAGTAATATCCCTCATGGTCTGGATTTGAAAGCAATAGAAGAGGTTTTGTCTAAGGAAGAGAGTCTACCACTGTAGCAAAAGAGGTTTTTGTTGACAGCTATAATGTTTATTTTGGAAAACAACATGTTCATATTTGAAAGTTCTTTTTTTGGCAGACAAGCGGCTGCGTAATGGGGACGAGATTTGCACTCAGTTACACTAATCTGTTGATGGGTGCCTTTGAATCCGTCTCCATTGTGCAGTCAAAAACGGTACAGAATCACATTATCTCGTACCATCATCATATTGATGATCTGTTCTTCCTTTGGAAGGGGTCAGTGCAAGAGGCCTTAGATTTTGTTCTGGAACTTAACAACAATGACTGTGGTTTGTCCTTCACAGCATTCCATTTGGACACCTCCCTCCAGTATTTGGATCTACAACTTTGGATAGACCATCTGGGGAGGATAACTACATCTACCCACTTCAAGCCTGTGAATGTTAATCGCTATCTCAGGTTTGATAGTGGGCAACTCCCAGCTGGATCCAAAATGTCCCCTATGGCCAATACTGGAGAGTCCAAAAAAATTGTACAGAGGATGCAGATTTTCAGAAGGAATTGAAAATTAAAAAAAAAATAGTTTTTTAGAGAAAGGATACCCAAAAGAGTACGGTACTTCAAGATGCGTACAGAAAAACTGGTCTCCTCTCCCAGGATTTTTGTATTGATACAATATCAGGAAATTCGAAAGGGGACATGAAGAAGAAAACAACATCTGAACTGACAAAGTAGAGTTTGGTGACTACCTTTTGTCAGCAAAGGGCACTTATCCAGAAATAATTGAAAAAATACTGGTTTGTCCTTAAGGGGGACCCCATCTTATCGGATCACCTACCCCTGAAACCGGTTATCATCTATAGGAAGAATAAATGGTTTGGAAACATGGTAGCGCCTAGTAATACTACATGGAAGAATGCTCTAACTAGGGCTTTCAATCCAAATTGTTGGGGGTGCTATCCATGTTTGGCATCAAAGTGCCTATGTTGTCAGATTATCACAAAGGGAGGCAAGACCTTTATCTTGAAGACTACGGGGAAAACCATTGTGATAAAACATAGAGTAATGTGTGAAACAACTTATGCCGTCTATCTATTAAAGTGCACATGCGGCCTTCAAAATGTTGGCCTCACTGTGCAAGAGATGCACACACACTTAAATAAACAAAGGCACAACATAAGAAAAGGGTATCAAATGCATAGTCTCTCAAAACATTTTAATGCTGTACATCAGAGAGACCCCAGTAAAATGAGCCTAACGATAATTGATCATGTGAACAATAAGGATCCAGATTCTGTAGCTAAATTAATCAAGAAAGAAAATTTCTGTATCCGTAAATTAGGCACGTTGACTCCTGAGGGACATAACCTAACTGTGGATAATGTCACCAAACAATGACAAATAAGAAGGAGTACTGAAATTAATTAATGTTTCCAAATAGTAAATTACATACAATATATGTAAATCAACAGTCCTTTTGGAGATATAAAAAACAATTATTATAAAGATTATATCAGTCAGATCAATGTTTACATCTACACACACACACTATATATATATATATATAGTCAGTCAAGAGTAGCCACTCTGAACACAACAGTTATTGAACACAGATAGTGCCCAGTTTTCATCCTCTGAAAAGGAAGATTTGCACGTTATACTTTTATACTGTGAGCACATCTTATGTGAAGACTGTGTGATTGACTGGACTTTTAATGTCCCTGGCAGAAGCTAATATGGCCAGTGAAGTTACAGCTGATCTTTCTACTTCAATAATAGCGGGGAGGGAGGATGCTGAAACGTTTTTTGAGGATTGTAACAGAGCGGAACTGACTACCTTGTTAAATACTAAGACTATCGAGCAGCAAATTCAAACTTTGACAGAAAGAGAGATTAGATCCTTTTGGACGATACAATCTTTGAAGAGTTATGTTACAGCGAAACGAGTCCCTAGGAGCCTGAGAATATTCAAAGCAATGGCGTTTGGTAAAGACGATCCTGATTTTATCAAGGAGTGGGAGGAAATTTTAGCAACCAGTTCCGAAAATTTATTGAAAGCAGTCTTAAAAAAGAATGAGAAAGAACATGAGCTTATCAATGAGAAATTGAAGATTTTGAGAATAGAACTCGAATCTAGATTTGTCAAGAAACAGGACTGGGCTAGCTTTTTGTTAAAATTGGACAAAAAACTCATTCCTTTACAAGCCGAAATTAAGATGAAAAAGAAGGATAAATTCCTGCGTGACAAGCAGGATTATGATTCCGGTAATGTTTTTGCATGGAACAAGAATTTAACGCCATATAAAAATAATCAAAATAAGGAACCTCGGCCAAATAAGCCAGGCCCTCAAGGTACTCCAAAGATTCCCAGTAATCCAACAGGCTACCCTAATACATCCAAAAATAAAAAGAAGAAATATAAGAGCAAAAATAAAAAAATGTATGTTTCCAGCAATAGTGAAAGTGAACCTAGTGATGATACAGAGGACGAACGCCCTCCACCAAAAAAGGCTACACTAAAAAAGAACCATCAGGATGGCAACCCTTTGGGAAGCGAACTAGAAGAGGAAGAGGGTGAAGGAAATTCCACCATCTACGGGAAAAGGAAGGCGGTTTCATGGAGAGACTGAATGATCAGTATGACGAGCCTATACAGATCTTCAATTTAACTGGTCAATCTATACCAACTAATGTAGAAAAATTATTAAGCAGAGGATTGAACTTCTGCGCTGAGGAAAAATTTAATTTTATTGACTTTAAAGTTGATCTGTATAAGGCCCACATCACACACACAGATTTTTGTGCAGATATTGGTCGCAGATCTCTGGTTGCAATGAAATCACGGACACATTGTTCCATTTTTGTGGCCATGTACAAATGTAACAATGTGTCCATAATTTCACTGCAACCAGAGATCTGTGAACAATATCTTCACAAATATCTGTGTGTGTGACATGGGCCTAAGGCAGTCAGAAAAGTTCATTTATTCAAACATTTTCTGCATCATAAAAATAAAAATAAAGTTAATGGTGAAGGTACACTTACAGAAATACCTATTACAATAGGTTCTCTGGGTTTCTTTGCAAGAGATTCTTCGTTGAATGAGGTAAAAAATGATACAGAGATCTTATTGAGTTACGAGTCGGGAGAACTAGATACAATTCTAACTAATACAGAGAAATCAGATTTCGTCTCCGGTGGAGTAAAGTCGGATTTTTATCCACCTACCTCCCCGGGGAACAACATAGACTTATTTGAAGAACTTGTAAGTAAGGAGATTGAAGCTTTAATATACCCTGCCCCAAGAAATAATCTCACTACAGAAGAGCTGTTAGCTCTAGATTACATAAAAAAATGGGACAAAATACTCATTAAAAAAGCAGATAAGGGCGGAGGCATAGTTGTATTAAAAGAAGATGATTATATAAAAGAGGCAAGCGACAATTAAACTCCCCAGTAACATATCAATTGTTGAATAGTGATCGTACTCACAAATTTAATGAGGAACTGAGAAACCTTTTAAGAAAATATGTGCAGTTAAATGTTCTGGATGAAAAGCAGGCTGAAAAACTGTTTGTCTGCTCTCCTAGGGGACCTTATTGGTATCAATTACCTAAGGTTCATAAATCTTTGGTGAACCCCCTCAGACGCCCTATAGTGTCCGGGGAGGGTTCATTGACTGAACCTTTATCAAAATTCTTGGACTGGCTACTTAGACCAATCCTTTAGACCATTCCATCCTTTGTAAAGGATTCTAATGATTTTGCCAGACATTTAGATCAAATAACATGGCAAGATGGATACAAACTTGTATCCATCGATGTAGAAAGCCTTTATACGCGTATCCCACAAAATCTAGCGATTGAAGTCATCAGAGATATTCTAACAGTAAATCATCAAAACCCAAAACTGATAGAATTTATTTGTGATGCCTTATTGTTTGTATTGTCCCACAATGCCTTCACTTTTGGAGACTTGTGGTACAAACAATTAATGGGAACGGCAATGGGGACACCTGTATCATGTACTCTTGCAAACTTGTTCCCGGCACACCTTGAAGATAAGCTCATTTATTCATCTCAAAATCCTTTCTTAAAGAATATTAAGACCTATTTAAGATATGCCGACGACATTTTCATTGTGTGGGAGGGGTCAGAGGAAGAATTTTTACATTTTGTATCTTATTTGAATACGGTCAATGAGTACAATATGTACTTTACTGACGTTTTTGGTGACCAGGAACTTGCTTTTCTGGATATCATGGTACAGATTGAAGATAACAATATAATAAGATCTCTTTACAAGAAACCTACTGCTTGTAACACACTTTTACATTTTGATAGTGCCCATCCCAATCATACGAAGTATGCTTTACCTTACAGCCAAATGTTAAGGATAAAACGGATAAATAATGATTAGTGATGGGCGAGTCCTAAATTACTCGGAATCGCTTGACTCTAGCGAGTCCGAGCCCGGGACTCGCTACTCGTTGCGAGTCTAGCAAGTCCAATGTTAATGAATGGGGAAGCGAGTAATAGCGAGTAGTGTGCGATTTACAAATCGCAGATGTGTCTCGGAAGCTTCAGCCTGAAGCAATCCTAGTTTTGTCAGAGACTCTGACAAAACTAGGATTGGCATTGACTTGCATTGGACTCGTTTACTGTGCAAGTAATCGCTGGGAAACTCGCACAGTAAGGAATCCGGCTGTCTCCTCTGTACAGGCTGCCGCAGCTTCAGGGTCCTAGAGCCCGCCTGCTGCCTGATGTAGCAGAGCTGAGATTGTTTTCAGTCTGCTCATTCCCTGTGCATAGACATCTATATCTATGCACAGGGGATGTAGCAGAGAGGACATCGCGTTTTGGACTGCGTCGGACGGAAGAGGATTTTTTTAATTAAAGATGGAGTCCCTAATGGCTTTTTTTTTTATTTCTAATAAAAATTTTTCTCTGTGTTGTGTTTTTTTTAAAACAATTTAATAGAAATTCATGGCGGTCATGTCTAATATTGGCGTGACCGCCATAAATTTCGGGCTTAGGGCCAGCTGATGTTACAAAGCTGGCCCTAACCTCTTTATTACCCAGCGTGCCACCGCCACCAGGGCCGCTGGAAGAGCGGGGTTCAGCGCCAGAGGATGGTGCTTCAATGAACGCGCCATCTTCTGGGGCGGCTGCGGGCTGCAATTTGCAGCGGGGGGTGCCCAGAAAGCTTGGGCATCCCTGCGCTGCGGATTCCAGCCCCCAGCTGCTTAGTTGTACCTGGCTAGACATAGAAATTGCGCGGAGCCCCACGCATTTTTTTTAATTATTTCATGAAATTCATGAAATAATAAAAAAAAAGGGCTCCCCTATATTCTTGTGTCTGGCCAGGTACAAATAGGCACCTGGGGGTTGGGGGCAGCCCGTCGCTGCCTGCTGGATCCGGCTGGTTCCAGAAATACGGCGAAGCCCATGTAATTTTTTTTCTGAAAAATCAATAAAACAATCCTAAAAAAGGGACTGCATCTTTATTAACCCCTCACCCATGGTCCAGGGGTTAATAAAGATGCAGTCCCTTTTATTTACATTGTTTTATGGATTTGTCAGAAAAAAATTTCACGTGGGCTTCGCCGTATTTCTGGAACCAGCCGGATCCAGCAGGCAGCGACGGGCTGCCCCCAACCCCCAGGTGCCTATTTGAACCTGGCCGGACACAAGAATATAGGGGAGCCCTTTTTTTTAATTATTTCATGAATTTCATGAAATAATTAAAAAAAAATGCGTGGGGCTCCGCGCAATTTCTATGTCTAGCCAGGTACAGCTAAGCAGCTGGGGGCTGGAATCCACAGCGCAGGAATGCCCAAGCTTTCTGGGCACCCCCCGCTGCAAATTGCAGCCCGCAGCCGCCCCAGAAGATGGCGCGTTCATTGAAGCGCTATCCTCTGGCGCTGAACCCCGCTCTTCCAGCGGCCCTGGTGGCGGTGGCACGCTGGGTAATAAAGGGGTTAATACCAGCTTTGTTATACAAGCTGGTATTAAGCCTGAGATTCTTAATGTCAGGCCACGTTTGACCCAGCCACTAAGAATCTCCAATAAAGGGTTAAAAAAACACAACACAGAGAAAATTTTTTATTAGAAATAAAAAAAAAAAAAGCCATTAGGGACTCCATCTTTAATTAAAAAAATCCTCTTCCGTCCGACGTAGTCCAAAACGTGATGTCCTCTCTGCTACATCCCCTGTGCATAGATATAGATGTCTATGCACAGGAATGAGCAGACTGAGAACAATCTCAGCTCTGCTACATCATCTCTGTGCACAGGGAGAGCAGGCGGGCCCTAGGACCCTGGAGCTGCGGCAGCCTGCACAGAGAAGACAGCTGGACTCGGCTCGCAAAGTAACAGCAGTTACTTTGCGAGTTTCCCAGCGATTACTCGCATAGTAATCAGACCAATGCAAGTCAATGGCAATCCTAGTTTTGTCAGAGTCTCTGACAAAACTAGGATTGCCATTGATTTGCATTGGACTCGTTGCTGTGCGAGTAATCGCTGGGAAACTCGCAGAGTACCGAGTCCTGCGAGTCCCTTACTACTCGCCGAGTAACGAGTCCTAGCGAGTAGATTCGCCCATCCCTAATAATGATGCAACTAATTTTGAATTGCAATGTGCTGATTTGGAAAAGCAATTTGCACAAAGAGGATACCCAAGAAAAATATTAGATAAAGCAAAAGAACGTGTCCATAATAGCCTATCAGCAAAAAAAAAATCAGGTGGTTTCTGAGAATAAACGGTTTGTTTTTTCTTTTACTTATGGCCCCATGTTCGACAAAATTAAGAGCGCTATCTTCAAACACTGGCACGTTCTCATGAAAGAAAGAGAAATAGGAGCATTAGAGCTAGGGCCCCTTCTAATCACATATAAAAGATGCAGGAATTTAAAAGATCGATTAATTAATAACAGGATGGAAATAACCAAGGATCTCACCTGGCTAGATAAAAAACGCCCTATTGGTAACTTTAAAAGCAGAAACTGTAAGTGGTGTAAATACCATGGGACAGATAACCCTGTATTATTTGGAGGAAATAGCTTGAAAGTTTCTACCTATATTAGTTGTAAAACTACATGGTTAGTTTATATCGTCCTTTGCCTGTGTAGAAAGTTTTACATAGGCAAGACTATGGCCAGGGTCACATTTGCGTTATGACCCTGGCCTGCCGGATTCCGGTTTTATCTTAGAACTTTTTCCAGCGCCGCATAGCGTTACCGCTATGCGGTGCTGGAAAACGCTGCCCTTAGTTACCCGCTGTTTACTTTAACGACCTGTCACACAGGCAGCGGCTTGGAGTGCGCTTTACAGCGCCGCACAGAAAACGCTGTCTGCAACGGTTTCCTGTGCGGCGCTGTAAAGCGCACTCCAAGCTGCTGCCTGTGTGACAGGTCGTAAAGGTAAACAGCGGGTAACTAAGGGCAGCGTTTTCCAGCACCGCATAGCGGTAACGCTATGTGGCGCTGGAAAAAGTTCTAAGATAAAACCGGAATCCGGCAGGCCAGGGTCAAAACGCAAATGTGACTCTGGCCTATAAGAGAACTGTGCACACGTTTCAAGGAACATGTAAAATCTGTCACTACAGGCATCGGCAGCTCTAGGCTATGGTAATTAATTACATTAGTGATGCTCATGGAGGGAACGCTGAAGTCCTCTCTTTTGCAGGACTTGAAAGAGTTTTTCCTCCAATAAGAGGTGGTGATACACATAAAATCCTCTTACAACAAGAATGCAAATGGATAATTAGGTCTAAAGCCTGTGGACTGCTGGGAATGAATGAGAAGAACGATCTAGCGGCTTTCTTGTAATTTATAAAAATACGTTTCTTGTATACCCAACTCTAAATTATTAACTCTTTCATAGTCCTTAATAATTATTCCTGTAATAATGGTAGATGGAGCCCATGATTAGAGTCATGATAATCTGATTTTTTAAGCTTATATAGTGTGGATGCGTTGTATGTCCTCCTTTGACATGCCTCTCACTATGAATAGCTTTAATAAATTCATGGACTACTTTAGAATAATCTTTTTTGTCTTGAATATGTTATATTCTATTGATAATTCTGAGAATTCTCTGGATTGATCTTGCTCTATGTGAATTGTATATCCCTAATACTAGGTAGTTTACGACTGCTTCTTTCCTGGTCACCGCTTTTAGGTATTCTATGGTTTGGACACAGTTGGATCGATATTTATACCTTTCTGCAAGTTCTATAGTCTTAATATGTGTATATATATAGAGAGAATTTTTTCTGCTCTTGTACTAAAATAAGCATGTTCTTATAAGTATTTGATTGTATATAGCTCTTGTTACAATTACTCTTTTTGAATATATGTGTGTTCACTTTTATTTGTATTGGCACTGACGACACAGCTGTCCGGCTACTTAATTACCGGATCTGACGTCAGACGCCATGTCAGGACCCGTAGATGCGGCCACTTAGTCGCGAAACGGTCACAGTCGTCCTCCGTTCATGCACCTCCCTCCCCCATCGCAGTATTTCCTAGATGTACTTTGGGAAATGAAATAAATCTGAAGATCATCAAATGGTGAGTGCCGCTGTCTTATTTCTGTTTGGAAGATATATATATATATATATATATATAACATACAAGTATATATATACATTTTTTTTTCTATTTATTTTTTTCTTTTATATATATATATATATATATATATATATAATTATATAGGAAAAATATATTTTTTAAATATACGTTTTTATAGTTTATAATGCATCTTATTATATTTACTTTGTTTTTATGGTATTTTATTGTTACTATTTTTTAAGAATGATTGATAATGATGTATATTACAACCTTGTAATTTAGGGTGTTTTTGGGGTTAAATGTTTAATTTGTGGTCAACCAATTATGTTTCTGATGTTAGTCAACCAATAGCTGACTATTTCCTATATATATTAATCCCTGAAACGTTCCCTTGTATCACCTGAGGAAGACAGCATTGTGGCTTACAAGGGATTATTAATAAAAGATTTGGATATCATTAATAAGAATCCCCTTTGTCCCTTTCTTTAGCGCAACATAGAACCGATCTTGTTTTCCAATTTTAGCACTGCAATGATTCATTCAGGAGCAAGCGACAATTTTATGGACATCTCTTCTGCCCAGGAACACAGGATACATTCAGCAAATAAGGCTACTCTTGTACAGAGACTGTGGATGGCTTTCTGTTAAACTCTGGACCAGTGGATCAGTAGATGGATCCCTTGAAAGTTCTCATGGGTAATAATCATCAAGAGAGACTGTCTTTTATGCCTAGCTCTTCTCCCCATTTTCCTACTGTTTTAGGACTGCCATGACTCCAGGCTCAGAACCCTATTATTAACTAGGAGACAAAGGACCTGCATTTTCCAAAAAAACAGATAAGTCCAGAGGTTTTCGCCTGTTCTGTACCTAAAGCCCCCATCACACATAGCAATGTTTTGTGACGCAACAGTGACCTCGCCAGCAATCTCGCTGTTTGACACGTAGCAGCGAAAAGGCCACCGCTGTGACAGTAGCCGATCATGTCGGAATGGCCTGGACCATTTTTTGATCATCGGGTTCCCGCTGGGCAGCATACATCGGTGTGTTTGATGCCTTAACAATGACCTTGTTAGCGACTCAGAACTCAGCCACGTAGGTCTGAGTCATCAGACTAGCTGCTGTGTGATAGGGTCCCAACGACCGCCTAGGTCATTATACGGGTCATCATATCGTTACTGCATCATTCAGTAGATCTGACTGTGACATCTCACCATCGACCACGTAGTGAAGTTCCAGCGATCCTTATCAAGTCGTGTCATTGTCAGGATCGCTGGAACGTCACCAAGTTTGACAGGACCCTAAAAGACCCACGCCAATCTCTGAGGTACCAGAAATGTACTGTATGTTGATGTGTATGACAAGAAGAACTGTGACCAGCTTCCCTCCTATCGTCTATATGATTGGCCAATTGAACTATTACCAGGTGCAGGAATACCCATTGGCAAATGTTTACCCTTTGGCAGGGCCCAAGCTAAAGGCTTTGAAGGACTATATTGAAGAAATTCTAGTCAAGTGCTTCATACACCACTCTTCAACTCCTGCAGGTGTTTTGAAGAAGAAAGATGGATCTCTTAGGCACTGCATAGATTATTGGGAGCTTAGAAAGGTCACAATCAGAAACCTCTACCTATCTATTCTTTCTATGTATGTATCTATCTTCCTATCTATATATCATCTATTATTTCTATCCATCCATCCATACACTTGAACAGCTGAAAACGTAAGTATTCTTTAACCCCTTAATGACACATGTCTCAGCGTATGAGACATGAAAACCAATTGCTTCCCGACCGATGTCTCAGCGTCTGAGACATCTGGGGAACGCACTCCTGCAGCTCGAGTGAGGGTCTCACTGACCTGTCACTCGGGCTGCAGGTAGTTGGGGACATGTACTAAAGCCCAGGGGGGGTGGATTGCCCCCCCGAGGCTACAGTCGCGGTAATTGGGGGTTAAAAATGAACCGGCAATTACCGCGACTGTGCACAGTATGCGGTCCCTTCCTGCCTGCTTCTCTGCCACCTGGCTCCTCCTGCTCCCCCAGCTCATGCCCCCTGCCCCTTCCTGTTACTGCCCCCCCCATCCGCCCTGTCCCACGCTGGCTCCGGCTCCCCCTTGCTCATCCCCCTGTCCCCCGCTCTCTCCGGTCCCCCGCTCATTGTTCCTGTCCCCCGCTGTCTCCGGTCCCCCGCTCATTGTTCCTGTCCCCCGCTGTCTCCGGCTTGCCCCTTGCTCATTCCCCCTGTCCCATGCTGGCTCCGGCTCCCCCCGCTGATCCCCCTGTCCATGCTGGCTCCGGCTCCCCTCGCTGATCCCCCTGTCCATGCTGGCTTCGGCCCCCCCCGCTGATCCCCCTGTCCATGCTGGCTCCGGCTCCCCCCGCTGATCCCCCTGTCCATGCTGGCTCCGGCCCCCCCTGCTGATCCCCCTGTCCATGCTGGCTCCGGCCCCCCGTCCACGCTGGCTCCGGCCCGCCCCCCTGCCGCTTCTTCTTACCGCTCCCGTCCTCCTTCTTCTGCCGCCGCCGCCTCCGCTTCCGGCCCGCCGGTCCTCGTGCAGCTGCCGCCGCCTCCACCAGCCGGTCCTCCTGCTGCTGCTGCCGCCGTCTCCGCGCGCCGGTCCTCCTGCTGCTGCTGCCGCCGCCTCCGCCCGCCGGTCCTCCTGCTGCCGCCGTCTCCGCGCGCCGGTCCTTCTGCTGCTGCCGCCGACCCGCTCAGCTCCGGTCTTCCCCCTCCTCTGACAACTTGGGCGCAGTGATCCACTGGATCACTGTGCCCAAGCTGTCAGATCGCCTTCTACATCTTGATCCCCATGCAGGGGAATCCCCTGCATGGGGATTGAGCTGCAGAAAGCAATCTGTCAGCTCAGGTGCAGTGATCCACTGGATCACTAAATCCAAGCTGTCAGATTGTTTTCTGCAGCTTGCTCTCCATGCAGGGGATTCCCCTTGCATGGGGATTGAGCTGCAGAAAGCAATCTTGCTGCCCCGGCATGGCACCCGGGCTGCCAGATCGCTGCTCTGCAGTCCGATCCTCCTGCATGGGGATCGAGCTGCAGAAAGCGATCTCGCAGTCCTGGCGCTGCACCCAGGCTGCCAGATTGCTACTCTGCAGTCCGATCCTCCTGCATAGGGATCGAGCTGCAGAAAGCGATCTCACAGCCCCGGCGCTGCACCCGAGATGCCAGATCGCTGCTTTGCAGTCCTATCTGCCTGCATGCAGATCGAACTGCAGAAAGCGATCTCGCTGCACCCGGGATGCCAGATCGCTGCTCTGCAGTCCGATCCTCATGCATGGGAATCGAGCTGCAGAAAGCGATGTCGCAGCTCTTGCGCTGCACCCAGGCTGCCAGATCGCTGCTCTGCAGTCCGATCCTCCTGCATGGGGATCGAGCTGCAGAAAGCGATCTCGCAGCCCCGGCGCTGCACCCGAGATGCCAGATCACTGCTTTGCAGTCCTATCTGCCTGCATGCGGATCGAACTGCAGAAAGCGATCTCGCTGCACCCGGGATGCCAGATCGCTGCTCTGCAGTCCGATCCTCATGCATGGGGATCGAGCTGCAGAAAGCGATCTCGCAGCCCCGGCGCTGCACCCGAGATGCCAGATCGCTGCTTTGCAGTCCTATCTGCCTGCATGCGGATCGAACTGCAGAAAGCGATCTCGCTGCACCCGGGATGCCAAATCGCTGCTCTGCAGTCCGATCCTCATGCATGGGGATCGAGCTGCAGAAAGCGATCTCGCAGCCCTTGCGCTGCACCCAGGCTGCCAGATCGCTGCTCTGCAGTCCGATCCTCCTGCATGGGGATCAAGCTGCAGAAAGCGATCTCGCAGCCCCGGCGCTGCACCCGAGATGCCAGATCGCTGCTTTGCAGTCCTATCTGCCTGCATGCGGATCAAACTGCAGAAAGCGATCTCACAGCCCCGGTGTGGATCACTGCACCCGGGCTGTCAGATCGCTACTTTGCAGTCCGATCCGCCTGCATGACGATCGTGGGACGCTCATTATGGACTACGTCAGAGGCGATTGAGCGTCGTGGGACCTTCGTTATGGACTACGTCGGATCTTTTTATAATAAAGATGGAGTCTGAATTTTGTTTGTGTTTTTTTTCCAAATAAAAATATTTTTCTCTGTGTGTATTTATTGACTACTTACCAGAGATTCTTAATGGCGGGTCTAACATTGGCCCAATATTATGAATCTCGGGCTTAGTGCCAGCTGCCAATAAAAAGCTGGCATTAACCCCTTTATTACCCAGTTTGCCACCGGCACCAGGGCAACTGGAAGAGCATGGGTACAGTGCCAGAAAATGGCGCTTCAATGAATGCGCCATTTTCTGAGGCGGCTGCAGGCTGCAATTCGCAGCATGGGGGGCCCAGAACGCTTGGGCCTTTCCATGCTGAGGATTCCAGCCCCCAGCTGCCTAGTTGTACCTGGCTGGACCAAATATATGGCGGAGCCCCATGTAATTTTTATTTTTCCTAGAATTAGTTCTAGAAATAAAAAAAAAAGGCCTTCACTGTATTTTTGGTAGCCAGCCAGGTACAACTTGGCAGTTGGCTGACTGGAATCCTCAGCGTGGAGAGACCCAAATGTTGTGGGTCCCCCACGCTGCAAATTGCAACCCACAGCCACCCAAGAAAATAGCGCATTCATTAGAGGCGGCATTTTCTGGTGCTGTACCCCAACTCTTCCAGTTGCCCTTGTGCTGGTGGCACACGGGTTCTCCATATGCGACATGGTGTCCGCTAACAATTTCAATGGAAAATTAGCTCCAATTGTTAGCGGAAACCATGTCGGGTATGGAGAGCCCCTCCCTGTGTGCCTGAACATTGGAGCTCCCCCACAAGTGACCCCATTTTGGAAACTAGACCCCCTAAGGAGCGTATCTAGATGCATAGTGAGCACTTTGAACCCCAAGATGCTTCACAATATCATCCATCAAAATGAAAAAGCACTTTTTTTTCCACAAAAAGTTTCTTTTTCATTTTTACGGATCAATTTGTGAAGCATCTGGGGGATCAAAGTGCTCACTATGCATCTAGATACGTTCCTTAGGGGGTCTAATTTCCAAAATCGGGTCACTTGTGGGGGAGCTCCAATGTGGAGACACACAGCGGCTCTCCATACGCAACATGGTATCCACTAACAATTGGAATTATTAGCGGACACCATGTAGGATATGAAGAGCCCCTATGTGCCTAAACTTTGGAGCTCCCCCACAAGTGACCCCATTTTGGAAACTAAACCCCCAAAGGAACATATCTAGATGCATAGTGAGCACTTTGAACCCCCAGGTGCTTCACAAATTGATCCGTAAAAATGAAAATAGAAATTTTTTGTGGAAAAAAAAGTGCTTTTTCATTTTTATGGATGAATTTGTGAAGCATCTGGGGGTTCAAAGTGCTCACTATGCATCTAGATACGTTCCTTTGGGGGTCTAGTTTCCAAAATTGGGTCACTTGTGGGGGACTCCAATGTGGAGACACACAAGGACCCTCCAAACGCGACATGGGGTCCGCTAACAATTTGAGCTCATTTTCCATTCAAATTGTTAGCGGACACCATGTCGCGTTTGGAGGGTCCCTGTGTGTCTCCACATTGGAGATCCGCAACACGTGACCCCATTTTGGAAACTAGACCCCCAAAGGAACATATCTAGATGCATAGTGAGCACTTTGAACCCAGGTGCTTCACAAATTGATCCGTAAAAATGAAAATAGAATTTTTTTGTGGAAAAAAAAGTGCTTTTTCATTTTTATGGATGAATTTGTGAAGCATCTTGGGGTTTAAAGTTCTCACTATGCATCTAGATACGTTCCTTAGGGGGTCTAGTTTCCAAAATGGGGTCACGTGTTGGGGAGCTCCAGTGTGGAGACACACAAGAACCCTCCAAACGTGACATGGTGTCCGCTAACAATTTGAATGGAAAATGAGCTCAAATTGTTAGCGGACCCCATGTCGCATTTGGAGGATCCTTGTATGTCTCCACATTGGAGCTCCCCAACACGTGACTCCATTTTGGAAACTAGACCCCCAGAGGAACATATCTAGATGCATAGTGAGCACTTTGAACCCCCAGGTGCTTCAGAAATTGATCCGTAAAAATGAAAATAGAACATTTTTGTGGAAAAAAAAGTGCTTTTTCATTTTTATGGATGAATTTGTGAATCATCTGTGGGTTCAAAATGCTCACTATGCATCTAGATATGTTCCTTTGGGGGTCTAGTTTCCAAAATGGGGTCACGTGTTGGGGAGCTCCAATGTGGAGACACACAAGATCCCTCCAAACGCGACATGGTGTCCGCTAACAATTTGAATGGAAAATGAGCTCAAATTGTTAGCGGACACCATGTCGCGTTTGGAGGGTCCCTGTGTGTCTCCACATTGAAGCTCCCCCACAAGTGACCGCATTTTGGAAACTAGACCCCCAAAGGAACATATCTAGGTACATAGTGAGCACTTTGAACCCCCAGATGCTTCACAAATTGATCCGTAATAATGAAAAAATAATTTTTTAGTGAAAAAAAAAGTGCTTTTTCATTTTTACAGATGAATTTCTGAAGCATATGGGGGTTCAAAGTGCTCACTATGCATCTAGATACGTTCCTTCGGGGGTCTAGTTTCCAAAATAGGGTCACTTGTGGGGGAGCTCCAATGTGGAGATACACAGGGACCCTCCAAACGCGACATGGTGTCCGCTAACAATTTGAGCTCATTTTCCATTCAAACTGTTAGCGGACACCATGTCGCGTTTGGAGGGTCCCCGTGTGTCTCCACATTGGAGCTCCCCCACAAATGACCCCATTTTGGAAACTAGACCCCCTAAGGAAGGTATCTAGATGCATAGTGAGCACTTTGAACCCCCAGATGCTTCACAAATTAATCCATAAAAATTAAAAAAAACACTTTTTTTTCACAAAAAAATTCTTTTTGCCTACATTTTTTCAGTTTCACATGGGTAAAGGGATCAAATACATCCCAAAATCTAATGGGCAATTTCTCCTGAGTACACCGATACCTTATATGTGGTCATAAACCACTGTTTGGGCGCACGGCAGGGCTCAGAAGGGAAGGAGCACCATTTTACTTTTTGAACGGAAAATTGGCTCCAAAATTCAAATGACGCTCCTTCCCTTCCGAGCCCTACCATGCGCCCAAACAGTGGTTTATGACCACATATGAGGTATCGGTGTACTCAGGAGAAATTGACCAACAAATTTTAGGATGCATTTTATCCTGTTGCCCATGTGTAAATGAAAAAATTGAGGCTAAAAGAACATTTTTGTTACAAAAATTAAAATGTCTATTTTTTCCTTCAACTTTATTTTAGTTCCTGTGAAGCACCTGAAGGGTAAATAATCTTCTAGAATATAGTTTTGAGTAGCTTGAGGGGTGCAGTTTTTGGGATGGTGTCACTTTTGGGTGTTTTCCGTCATGTACACCCCTCAAAGAGACTTCAAATGTGATGTGGTCACTAAAAAAATGGTTTTGTAAATTTTGCTGGAAAAATGAGAAATTGCTGATGAACTTTGAACCCTTATAACGTCCTACCAAAATTTTTTTTTTCTTCCAAAACTTTTTTGTGGCACATAACTCTCTGGTTTAGCAGAATAAAAATTAAAAATTTGAAAATTGCTAAATTTTCAAAATTTTTGCCAAATTTTTGATTTTTTCACAAATAAATGCAAAAATTATCGACCTAAATTTAATACTAACATGAAGCCCAATATGTCACGAAAAAACAATCTCAGAATCGCTTGGATCCAATGAAGCGTTCCAGAGATATTACCTCATAAAGGGACACTGGTCAAATTGCCAAAAATGCCTCGGTCTTTAGGGTCAAAATAGGCTCGGTCATGAAGGGGTTAAAATCTTACAAGATTTAAAAAAATTAGCAAGTCACCCCAGGAGTGGCACCTCCATTACATGCGACACTCTTGGTGCTTCGCCCGGGCTCTCTCACTGCCCTGGTGCGTTGGCAAACAGGATAATGGTATTTTGAATTGATGCCAGCCTGGTAATTTCAGCAGACATCAAGCCCAGAGGTTAGTAAAGCCGAGGCGTCGATCAGATATTTCTAATCGGTAAGTACGCAAATATCCACACCAATAAATATTAGAATTGAAAATTAACTCCCTATTACATTCCTCTTTCACTAATATTTTTTAAATTAAAATATATTTTTTTAAAGTCTTCCATTTCACCAATGACAAAAAAAGCATGTAAAAAAGATGTAAAAAAAAAAAAAAGAAATCGGGAAGTTTGTCCCAGTATATGGGGGGCAAGAGCAGTGACTGCATCCACCATATGGACAGACAGCAGGCACTGCATGACTCGCGGCAGTGTTTCAAGCCGTGACTTCACTGAGGTTGTATCAGGTTACATGCAGGTATTATGCCGCATGGAATTCCGCTGTGTTACTTGAGATACTCTGTGGCATCAGTGCTCGTAACACTAGCTGTCTCGCGACAGCCACATCATCATGTGAGAATTATTGGGTATATCTTGCTGGTATCTTGAGAATAGTGAGCCCTCACTTTGAATTGCAGTAATCTTTGTGTGATGGCACCCTTTGTGACACTATCACCAGTGCCTGAATGCCTGCTCTCAGAGCATATGGGGGATGTTTTTAGTGAATGTGATCCCCAATATGCTTTTAAGAGGGTCCATGGAGAGACGCAGTTGTGGTGGAAGTGCTCAAGGATTCTTCTTGTCCCCTGGTTACCTCCACAGAGACTTCTAGGTCATTAGTGGGCAACTCCAGTGCCAACTGTGCAGGTTTTCAGATTTTCCTTTGAATTCCACAGTGGAAATTTATTCACCTAAGCTAAGTAAATCCTGAAAACATGCACTGTTTGCAGCACTTGAGGACCAGATTTGCCCAGCCCTGTTCTACTGGAATGTGTGTAGTTTCTAGCATTTCCATACCTCACACCTTCAGGCCAGATGCCTGTGGCTTCTTCTCTAGCATTTGTAGAGAAGTATCAAGCCACAACTTACTTTGCACAAATGGTCCAGCATACAAGGAATGAAGTTAGAAGATTTTACTGGTGCAAATTAAAAAAAAAAAAAAACACATGTTGGCATGACTTGCCCCAGGGCCATGGGGTACCCAGTTCCTGGTGTTGATTTAGTTGGGGATGTCACAGGGCTTGTTGCCCTGTTCCATGGCCCTGGTGGTCGCTGAAAAGGGGAACAGTTAATAGGGATAGTGTTTCATGACGCCACCTACGGTTCCGATAATGTTACCGGCGCTGCAGAACAGTCCGTCTGGGTGATCATGATGCAGCAAGATGATAGCAATCCCCGTAGATGGAGTGGGATCCTCGGAGCAGCTGTGGAGGTTGATGGTGCGCAGGGAGACAGCTTATACCAGGCTTTCTCCCTGCTGCAGTCGGCGACTCATCAGGGGGAAGTAATAAAGTATGCCACACAGTTTTTATCTCTGAACGGGTTTACTGGCAGGTTTGTAGTGCAGGCAAACAGGTGATACAGCCTTATGAGTCGTGCTGGCCTGGGTGGTCACCAGGGAACCAGATGACTCACTTGGGACCCCTGGTGGTGTGCCTGCCGTTCCTCTCCAGTCCCTCACTGCGCTCCCTCCTTTCTTTTTCAACACCCCCATGCGCAGAGCCTGAAGCCAGCTCCTCGGATCCTCTCTAACTTATCGGCTCCTCTCTGAGTCCTCGGGATCATATATGGGTCTTTTTCTGGGTGCGCCAGGTGTCAGCCATGACGTCTTGAAAAAGCTCGGGCCTCAGGTTTGGCGGCTCGGGGGTGAACACTCGCACCGCTCTCGGAGTAGGTCATCTGTTCCGGGACCAGATCCCTCGAGCCGGTAGGATTCCAATCCCTGGTGCCACTAGGATCTCCCTCTCTCAGAAGGATCTCTCCTGAGACATCCTTCGCTGTGCTCCTCACAGCCTTTCTGACTTACTGTCTTCCCACTTTTCCACTAACCCACCTGACTTCTTCCTCCGGGAATGGCTCTCCCTGGCAACGGGTCCACCCAAGTCCCCTGCTCTAAGGTGTGTGGATGGGTGTTATGAGTGTCCTTAGTTAGCATCCTAATTGCCCTGTAACAGTGATACTATGATACTACACACTCTTATCTGGGTGCAGTGCCCCTCCGTGGCGTCCTGACCAGTGGGGTGATACAAGAACATGGTGTAATTTTTCACATTTATGTTACACAAACAGCTGACCATTTCAAAAAAGGAACTAAGCACAGACTATTCATAAAAAATCTAAAAGACAAATGTAGATGAATGTACATAGTATATAAGTAAGACCCACAAGGACCAACAGGGTCCGTTAAAATGGGTTGCAGGCCATCAAGATAATGGGGCATAGTCCATTTAGGGCTTTGAGGTGTTGCCTGAAAACAGCATTCACACTAATCCAGCAGGGAAAAGTGCAAGCAGCCCTAATCTTGGGAAGGGGATAATAGAACTAACACAAAAAGAGACCTCGCTCTTGTCAGAACTCCAAACGAAACGGTTTTTCCTAGTTGATCTTCTCCCGTGCTGAATACTCTCCCTCCTTCCCAACACCTTCATGGACAAGGTCCCAGGCTGAAGACTGCCGGTCTTGCTTGTTGACTGCTTCCGCACGTCCGCTGACCCTAGTTCTCGCCACCGTCCCTGCGATTATCCATGGATTGTAGTCACCGCTCGTGCAGTCATGATGGCTTCCTGTTTTATTGGCTGAGGCATGCAGCACTCCCACCAGATCAGAGCCGGACCTCCAGGCAACCTGTCCCTCTGCCCAACTTGGGTCGGGCCAGATTCAAGCACACGGATGAATCCCCCACTCCTTGTGTCCCCAAGGACCTCTCTAACCCCTTCTCCTGACCAGTAGCTGAGGCCCTCCCTATCAATAGGGTCCGTTAGAATCCCCTGGCCCTGATTTGTAATGGTGTTGTGTGCAATTCCATGTCTTGGGTTTGTGACCCCTCTCACCTGGGAACAGTGACACCACACCTATGGCGTAGGAGCAGTATCACTGTGGCGACCAGCCGGCAGGGGTGCCACATAATAAGCTCAGTTCTGTTCCCATATCTCTGTATTAAGCTTGGTTCTGCTCTTTTATATCTGTATCTCTTTTGGAGGGATACTGCTGCAGACCATCATCGTGGGGATATCAAGCAGATATCAAAGGTTTTTAAAGTTGGTTTTGACTTCTACAAAAAAAAAAAATGGTTAGCAAACCATAACTCACAACTTAAAAACTGTTCCTCACAGGTATACCCTATATTGCACCTTTCTTTTCCAGCTCAATATACTTGTTACTTTTATCTCTGTAGTAAGCTTGGTTCTGCTCTCTTATCTCTGTAATAAGCTCAGTTCTGCTCCCATATCTGTGTAGTAAGCTCAGTACTGCTCCCATATGTCTCTAGTATTCTTGGTTCTGCTCCCTTACCTCTATAGTAAGTTTGGTTCTGCTCCCATATCTCTGCAGTAAGCTTGGTTCATCCCCAATATCTGTGTAGTAAGCTCAGTTCTGTTCCCATATTTCTGCAGTAAGCTCAGTTCTGCTCAGTTATCAATGTAGTAAACTCAGTTCTGCTTCCTTATCTCTGTAGTAAGCTTGGTTCTGCTCCAGGCCTGTTTTTAGAGCCTTTTACATCTGTTGCTTTAATGCAATGGCCAGAGATAAACAGGCCAAAGATGAGCCACTGCAACTCGAGGCCACTGCCTTTTTATTGCCTTCCAGGGTGAAATGTGCCAGCCAGCCCCTGCTCCAGGGGCATTCTCCACCACCACCTCTACCCCAGCACTCCCTGTCATGGCCACCACTGGAGAAGAGGAGAAACTTGGGCAACCCCAACAGGCCCCTCAGGCTCTGTGGCCCCTGTGGGTTTCACTGCAGTTGGCAGGCTAGCATGGTCAGGCATGGCCAGTAGCTGACACTCTGTCCTCTCAATGTTGTCCTTGTGCTGACACTATAGGAAATCCTCTGTGGTGGGGACTCGATTTACTTCTAAAGTATACCACCCTTTACCTTCATGAAGGTGACAACCTCCGGAATATAGAGGGTGCGGAACCGTGAAGGCATATAGTCATGCAGCAGGGTGGACCAGTTAACATAGCACCTGCCACCAGTCCCATCTTTGGTTAGGAACCCAAACCTCCTCTACGGAAAGAAGATTGCCACTCAGCCCTGGGTACACTGCTCCTCAAACTAGGCCCCTGAAACAACTCTCAAGTGAGAGCATCTGAGAGCCTAATTTCTCCCAGGAATGACAAGGCTGGTTCAGGCCTATAAGGATACTTTCTGGGAGGGGGTAGGGGTCCCCACATGGCATTCTCCCAGTCAAAGTCCTCTGGCGAGGGTGCTACAGAATAAAGGGAAACAGGGGCTTCTGTCACTACTACCTCCTCCTGGTCATCCTCCTCCTCAACTTGCCAATCCACCAGCTGCAGCATTGGCTGATGTAATAAGACCAAGCATGCTGCAGGATCCTGCCTCTGACCTATGGTGATCCCGAATGGCATATGGAACAGCTTACCTTCTGACTCTGAGCTTTGTTCTGGTGGGACCTTTTCAGGTATGGGGGACAGCACTGGATACTGGCCTCATTACAAATCAGGCCAATTGTGGGGAGCCCAGTCATAATCCAGCTTACATGTGTTGGTATCTCCTCTGTGGGCTGCTCTGGTTGTGGTAAAGTACCCTTGGCTCCTGGGGTGGTGATCTTTTCCTCCAGGACATTCATCTCTTGGGGTGGATCCATCAGTACTCTATAAAGCAGACTGCAGGCACACAGTACACTGTGTTTCTGCATTGTACAGAAATCCCAAGATGTCACCGGCTCTGCAGTGACGCAACTTTCCTTTGCCTAGGGTCCCGCCTCTTCCAGTGCCAGGACCCAATCGCTACTGTTTGCCTAATCTTCTCGCCTAGCTCCTCATTAATCCCTTCATGGGGAGGTCTGCAGAAGGCACCTGATTTACCAGTCCAATTCTCCATGCCACAGGTAACTCATGGCTTGTGGTTGGGGGATAGTCCCAAACCAAGGGGTAGAACCGAATCGTCAATGTTCGTGACGAATTTGAAAATGACGAACATGTTCAGAAAAAATTTGCTCATCTCTAATCTTGACTAAAGGTTCTAGTGTTCTTAGGCTATGTTCACATTGGATAATTTTGATCTGTTTTTGGTGTTGCGTTTTTTTTTTTGAAAACTGCACTAAAAAGCGATCCGTCAAAACATTTGCCAACATAGTGAATGGGATTTTCAATTAGCTGTGCAAACGTCAGCTTTTTTGACTGCTGCGCTAGTGGTGCAGAAAGCCCATCAACAAAATAATGTGCATATCAATTATTGTTCAATTTTTTTCTGATGTACTTTCTGCACCACTAACATTCAATTACCCTCACTGGCGATCCTATAGTGAGCTCCGGTGATGTCTTCCTCTCGGGTATCAGCAGGACCATTTGGGCAGTTGGGTACAGTACTAACAGGACCTGTCCATGTCACTCAGCCTGAGAGTCACATGGTGCTAGGTCCCCTGTAAGTACAACTCACAAATCCTGCTGTGACCGGAGGTAAGACATCACTGGGGCTCACCATGGAATCACCAGGGAGGGTAGGAAAGTGTGCGTGTGTCTCTGTCTGTGTGTCTATGTTAAATACAAAAGGGGGGTTGGGGGAACAAGAGGCGCAATAGTGCCCTTATCACTAGACACTAAATCGGCAACTCAGTGAGCAAGAGGGGTTCACTCACTTGGTCCAGTTGTGTCACCCACAACTGGTTTGTGGACGTGTTAGGAATTATATCCTGATGGCTGCTGCTGGATCTTTACCGAACCACTCAAACGTGGAGAAGCATCAGATTCCTTGGGAAAAGGTGTTTTATGATCCGCGCTGCCAGACTGACTCGCATCAAAGAAAACACTTGAAGATGAAGTGTTGATCAAATCCTTCTTTTATTCACCGACGCGTTTCGGTGCCCACCTGGCACCTTCCTCAGGGATACCTGAGGAAGGTGCCAGGTGGGCACCGAAACGCGTCGGTGAATAAAAGAAGGATTTGATCAACACTTCATCTTCAAGTGTTTTCTTTGATGCGAGTCAGTCTGGCAGCGCGGATCATAAAACACCTTTTCCCAAGGAATCTGATGTGTGTCTATGTGTCTGTCTGTCTATCTGTGTCCCCTGAAAATTGAGCAAAAAAGCAGTACAAATGGATGATGCATTTGTGATGCTTTTTTGCAAAAAGAGGATCAGTTTTTGGTGCAGAAACTGCTCCAAAAACAAACAAACTAAAAATGGTGTAAAACGCTCCTTATGAATGAGGTCTTAAAGAAATGTAAAAACTACTTTACTCTTTTTACCAGTAAAATTGATCATGTCACAGATCAGTCATACACTTGGCATCATAAAATAAAACTTAATGCACTCTATAATAGTCTCTAAAGGTGAAAATTTCAAGTTGTGTAAAAAGATCATTACATTATTTTGATTTATTTACCTGTATAAATACCCATTAGAGTGTAACGCAGGTTTTCTGATATACCAGAAGATGGGGTAGTAGTGTTGCTTGGCCCAGAAAAAAGTGTTGGACAGTTGTTAGCTCCACAATGGAAATAAGTAGCATTTTCATATGTCACTGCAAGAAAAAATAAATAATGTTGTTTGTCTCCAATTTTATTCATTAGCATAAACCCAAGCCTTAAACAATTGTGTTACAAGTTGATTAGTATTGCATACTTAACATTATTAACACCTTCAGGATCCAGCCTATTTTGACCCTAAAGACCTTGGCATTTTTGTCCATTCTGACCAGTGTCCCTTTATGAGGTAATATCTCTGGAACGCTTCAACGGATCCTAGCGATGCTGAGACTGTTTTTTCGTGACATATTGAGCTTCATGTTAGTATTACATTTTGATCGATAATTTTGCATAAATTTTGAAAATTTCACAATATTCAAATTTAAAATGTTTATTCTGCTAAACCAGAGAGATATGTGACACAAAATAGTTAATAAATAACAGTTCCCACATGTCTACTTTACCTCCCCATAATTTTGGAAAAAAATGTTTTTTTTGGTAGGAAGTTCAAAGTTCTTGGTAAGTTTTTGGTAAGGGTTCAAAGTTCATCAGCAATTTCTCATTTTTCCAGCAAAATTTACAAAACCATTTTTTTTAGTGATGACATCACATTTGAAGTCCCTTTGAGGGGTGTAAATGACAGAAATCACCCAAAGGTGCCACCATTCCAAAAATTGGACCCCTCAAGCTACTCAAAACTATGTTCAAGAAGATTATTAACCCTTCAGATGCTTCACAGGAACTAAAGCAACGTGGAAGGAAAAAATTGACATTTTAATTTTTCTAACAAAAATGTTCTTTTAGCGTCAATTCTTTCATTTTCACATGAGCAACAGGATAAAATGAATCCTAAAATGTGTTGGGGAATTTCTCCTGAGTACACCGATACCTCATATGTGATCATAAACCACTGTTTGGGTGCACGGCAGGGCTCAGAAGTGAAGGAGCGCCATTTGACTTTTGGAGCTAATTTTCCATTCAAAAAGTGAAATTGCTCTCCTTCACTTCTGAGCCCTGCTGTGTGCCCAAACAGTGGTTTATGGCCACATATGAGGTATCGGTGTACTCAGGAGAATTTGCCCAACAAATTTCAGGATGCATTTTATGCTGTTGCCCATGTGAAAATGAAAAAATTTAGGCTAAAAGAACATTTTTGTGAAAAAAAAGTACATTTTCATTTTTACGGATGAATTTGTGAAACATCTGGGGTTCAAAGTGCTCACCGCCCATCTAGATAAATTCCCTGGGGGTCTAGTTTCCAAAATGGGGTCACTTGTGGGGAAGCTCCAATGTTTAGGCACACAGGGGCTCTTCAAATGTGACATGGTGTCTGCTAACAATTTGAGCTGATTTTCCATTCAAATTGTTAGCGGACACCATGTCGCGTATGCAGGGCCGCACCGTCCATTGGACAGTGTGAGCCCTGTCATTCAGGTGGCAGCCGGCAGGGGGAGCGGCTGTGCAGAAGGGGGCGGCGCCTGAATGCAAACAGCCTCCCCCTGTCATGGCGCCGGCCGCTCACCCCGCGCACCGGAGGTAAGCGGCGACCGCCGGGGGAGAGGCACAGAAGGGGCGGCAGGGGCCCCAGGCATCAGTAGCACCCCCCCCCCCCGGTACTCACGGCCGTGGCCAGCAATCACTGCCGACCCGGTCCCAGTAGGAGGGGCGGCAGCCCCAGGCATCAGTAGCACCCCCCCGTAATCAGTGCCGCGGCTCAGGCGGCAGTGGGGCTCGGTGCACCCCTGCGCGTATGGAGAGCCCCAGTGTGCCTAAACATTGGAGCTCCCCCACAATTGACCCCTTTTTGGAAACTAGACACCCCAAGGAACGTATCTAGATGCATAGTGAGCACTTTGAACCCCCAAGTGCTTCACAAATTGATCCGTAAAAATGAAAAACAAAACATTTTGTGAAGCATAGTGAGCACTTTGAACTTCCAAACAAAAACTAGAGATAGGAGAGGGCACCACCAATGCGTATAATGCAATAGAGATCGCTAGACCAATTTAATACAATATTTGAAGTCCCCTGACGAAGCTGCCAGGCAGCGCTACACGTGGGGAGCGCCACACCTCTTGCCACTATGCTCATGAGATGGTAAACCAGCTGCTTTGAATTATTCTTGCTTTCCCTTGGATCCCAGGTTCCTTGTTCAAAGGTTAACTTTGGCTCCATATATAAGACCATAATAACATTGTTATACCCCTTCTATACCCCCTCTAAACCATCTAACCCTAATTTAGGGGTGATTCCTCCTGGGTTTCTTTGCCTATTGTATTTGTATTTGTGTATTGGAATTTACACATGGCAATTGTATTCATATCGGGTACTGAGTTCTTGTTTCTTAATATATGCAATGCTTGTTTCTGAGTGTCTCTTATGTGTAACATACAGCCTATACTTGGTGAAGTTTTAACCTTTAATGAACCTAATGAGGGGACTGTATAGGAGAAACTAACCACCTGAGTACTCAGAGGGACTTATATTGTTAAATCAACTCTTTATGAAAGGTATATTAACAACCCTTGGGGCCCTTGGGGAAAAGCAAGATCTATTAATATCAAACTATTGATAAACTATGTATTAACACAACTGGTACTGGCGATTGGCAATGAGATTATCCATGATGTATTGTAATCATTGGAATTGTAGGCCACGTGCACACGCTGAGTATTTGATGAGTTTTTTACCTCAGGATTTGTAGCCAAAACCAGGAGTGGATGATTAAGTACAGAAGTGGTGCAAGTGTTTCTATTAGAATTTTCCTCTGATTGCTCCACTCCTGGTTTTGTCTACAAATCCTGAGGTAAAAAACTCATCAAATACTGAATGTGTGCACATGGCCTTATAGCGAAACGAGGCTATTTTAAATGTTTTTATGCTTTTGTGTGACCAATTTCTCTGTTGTTTGTATTTGAATAAACTTGTTAATATTTACCATGATAATTTGAGGTTGTATCGCTTTTTGGACCTTTTCTCTTTTGCTTCAAACACTTTGAACTTCCAGGTGCTTCAAAAATTGATCCACAAAAATGAAAAATGAAACATTTTGTGAAAAAAAAGTACTTTTTCATTTTTACAGATCAATTTGTGAATCACACAGAGAAAAATATTTTTATTTGAAATAAAAACACAAACAAAATTCGGGCTCCATCTTTATTATAAAGATCCGACGTAGTCCACAAAGAAGGGCCCACGACGCTCGATCGCCTCTGCTACATCCACCGTTCATAGCGGATCAGTACGGCCGGGCTGTCAGATCGCTACTCTGCAGCCCGATCCCCCTGCATGGAGATCGAGCTGCAGAAAGCGATCTGACAGCCCGGGCACAGTGATCCACTAAGTGGATCACTGCGGCCGGGCTGCCAGATCGCTACTCTACAGCCTGATTCCCCTGCATGGGTATTGAGCTGCAGAAAGCGATGTGACAGCCCAGGCACAGTCATGAACCAAGTGGATCACAGTGCCTGGGCAGCCAGATCGCTATTCTGCAGCCTGATCCCCCTGCATGGGGGATCAAGCTGCAGAAGGAAATCTGACAGCCCAGGCACAGTCATGAACCAAGTGGATCACAGTGCCTGGGCTGCCAGATCGCTACTCTGCAGCCTGATTCCCCTGCATGGGGAGAAAGACGTTTGTCGAAACGCGTTGTGGCTGAGGGCTCGCTTTACCCACTTTTTAATAAACCTAGAGGTAATTCTCTTAATTTTCAGTTCCCTGGTCTTTTCTAGCGCTCACTTCCATACTATTTTTCCTTCTTCTTATTACCCACCTCCCTTCGGGGTGTGGTATGAGAGCTGCTGGAGGAGAGACCTTGCAGAACATACAATAGAGCTGTCTCCCTTGGGATTAAGTGTCCAGGCCCGGTGGACACGGTCGTCCTGACCTCGGAGCCTTATCGCACGGAGCCAAGTGGAAGGCCGCTTCAGGAACAACTGACCGATTTTACACTCACCCTGTATTCCATTCCCTGTTGTGCGGTGCACAACAGTTCCAGGTGAGTGTATCCCTGATTAACCCTTATTCTACATGTGGGATCAGCGTGGCGCAACCTTTTGTTTTTTCCTTTCTTGGAATTCTAGCTAGGTCTTGCACTAGTGTACAGAGGTTTTAAAAAAGCCTGAAACTTTTTAAAATTGTCCCAAAATGTAGTCAGAGGTTCCCCTCTATGTCTTTTGCTGCGTGTATTGCAAACATTCATTGGAATTTAAGCTAGGCTTTCACTGAGTGCATAGGCTTCATCAAGGTAGGAGACTGAATTTTTTAAAATTTGTCCCAAAATGTAGTTAGAAGCCCTCCCCTTTCTCTCTTGATGCGCGTATCGCTATCCCTCCTTTGAATTCTTGCTGGGCCTCACACTGAACGCATAGGCTTTACCAGGGTAAGAGTCTGAATCTTTTTAAATTGTTCCCAAAATGTCACCAGAGGCCCTCCTGTGTGTCTCCTGCCGCTTGTATTTTAATCCCTCCTTACATTTTTTGTTAGACCTTGCACTGAGTGCATATGCTTTATCAGAGTATAAGTCAAAATCTTTTTAACATTGTAATAAAATGTCAATGTGTCTACCATGGTGTGTTGGAGTCCTGCCTTTAAATTCTTGGCCCTTGCACTTATTTTATAGGCATTATGAGTGTACAAGTCCCACTACCTAACAAAATGTTAATGATGAGATCCAAGGATGGTGCATAGACAGTCCGCGCTGCTTTAAATAATCAGTCACAAGTCTTTAGGTAAAAGACCCCCCTTCTTTATTTCCACCTACGCGTTTCAGTGCCACTCCGGACACCGTCATCAGGGTGAATACCAGGGAAATATTAGTGCATAATCCTTTTCTTGGCAACTCACTGTCACTTTAAACCCATGCCTTGGTGTTTTGCTTCAGATGTCTCTATAAATCAGTCCAGGATTGAACCTGAATGGATAGATTGCTAGTGCGACAGCTTCCTATATCTCTATGATGCTGCCAGGCTTGGGTCTGGAAACACACCATCCTGTTTGTGCATTATGGTCTGTCTGATTTGTATGGTCACCTGAATCCATATTTACTCTCTAGTGAAATATGACTATCATGCATTATTTCTTTCTTTCTTAATTTAATTAGGTGTATTTAAACTTTTGCAATTGCAAAATGAGTTTAATCCTATTATGTGAGGTCATTGCATACAAAATAGCTTGGGTATGTATGAATAGACTTGTTAGTCAGGTTTTGAGAACTACAATTTAATAGTGTTTAATGACAATAATTGGAAGAGTGTCAAGCATGTGTTCCTCACCTACCATCCACATGTCACGCGACTGCTTTGCAAATGTATTTTTTTTTCTAGTTAAGTGTGTTTTTGTCTTATGTTTTGGACATGTTTATGGTTTTTGTCTCTGTTTGGTATGTTATTTGATTTTTAAATTGATACAGTCATTTGAGGATTGCTTGTGTTTTTGTTGCATTACCACAGCAGAAGCTCAAAATGTATTCATAAACCTTTAAGGTACCGTTACACGTCGCAACATTGCATGCAATTTCACTGGCAATTTGCTGGTTGCAGTGAAATCATGGACACATTGTTCTATTTTGTTGCTGTATACAAACGTAACAATGTGTCCATGATTTCACTGCAACCAGTGAGTTGCAAGTAAAATTGCATGCAATGTTGTGACGTGTAACGGTACCCTTAACTGTGTATTTTGAACATCTAACGCAGTTCTATGGGAAAAATCTGCATCCAAAATTCAGTACACCCATAAGAGAAATTGACATGTTGTGGATTTGAAACACGCACCTCAAATCAGTTTATTTAGCAGTAAAAAATAAGTACAGCGGGCATGAGATTTCTGTGAGGCCATGTGCACAAGGTAATAAGTATTTATATTTTACATCAACAGTTGTAAGCCTAAGGCTGTGGTCACAGTTGCCATGCGTTTTTTTTAGTGATTTAACAAAACTCATGCTTTTTTTCATGTCAGCATGAGTTTTGTAAGGTGTGTGATGGCTCCCTGCGTTTTTGGCTGCATTTTTGAATCTGCACCTAAAAATAGTGCTTGTAGTATTTTTTTGTGCGTTTTGAAAAACGCATGCGTTTTTGTAGAAAACGCATGCGTTTTTATACCATGGGCCTCTATGGAAAACGCATGCAAAAACGCATGGTACATTAGTAACTTTTAGTGCCATTCAAAAACGCATGCGTTTCCCATAGGAGCCCATGTTAAAAAAACGCATGCGTTTTTGGAAAAGCTCCAAAAACGCATGGGACTGTCACACATGCTTTTTGGCTATTAGGGCATGCGTTTTTTAACATGGGGGCCTATGGGTGCGTTTTTTACATGCGTTTTTGAAAACGCAGGTCTCCAAAAACGCATGTGAAAAATGCTACTGTGACCCCAGCCTAAACTAGGAGTGCAATATTCAGAGGAAAAGTATAATAGAATCACGTCACCACTTCTGCATTTTTGTTCAATTCTGGTTTTGACTACAAATAATGAGGTAAAAATTCGCCAAAGACTCAACCTGTGCACATGGATTTAGATGCTATTTCTTGATGAAGTGAAAATGCACAGCATAAACAAGTCAACAAAAATTCAGAATGGGAATTTAGAATCCACAGTTACCTCAGATTCCATTGTATTCATTAGTTTACACAATTTATAAGCCTTACCATTGCTGGAAGTTTGCTGAAGCACAAGGGATGAAATTAGATTTCCCCAAATGCCTGATGTCTGATAAATTAAAAAGAAAACTCCAAAGTATTGGTTTACAACATCCATTTTATCTTTCCCTGTTTGTTCTGCATATCGAATTCCAGTTGTTGTGAGGTATGTACATTTTGATGCCCATAGTGGACCCCCTCCAATGCCAAGAATTGCAGAGGTGATTAGTAAACTGTACCTGCAAATACAGATATAATTTTATGTGAGTTTATTTTGTAAGTAATGCTTTACCTAAACAGGGTTTCCTGGGACTTTTACTTTGATAGTCTACTCTTAGGCCCCTTTCTACATCTAATGCTTTGCTGCGTTTTGCTTCATTTGCGTTTCCAAACGCAGACCAAAACGTTGTTTGCAACATTTTAGGCTGCGCTTGCAAAAATGCATGCGTTTTGCAATTTTTGCAAACGTACATGCGTTTTTACATGCGTTTTTGCATGCGTTTCCATTAAAATCAATGGGGACAAAAACGCATGCGTTTTGATACGTATTTGCGGGAAAACGCATGGAAACACAAATGAAGCAAAACGCAACAAAGCATTAGATGTGAAAGGGGCCTTAGGATAGGTCATTACTATCTGAATGTAGGGCTGCAACGATGTTAGCCTTCTCCGATCAACTGTTCCCAATTTCGTTCCTAAGGATAGGCTATCATTGTAAACGTCCAAGACAACCTGTTTAATCAGTTGGTGTCACAGGCAGTTTCATTGAAAGGGTAGTCCAAACCTAAAATTTATTTTAATTCTAAATGCAGTTTCGTAACTAGAATCTGAATGTCAATGGTGCAAAATTTGGACCTGGGCCCCCCCGACCCTTATTGGTCAAACATATGGGCCCTTGTAGCTTTCTAACTTCTAGAAAAACTTATTACCTGCCCCCCCTCCCCATGAATGAATGTCCCTCATCATGTTATATATGTTACCATCCTGATATATATGATCCTCATCAAGGTATAAATGTCCCCTATCCAAGTACATATGCTCCTCATCCTGGGCCCATCCTGGTATATATGATCTCCATACTGATGTATATGTCCTCATGCTGGTATACATGTCCCTATCCTTGAATATGTGGTCCTCATCCTGGTATATATGGTCCTCCTCATGGTATACATGTCTAAATCCCAGTATATATGTTCCCCATCCTGGTATATATGTCTCCCATCCTTGCATATATGTTCCCTTCCGGATGTATATGTCCCCATTATGGCATATATGTCCTCCATCCTGGTATATAGCATCCATCCTGGTTTATATGTCCAATTCCTGGAATATATAATCCCCTTCCTAGAATATATATAATCCTTCCTGGTATATATGCCTCCATCATAGTATATATGATCCCCATCCTGGTATATTTGTCCCCATTCTGGTTTACATGGTCCCCATCCTAGTATATGTGAAGCCGTTCTGTCCCTAACACATAATTAAAAAGAAAAAATATTCTACTCACCTTTTCTTCTGCTCCCACATTGCATGGTGTCCGCTGTAGCCAGCACACAGGATGGCAGCTGTCATCAGAGTGCTCCATAATCTGCCGCCTTCTATCGCTGCACCTTCCATGTCAGCTGCCAGCCAGTGTCAGGCTGGTGGTGTGTATCATGTGCATGGACCTGATGGGTTTCTGCACCACAATGCATGTCAGCTGGATCTGTGTCCTCGACGAGGATGTAGTTCCAGCTAAAGCAGGCACTGGGGTCGGCACGGTTGTTATGCCTCTGCATATAGGTTACTTTTTATTAATAATCTAATCTTCTTTTTAATATGCTTTAAATAAAAAGTCTCAATTCTTCCCTCACTACACTAACTGCTTTTATTTTTTTCCGACTTTCTGTTTGATGAGGCTTCTTTTAACAACCCCCATTGCAAGTTTGTATATTCAAAAAAGATAAATTATAAAAAGAGAACCCAGCAAGCAGAGACCAACCCTGCCCTCGCAAGTCACACCACTTGAGGAGGCAGGTCTAGTCTCTGTTTTTCCTGCTGGATAGGTTTTCTCTTTACAAAGCGCAAGGACAATGTGCAGTAAAGCAGGGCCCAGTCAAGTCCCTGAAACAGACATCACTGATAACCAGTGGCATAACATTCACAGTCACAGGGGTCACGGCCGCCCCCTGCGTCTGCCGATCCTAGCGCCAGGCGCTCTCTTCACGTGGGTGTGCATCCCCAAGGATGCACATCCATGTCACTGAGCGGCAGCACACGCCGTTATGGGGCCTGTGTGTCAGGGAGAGGAGAGGAGAGGAAAGAGGGGAGAGGAGGGAGCCTCCTGCTTACTGCTGCTCCCACCCCTCACTTCCTCTTTCATTATGCATTACACTGTGTGGGGGAGGATAGGGTGTATTATACTATAGGGATAGTTATGAGGCTGCATCATATAGAGAAGCTATGAGGCTGCATATATGATGCTGCACCATATAGAAAGGCCATGAGGCTGCATATATAAGGCTGCATCATATAGAGAGGCTATGAGGCTAATATATATGAGACTGCACTATATGGAGAGCTATGAGGCTGCATATATAAGGCTGCACTATATATAGATATAAGGCTGTTCCTTATGGGGAGCTATGAGGCTGCAAATATAAGTGTGCACTATAGAAGCTGCACTACATGGAGAACTGAGCCTGCATTATACTGTATAGAGGGCTGTGAGGCTGCATTACACTATATGGAGGGCTGTGAGGCTGTATTATGCTATATGGAGGGCTATGAGTCTGCATTATACTACATAGAAGACTATGAGGTTACCATATGTAGGAAAATGAGGGTGCATTATAATAATTGGATGGCTATTGGGGCTACCTTATGAATGGGGGACTATAGGATGCATTATAATACATGGAGGACTATGGGGGTATATTGCAATATATGGAGGAATAAGGGGATGCATTATAATAATTGGAGGACTATCGTGGCGGGGAGAGGAAGACCTTACAAACCATGATGGGGGACATATATTCCATGATAAGTGCCATATTCCAGGAGGAGGACGATATATAGCAGGGAGACATACTGTATATAACAGGATAAGCAGGATGAGGGACATTAATACATAATGAAGAGGGAGAGGGGTCAATTTGTGAGTCTTTATAGAACTTAGAATGTTACACAGGGTCCATACATCCGACCAACACGTGTGTGGGGGGGGGGAAGGCAGGTCTGAATTTCGCACCGGGGCCCACCAGACTCTAGTTACGCCACTGCTGATTACATTTGACTTAAAAGTGGAGGCAATAGCTACAATACTGACGCGCCCTCTGCACCCTGATGACATCTCATTTGAGTATCTCAGCACGCCCTGAAAATCTCTTACAAAGTGTCATTAATAAAAATAGAATAAAAAGGGATTCTTGACTGCTCTACCATATAAACAATCAACGTTTATGTTGATAAAATGTGATTTTTATTTTCTACGCGTTTCTGGGCTCTCTGGCCCCTTCTCTTTTACGATATTTGCTATGCTACGCAAATACAGTGTTGACTTCATTCAATGGGTAAGTATGGATATTGACTTACCAAATGGATATAATTTTATTTACATTTTAATTTTAAATCAAAAATCTTTTTTTTCTGTCACTGTGAGTTATATCTTTTTCTATCAGAGGAGCTCTTTGAGGTCTTATTAAGGTACAGCAAACATTTTTGGTGCCATTTTACAGAACACCCAGGTTTTTTATAATAATTTTTATTACACACGATCATATAAAAAAGATTCAGAGTTTTATCCAACAAAGTCGGACAATTTTTCTTACTTGACATTAGTGTGAACTCCATATGCAATCCATTTTATATAGCAGCAGTTACAAATAATTTACAAGACTGTTGACAGTTTCTTATGTGTCCATAAAATGCAAAATAATATTATTATGCATTGCATATAAAATGCCTCATATTCACTCCTCAGTGCACCTATGACATGATCTTGAAGCGCCGATGGATTGCCAAGAAAGAAGTGGTTCTGCTGAAGAGGCCATGTCTGTCATTACAGCAGTCCCGTGAAAGTCAGCCTATAGCTGGTGTTCATAGGGGGGTCATAATTTTCACTACTGTAGCACTGCTGCATACAGCACATGTGATTGAATAGTTCATGTCACCAAAGGGGGCTAACAAAGTAATATGTGAAAAATGTTTTAAAAAATATAAAGGTTTAAGTCCCCTCCTTTGTCCCCATTAAACATTAAGAAAAAAATAGACATATTTGGTAATATCAAAAATGAAAATTATATGACCAAATACCCTGCTGTAAATCTATTATATAATCGCGAATCGGAAAAGCGCCCCTCCACGCGCACTTTCCGATGTCGTCATGTGGATACGAATTTAACATTGGGCGCGAAGCGCCCAATGCTGCGCGAGCAATGGCCGCGAGGCCATTGCGAGTCGCTGGCCCAGGGCGAGCAATGGCCGCGAAGCGGCCATTGCGAGCCGCTGCCCCAAAATCGATCCACAGCCTCGGCTACAACCTTAGCGATTTACCGCTCAGGTAGCGCGAGCAATGGCCGCGAGGCCATTGCGAGTCGCTGCCTGAGCCGCAACTCGCTCCCCGGGGACCATGGAGCGGAGGCGGCACAGCCGCCTGCGCTCCCCGCTACTCACAACTCGCCCCCCCAATGTCCGCACACCCACCCCCATGTCCGCACACCCACCCCCATGTCCGCACACCCACCCCCATGTCCGCACACCCACCCCCATGTCCGCACATCCACCCCGCAACAAAACCACCCCGCCGCACCTAAGGCCCTACCCCCTAAGTCCGCCCCACCCCTACACGCTAAGCCCCGACCACCTAACCCCCGACCCGCAGCATCCTAAGCCCCCGCCGATACCCCCTAAGCCCCGCCGTCTACCCCCTACGCCACCGCCGCCCCTAAGCCCCTACCCCCTAAGCCCCGCAGCAACCCCGACCACCTAACCCCCGACCCGCAGCATCCTAAGCCCCCGCCGATACCCCCTAAGCCCCGCCGTCTACCCCCTAAGCCATCGCCGCCCTTAAGCCCCTACCCCCTAAGCCCCGCAGCAGCCCCTAAGCCCCTACCCCCTAAGCCCCGTAGCATCCTAGGCCCCCGCCGATACCCCCTAAGCCATGCCGCCTACCCCCTAAGCCCCTACCCCCTAACCCCCGTAGATCCTAGGCCCCCGCCGATACCCCCTAAGTCCGCCGTCTACCCCCTGCCCCTCTCGCTAAAGCCCTAAACCCTAAGCCCCCGCAGTCCCCTAACCGAACGCCGCTGTCACCTAAGGCCCTACACCCGAAGCCCCCGCCGTCCCCTAACCTAACGTCCCCGTCGATCACTTACATGCCTTCAAGTCATCTGATCGTCCGTCCGATCCACAAGTCCTCCGTCCGGCCAGGCGTCCTCTTCCTCCGGCCCCGGGGGTCTTCTCTCTTCTTTCCGCCATCTCCGCTTCTTCGTCCGGCCCCGGGGATCTTCTGTCTTCTTTTCGCTAACTTCCACTTCCGACGTCCTCTTCCTTCTCATTAAGATAGAATGGACGAAAAAAACCCATTCAATCTCAATAAGATCTGAGGCCCTCTTCTGATTGGTCGCTGTATACTGCCCTCAGCCAATCAGAAGAGCCCCTCAGACTGAGACGCAGTTCTCATTCAGGTCCGCACTTTTTTTTTTTTTATTATTATTTTTATTTAATTATTTATTATTTTTTAATTATTTTTTTATTCTTTTTTAATTATTTTTAAATTATTTTTTTTATTATTTAATTTATTTATTTTTTTAAGCCAGACTGAGACACAGTTCTCATTCAGGTCCGCCTTTTTTTTTTTTTTTATTATTATTTTTATTTATTATTTATTATTTTTAAATTATTTTTTTATTATTTTTTAATTATTTTTAAATTATTTTTTTTATTATGTAATTTATTTATTTTTTTAAGTGAGAGTGAGACACAGTTCTCATTGAGGTCCGCCTTTTTTTTCCCCCATTGACATACATTACCGGTGTGTTGGCGATTTTATGGCCGGCCACCTGGTTCTATTTGTCGGCCCTAAAATCGCGGACACACCGCTAATGCAAGTCTATGGGCAGTGAGCTCGAATTCTGATTGGTCGGCGTTCAATCCGAAATCGGGCTGACTGCCCATAGAGATGCATTAGCGGTGTGTCCGCGATTTTAGGGCCGACAAATAGAACCAGGTGGGCGGCCATAAAATCGCCGACACACCGGTAATGTATGTCAATGGGGAAAAAAAAATGCGGACCTGAATGAGAACTGTGTCTCACTTTCACGTAAAAAAATAAATTAATTAAATAATAAAAAAAATAATTTAAAAATAATTAAAAAATAATAAAAAAATAATTAAAAAATAATAAATAATTAAATAAAAATATAATAAAAAAAAAAAACAATAACCACACCTGAATGAGAACTGTGTCTCACTCTCACTTAAAAAAATAAATACATTTATTAATAAAAAAAAAAAAAAAAAAAAAATTACATACAAATAATAATACAAAAAAAAAAAAATCAAATATAATAATAAAAAAAAAAACATTATACCCTATGTAAGTCAATGACGCTTTTCAGCGGACCGGAATAGACACTGTTTGGAAAGACACTCTCCATTCAGGTCCGCTCAAAGGCCTCATTCACTTACATAGCCGATAATCCTGGACGCTAATTAGTCGCGTTTTCCCATAGACAAACATGCCCATGTTTCTCTATGGGAAAAAACAACCAATCGGCGTCCAGAATTATCCCCTTTGTAATCACCTTTTAGCGGACCTGAATGGAGACTCTTTGGAAATAGTGTCCATTCAACGCCCAATCAGCACTCACTTTACGCCCCCCCGCCATTTTGTGGTTTCAAATTTCACAGCCCAGTTTATAAGGCGCGAAATTTGAAATCACAAATCATTTCGCCTACCCGCTACCTCGAAGACGGACTGCCGGATTCCGAGGCCGCAAGAAGACTCGCTCCTGGATTTACCGAAGCAAGCTTCAAGACGACCGCTACTACCCTACAGCTAAGATATCCTTTCTGAGCTTAAAACCTTTCTTTGCTTTCTTTTCTTTTACCTTTTCTACCGCTCCCCAGCCCACACACTACCACCACCGCCGCCGCTCCCCAGCCTACACTCCACCGCTCCCGCCGCCGCCGCTGCTCCCCAGCCTACACACCACCACCACCGCCGCCGCCGCTGCTCCCCAGCCCACACACCACCACCACCGCCGCCGCTCCCCAGCCCCGATTATGTCCGCACAGCCCCCCCCCCCCCCCCAATCGCTACCCCCGGGACCATGGAGCGAGTCGCTGCCTGAGCCGCAACTCGCTCCCCCATGTCCGCACAGACCACCCCCATGTCCGCACAGACCACCCCCATGTCCGCATACCCACCCCGCAACAAAACCACCACGCCGCACCCCTACATGCTAAGCCCCGACCACCTAACCCGCAGCATCCTAAGCCCCCGCCGATACCCCCTAAGCCACCGCCGCCCCTAAGCCCCTACCCCCTAAGCCCCGCAGCAGCCCCGACTACCTAACCCCCGACCCGCAGCATCCTAAGCCCCCGCCGATACCCCCTAAGCCCCGCCGTCTACCCCCTAAGCCACCGCCGCCCTTAAGCCCCTACCCCCTAAGCCCCGCAGCAGCCCCTAAGCCCCTACCCCCTAATCCCCGTAGCATCCTAGGCCCCCGCCGATACCCCCTAAGCCATGCCGCCTACCCCCTAAGGCACCGCCGCCCCTAAGCCCCTAACCCCCGTAGCATCCTAGGCCCCCGCCGATACCCCCTAAGTCCGCCGCACCCGTACACGCTAAGCCCCTACCCCCTAGGCCCCCGCCGATACCCCCTAAGCCATGCCGCCTACCCCCTAAGGCACCGCCGCCCCTAAGCCCCTACCCCCTAAGCCCCGTAGCATCCTAGGCCCACGCCGATACCCCCTAAGCCCCGCCGCCTATTCCCTAAGGCACCGCCGCTGTCCCCTGCCCCTCTCGCTAAAGCCCTACACCCTACGCCCCCGCAGTCCCCTAATCTAACGCCGCTGTCACCTAAGGCCCTACACCCGAAGCCCCCGCCGTCCCCTAACCTAACGTCCCCGTCGATCACTTACATGCCTTCAAGTCATCTGATCGTCCGTCCGATCCACAAGTCCTCCGTCCGGCCAGGCGTCCTCTTCCTCCGGCCCCGGGGGTCTTCTCTATTCTTTCCGCCATCTCCGCCTCTTCGTCCGGCCCCGGGGGATCTTCTGTCTTCTTTTCGCAAACTTCCACCTCCGACGTCTTCTTCCTTCTCATTAAGATAGAATGGACGAAAAATCCCCCATTCTACCTCAATGAGATCTGAGGCCCTCTTCTGATTGGTCGCTGTATACTGCCCTCAGCCAATCAGAAGAGCCCCTCATTTTTTATTATTTTTAAATTATTTTTTAATTATTTTTTTTATTATTTAATTTATTTATTTTTTTTAAGTCAGACTGAGACGCAGTTCTCATTCAGGTCCGCATTTTTTTATTTTTTTTATTATTATTTTTATTTAATTATTTATTATTTTTTAATTATTTTTTTATTATTTTTTAATTATTTTTAAATTATTTTTTTTATTATTTAATTTATTTATTTTTTTAAGTCAGACTGAGACACAGTTCTCATTCAGGTCCGCCTTTTTTTCCCCATTGACATACATTACCGGTGTGTCGGCGATTTTATAGCCGGCCACCTGGTTCTATTTGTCGGCCCTAAAATCGCGGACACAGCGCTAATGCATGTCTATGGGCAGTCAGCCCGATTTCGGATTGAACGCCGACCAATCAGAATTCGAGCTGACTGCCCATAGACATGCATTACCGGTGTGTCCGCGATTTTAGGGCCGACATATAGAACCAGATGGCCGGACATAAAATCGCCGACACACCGCTAATGTATGTCAATGGGAAAAAAATGCGGACCACAATGAGAACTGTCTCACTCTCACTTAAAAAAATAAATAAATTTAATAATAAAAAAAAGAATTAAAAAGAATTAAAAAATAATAAAAAAATAAATAAAAAATAATAAATAATTAAATAAAAATAATAATTAAAAAAAAAAAAAAATTCATTTTAAAATAAAAAAATAATTTAATAATAAAAAAAAATTAAAAAATAATTAAAAAAAAAATTCTAATACTAATGATATTACTGTTAATAATAATGCTATTAATCCTAATATGTATGGTATTAATGCTAATATTTATGCTATTAATGGTAATAATTATGCTATTAATAATAATTATGCTATTAATGGTAATCATAATGGTATTAATGCAAATAATATTGCTAATAATGCTATTATTAATGCTATTAATGCTAATAATTATGCTATTAATGGTAATAATTATGCTATTAATGCTAATATTTATGCTATTAATGGTAATAATTATGCTATTAATGGTAATAATTATGCTATTAATGGTAATATTTATGCTATTAATGCCAATAATTATGGTATTAATGCTAATAATTATGGTATTAATGCTAATAATTATGCTATTAATGCTAATAATTATGCTACTAATGGTAATAATTATGCTATTAATGCCAATAATTATGGTATTAATGCTAATAATTATGGTATTAATGCTAATAATTATGGTATTCATGCAAATTATGCTATTAATGGTAATAATTATGCTATTAATGGTAATAATTATGCTAATAATGGTAATATTTATGCTATTAATGCCAATAATTATGGTATTAATGCTAATAATTATGCTATTAATGCTAATATTTATGCTATTAATGCTAATAATTATGCTATTAATGGTAATAATTATGCTATTAATGGTAATAATTATGGTATTAATGCTAATAATTATGCTATTAATGCTAATAATTATGCTATTAATGCTAATATTTATGCTATTAATGGTAATATTTATGCTATTAATGCCAATAATTATGCTATTAATGCTAATAATTATGCTATTAATGCTAATAATTATGGTATTAATGGTAATAATTATGGTATTAATGTTAATAATTATGGTATTAATGGTAATAATTATGCTATTAATGGTAATAATTATGCTATTAATGGTAATATTTATGCTATTAATGCTTATAATTATGCTATTAATGCTAATAATAATGCTATTGCTAATATTATTGTTATTGATGATGGTTTTGATGATGGTTTTGATGATGGTTTTGATGATGGTTTTGATGATGGTTTTGGTATTTATGGTATTGGTATTATGTATGCACATTCAATGTCCTTAAGTATTCAGTGACCTCTTACTATTATTGATATGAATGAGAAACATGTTTATATATTTGTAATACGTTGTAGGGTACATTATAAGGACATACAAAACATGATATTTAAATATGTTCATTGTCTATCTGGAACTTATTATTTTCCTTAATAATTATTCTATACTTTTCAAGAATTCTTTTCTCCCAAAAAGCTTTTGTAAAAGCTCTTGCGTACCTATACATCTCCAAGCATAGTATTACCTTTGTATGTTCTAACATGACTTCAAAGGATACTAGCAAGGATGTTGGCGGGTACAAAGCCGCATGGATGCGTAAGACACGTGCTAAAGAAACTGAAGAAGAGCGACAATGTCGTTTGGATAAGTCTAAAGCTGAGTATAAGCAACGCATTGCAACGGAGTCGCTGGAACAAAAACAACTACGGTTGGCCAAAAATGCTCAGAAGCTACATCAACGCCGTCAAAAAAAAAAAGTGACACCACCAGTACATCACTCTGCTGATCAGACAGTAACCTCCTCAGTACAACAGTCTGCTGATCAAACTACAAGCTCACCTGTACACAGGGCCGCACCATCCATGAGGCGACATGAAGTGTCAGCCTCAGGCGGCGAGCTCTGCTGGTAGACATGGGGCGGCGTCTTCAGGAGCTGGTGGTAGTGCGGCCCCCTGCAGATTCCGCTCCTACAGTCCTGGCCGCCGACGCTGCGACCAGGCTTGGCGTATCTGGGGCTGCTGGCGGGGCATCTCCTGCCGCAGCGGCAGCGGCCGCGGTCTCCAAACACCAAACACCCCCCCTCCAGTGTGGCAGTGTGAGCTGTGTGAGCGGCAGCGGCAGCGGCCGCGGTCTCCAAACCCCCCCCCCCGTGCGGCTGTGTGAGCCGGCTGTGTGAGCCGGCTTCATGCTTCACTGTGCCTCGCGCTGACAGGACCTGTGATGATGTCAAAGGAAGGGAGGAGTCAGGCGGGTCACATGATCAGCTCCTCAGTATGCAGCCAGGACTCCACCATGGTGCTGGATGAGGTGAAGTTTATGTGTGGGGCTGAGGCTTTACAGTGTAAATTAATGTAGCAGAGCTGTGTATGTATGAGGTATATGGAGTGGAGCTGAGTGTTCAAGGTGTACAGAGTGGAGGTGCGTGTGTATGAGGTGTATGGAGTGAAGCTGTGTATGTACGAGGTGTGCGGAGCGGAATCGTGTGTGTATGAGGTGTGCGGAGTGGAGCCGAGTGTGTACGAGGTGTACAGAGTGGAGCCGTGTGTGTACGAGGTGTACGGAGCGGAGCCGAGTGTGTACGAGGTGTACGGAGCAGAGCAGAGTGTGTATGAGGTGTACGGAGCAGAGCCGCGTGTGTACGAGGTGTACGGAGCAGAGCCGCTTGTGTATGAGGTGTATGGAGCAGAGCCGTGTGTGTACGAGGTGTACGGAGCAGAGCCGCGTGTGTACGAGGTGTACGGAGCAGAGCCGCTTGTGTATGAGGTGTATGGAGCAGAGCCGCTTGTGTACGAGGTGTATGGAGCAGAGCCGCTTGTGTACGAGGTGTACGGAGCAGAGCCGTGTGTGTACGAGTTGTACGGAGCAGAGCCGCTTGTGTACGAGGCGTACATGGTGTACGGAGCTGAGTGTGTACTAGGTGTACGGAGCGGAGCCATGTGTGTACCAGTGGTGGCCCCCCCGAGCATGCCGCTCCTATAGTCCCGGCCGCCTCTGCCGGCAGCATTCTTCTCCCAAGTCCTTGCCGCCGCTGTCCACCCCTCTGCAGCTCAGCACGGTGGGGAACAATGATGTACGGAGCAGAGCCGAGTGTGTATGAGGTGTACGGAGCAGAGCCGAGTGTGTATGGGGTGTACGGAGCAGAGCCGCGTGTGTACGAGGTGTACAGAGCGGAGGCGTGTGTGTACGAGGTGTACGGAGCAGAGCCGAGTGTGTATGAGGTGTATGGAGCAGAGCCGCGTGTGTACGAGGTGTACAGAGCGGAGGCTGTGTGTGTACGAGGTGTATAGAGTGAAGCCACGTGTGTACATTGTGGAGCTGAGAGTGTACAAGGTGTACGGAGCGGAGCTGCGTGTGTACGAGACATACGGAGCGAAGCAGAGTGTGTACAAGGTGTACGGAGCGGAGTCGCGTGTGTACGAGGCGTACGGAGCAGAGCCGTGTGTGCGAGGCTTTCGCAGCGGAGCCCAGTGTGTACGAGGTGTACGAAGCGGCGCCACGTGTGTACGAAACGGAACCACGTGTGTACGGTGTGTACAGAGCGAAGTCATATGTGTACGAGGTGTACAGAGCAGAGCCACATGTGTACAACGTGTACGGAGCAGAGCCGCTTGTGTACGAGGTGTATGGAGCAGAGCCGCTTGTGTACGAGGTGTACGGAGCAGAGCCGCTTGTGTACGAGGTGTATGGAGCAGAGCCGCTTGTGTACGAGGTGTATGGAGCAGAGCCGCTTGTGTACAAGGTGTACGGAGCAGAGCCGTGTGTGTACGAGTTGTACGGAGCAGAGCCGCTTGTGTACGAGGCGTACGTGGTGTACGGAGCTGAGTGTGTACTAGGTGTACGGAGCGGAGCCATGTGTGTACCAGTGGTGGCCCCCCCGAGCATGCCGCTCCTATAGTCCCGGCCGCCTCTGCCGGCAGCATTCTTCTCCCAAGTCCTTGCCGCCGCTGTCCACCCCTCTGCAGCTCAGCACGGCGGGGAACAATGATGTCATCACTTAGCGCCGCTGTGCTGAGACGTGCAGAGCGGCAGAGGAGATGCTGAGGAGAAGAGGTATTTACTTTTTATTTTTTTAATAGTTTTTTTTAGTGAGTACACTGATGGGAAACTATGTAATGTACAATATAATATAGGACAATGGGGGTGCAATATACTATATGGAGAACTATTGTGGCCCATTATATTATATGGAAGACTATGGGGGTGCATTATACTATAAGGAAGGCTATAGGGGATGCATTATACTATATGGAGGACTATGAGGGTGCATTATACTATATGGAGGACTATGGGGGTCCAATATGCTGTATGGAGAGCTATGGGAGTGCAGTATGCAATATGGGGGTGCATTATGCTATATGGAGGACTGTGGGGGTTCATTATGCTATATGGAGGACTGTGGGGTGCATTATACTATTTGGAGGACTGTGGAGGTGCATTAATCTATATGGTGGACTGTGGGGGTGATTATTCTATATGGAGGACTGTGGGGCTGCATTATTCTATATGGAGGACTGTGGGGTGCATTATTCTCCATGGATGAGTGTGGGGGTGCATTATTTTATATCAAGTACTGTGGGGGTGAATTGTTCTCTATGGAGTTCTGTGGGGGTGCAATATGCTATTTGGAGGACTACGGGGTGCAATATACTATATGGAGGACTGTGGGGGTGCATTTTTCTATATCGAGTACTGTGGGGGTGCATTCTATTTTATAGAAGACTATGGGGGTGCATAATATATGGAGGAATGCGGTATACTATGTGGAATACTATGGGGGTGTATTATATTATATGGAGCAAATTATACTATTTGGAAGCCATTATAATATTTGGAGGGCTCTGTGGGAGGCATGATAATACTTGGAGGCTACAAGGGAGCCTTTATACTTTATGAAGGGCTATTTGAGGGCTGTGTTGGGGGCCATTATACTGTACATAGGTCCATTTTACTACATGGAGGGCTGGGCGGCGGTCATAGTTGGGGATCATGCTGTACTGGGGTAGTTGCAGGAGGTGCAGTAGGGTCATCATACTGTGCATGTGGAGGAATGCACTGTGGGGGATCATACAGTGTTTGTGGGGCACTTTTGTTGGCATCACTCTTTATAGGGCCAATGAAAGGGGAATCTAGGGGCTTCAGTAGGAGGAAAATTACTTTGTAAAGGCTGACATATTGTGAGAGATGTACCTATGTGACCCAGCCAAATATTGCTTTTGTTGGGGGGTGCCCAATTAGAACTTCTGCTATGGGGCCCTATGATTTCTATGATGCAGGATGCATTGTCCCTCTGCTGCAGGACTGATTGGCCATAACTTAGGCTGGTTTCAGATTTGCATTTGTGTCTGCATGCGCAGGGCATGCAAACGCAGGGCAAACGCTGCCATACTGATGTGAACGCAGAAGAGATTTTCATCAGTATGGTGCTCGGCCAGCCAATCAGTGATCTCGACGGCGGCCGGGAGGCGGAGATCTGTGGCGGAGATCCTCCACCTCCCAGCCGCCGCCGACGAAATTTCAATGTGATCCGCAGCGTTCTCCTGCGCTGCCATGCGGAGGACAGTGCGGATCCATTGAGATCCATGCATTGTTTGTGCACTCGCGGGCACTTGCTGATAAAACAAGCACCTGTGAACGCACAAAAAATGCAACATGTTGCATTTGGAGGGCGGAGGAGGGCGTATAAATTATGCGCATCCAAACGGAACCGTTCCCATGTTAAACATAGGAACGCAGCGTTTGGCTGCGTTCTGTTACACTTGCGTTCCAAATGCAAATGTGAAACCCCCCTTACACACCAGGTCCAGTGCTGCCCCTCGGTACATTCAGGCATCCAGCCATCTTTCTCCTGAGTAGCGGTTGGTCGGTGGTGCTCTTCCCCCTTCCTGCTCCCATATCCTTTGCTCAACCCAATAGGAAGGACCCTGTTATTAATTACATAAAGACAGCCCCGTGTGTGGCGCTTGTGATTGGCTAAGCAATTTGGGAGTAATGTGGTCTGTTGGATGGAGAAGAAGCGCCATTTTACCAACTTAGTGCAGTGGCGGCTTGTTGATGCTCAGACTGCAGGTCTTTACCTGTGTTGTGTGGAAGGTGCGGCATGGCGACTTGTCTGAATATTCAGTGCCAGGCAGCGGTCCAGAGTTTTGCAGGCGTGTGCCAGAGGTTGGCAATCAGTTCTGCCTGCAGGACCACGGCTCTGCCAGTTGTCATTATGTGTCTAAATGCTTGTGCCAAGCTGCCATTGCCATTAATGATCCTTGTTCTGGATTCTTCTGTGTGGTTCTTGTATGTGCGTGTGATGGTGCAGACATCTTTGTGTGGAGATCTTTTTTTTCTGTTTCAGTAAACTAAAATGTCCACTATTTTGCTCATTTTTACAGGATAAATATAAATCTGTAGGAACCAGATTTATTTTTATCAATTAAAATTTTTTTCTAGCTGGTGGGGGGGGGGGGCGCCGTTTTGCAGTTCGCCTCAGGCAGCAGAGAGGCTAGGTTCACCCCTGCCTGTACAATACTCTGCTGATCTAACTCAGTGTGCTGATCAGACAGTAACCTCATCAGTACTACAGTCTGCTGATCCAACTGTAAGCTCACCAGTACTACAGTTTGCTCTAGCTCTTTCTAGCAGTTCACCGGATGAAAGGAGCACAATTCCTCAAGTTTCATCACCGCGCAAAGCAACAGCAAAGCGTAAACATTGTGCTCAGGAGACGTCACGCACAAAACGTTTTCGCCTTGAACAACAACAAACTCCTTTGGAGGCACAAATTGCTCAGGAGTCTTCACTATCCAAACAGAGCCGCTTACGTAAAAGTGGTGCCTCCCGTCGTCAACACCGCAAAAAGACGTCTCCTACTCTTACACAAGTGGATCCTGACTCTTTTTCTGCTTTATTACTTCAACGTCTCATCTATGTCGGTTTGCAGAAAGAAAATCGTATTTACCTACCTACACCTCCCTCTTCATATCCACCTGGATTTACAGATAGTGATTTTGGCATTGTGGAACATACCTGTGGCTGTATGATATTCATATGTAACCATTGTGAAGCTCGACATTTCATTTTTTAATTATTTTTAAATTATTTTTTTTATTATGTAATTTATTTATTTTTTTAAGTGAGAGTGAGACACAGTTCTCATTGAGGTCCGCCTTTTTTTTCCCCCATTGACATACATTACCGGTGTGTCGGCGATTTTATGGCCGGCCACCTGGTTCTATTTGTCGGCCCTAAAATCGCGGACACACCGCTAATGCAAGTCTATGGGCAGTGAGCTCGAATTCTGATTGGTCGGCGTTCAATCCGAAATCGGGCTGACTGCCCATAGAGATGCATTAGCGGTGTGTCCGCGATTTTAGGGCCGACAAATAGAACCAGGTGGGCGGCCATAAAATCGCCGACACACCGGTAATGTATGTCAATGGGGGAAAAAAAAGGCGGACCTGAATGAGAACTGTGTCTCACTTTCACGTAAAAAAATAAATAAATTAAATAATAAAAAAAATAATTTAAAAATAATTAAAAAATAATAAAAAAATAAATAAAAAATAATAAATAATTAAATAAAAATAATAATAAAAAAAAAAAAAAGGCGGACCTGAATGAGAACTGTGTCTCAGTCTGACTTAAAAAAATAAATAAATTAAATAATAAAAAAAATAATTTAAAAATAATTTAAAAATAATAAAAAAATAATTAAAAAATAATAAATAATTAAATAAAAATTATAATAAAAAAAAAAAAAGGCGGACCTGAATGAGAACTGTGTCTCAGTCTGACTTAAAAAAATAAATAAATTAAATAATAAAAAAATAATTTAAAAATAATTAAAAAATAATAAAAAAATAATTAAAAAATAATAAATAATTAAATAAATAATAATAATAATAATAATAAAACTTTATTTGTATAGCGCCAACATATTCCGCAGCGCTTTACAGTACAACGGTACATAAGAAAAATATACGGTACAGAAACGTAATGCAGAACAGTAGTTACATACCAAAAACATAGAATCAACTTAGGAAATACAATAAGAAAGGCAGAAAATGAAGGTGACCCTGCTCGAAGGAGCTTACAATCTAAGACGGGATGGGAACACAAAGTACAGGGGCTTATAACAATGAATATCTTACGTCTAAGTGACTACTGTTAGGGAGAAGGATAGGCCGCCCTGAAGAGGTGTGTTTTTAGGGAGCGTCTGAAGCTATGCAAGTTGTGGATGGTCCTAATTTCTTGGGGTAGAGCATTCCAGAGTTTTGGTGCAGCTCGAGAGAAGTCTTGAAGTCGGGAATGGGAGGTTCGGATTAATGCCGATGTTAGTCTGAGGTCATGTTCAGAGCGAAGGGGACGGGTGGGGTGGTAGACAGAGATGAGGGTGGAGAGGTAAGGAGGTGTCGCACCATGAATAGCTTTGTGGGTGACAACGAGCAATTTGAATTGGATTCTATAGTGTACGGGCAGCCAATGTAGTGACTGGCACAGAGCAGAAACATCTGAGTAACGGTTTGCTAGATAGGTGATCCTGGCTGCTGCATTGAGGATAGACTGGAGAGGGGAAAGCTTACTGTGGGGGAGGCCAGCTAATAAAGAATTACAGTAGTCAAGGCGGGAATGAATCAGGGCCACGGTGAGGGTTTTAGTTGTTCCCGTGGTGAGGAAAGGGCGAATTCTGGAGATATTTTTCAGGTGCAAGCGACAGGAGCGGGTGAGAGATTGTATGTATGGGGTGAAGGAGAGATCAGTGTCCATCAAAACACCGAGACAGCGAGCCTGCTGACTGGGTGTTATCGTGGTGCCGCACACCGAGAGAGAGATGTCAGATTTAGGGAGGTTGGCAGAGGGTGGGAGCAGAAGAAGTTCAGTTTTGGAAAGGTTGAGTTTCAGATACAGAGCGGACATGATATTGGAGACTGCGGTTAGACAGTCATTGGTGTTCTTTAGTACCGCGGGGGTAAGGTCAGGGGCTGAAGTGTATAGTTGTGTGTCATCAGCATAAAGATGGTACTGAAAGCCAAATCTGCTGATGGTCTGTCCAATCGGGGCTGTGTAGAGAGAGAAGAGGAGAGGGCCAAGGACTGAACCCTGAGGGACCCCAATAGTGAGGGGAAGAGGGGAAGAAGTGGAGCCAGAGAATGATACACTGAAAGATAGGTCAGAAAGATAGGAAGAGAACCAGGAGAGAGCGGTGTCCTTGATGCCAATGGAGTGCAGCATAGAGAGTAGGAGCTGATGGTCGACAGTGTCAAAAGCCGCAGAGAGGTCAAGAAGGATAAGCAGAGAGTGGTCACCATTACGTTTTGCTGTCAGAAGGTCATTGGTCACTTTGATGAGGGCAGTTTCTGTAGAATGTAAGGGGCGGAAGCCAGACTGCAATGGATCTAAAAGAGAGTGAGTGGCGAGGTAATGAGTGAGGCGGGTGTAGACCAGGCGCTCCAGGAGTTTAGAGATGAAGGGGAGATTGGAGACTGGTCTGTAGTTATTTGTGCAGGATGGGTCAAGGGACGTTTTCTTTAGTAGTGGAGTGATAATAGAGTGTTTGAAGGAGGAGGGGAAGATGCCAGTAGAGAGGGAGAGATTGAAGATTGTGGTTAAGTGACTGGTGACCACTGGAGAGAGGGTCTGTAGTAAGTGTGAGGGAATGGGGTCAGAGGTGCATGTAGTGGGACGTGAGGACGAGAGGAGCCTGGAGACTTCTTCTTCTGTGGCTGGGTCAAAAATGGAGAGTGAGCCAGAGGGGATGTGGGGAGAGATGGGAGTAGAAACACTTGAAGGTTGGGAGCTGATTTCCTGACGGATGTTTTCTATTTTCTCTGTGAAGTAAGAGGCCAGATCGTCAGCACAGAGGTCAGTGATAGGAGCCTGCACTTTCGGACTGAGGAGAGAGTGAAAGGTGTCAAAAAGTTTCTTTGAGTTGTTGGCTAGTGAGGAGATCAGGGTGGTGAAGTAGGTCTGTTTGGCAAGGTGAAGGGCAGAGTTGTAGGTTTTTAGCATGAATTTATAATGGATGAAGTCTCCTGGTGAGCGACTTTTCCTCCATAGGCGTTCGGCACTCCTCGAGCATCGCTGGAGGAATCGAGTTTGTGATGTGAGCCAGGGCTGTTTTACTCTGTGTTTGGAGGTTCTAAGGGTGAGGGGTGCTACTTGGTCCAGGGTACTTTTGAGAGTGTCATTGTAGTAATTCACAGCCAGATTGGGGCAGGAGAAGGAGGAGATTGGGGACAGTGATGAGAGAAGAGAGTCTGTGAATGTGTGAGGGTTGATGGCCTGTAGATTTCTGAATGTGTGATAGGTCGGACTATGCTGTGATGGGCGAGGGTTTGAGAGTGTGAAGGTGAGAATGTTGTGATCAGAGAGAGAAAGAGATGAGTTGTCTAAGGAGGAGGAAGAGCAGAGTCGGGTAAAGACCAGGTCAAGGGTGTTACCATCCTTATGTGTCTTCTCAGAGGTTGAGAGTTGCGAGAGGCCAAGAGAATTGGTTAGAGCTAGGAGCTGGGATGCAGATGTGGAGTTGAGGCTGTTTATGGGGATGTTAAAGTCTCCCAGGATGAGGATTGGTAATTCTGAGGACATGAAGTGCGGCAGCCATGCGGAGAAGTGGTCGAGGAAGTGGGTGGTTGAACCTGGGGGGCGATACACCACCGCTACTCTGAGGGAGAGGGGACGGAACAACCTAATGGTGTGAACCTCAAAAGAAGGGAATGAGAGTGATGGAGCGGGGGGGATGACCTGGAAAGTACATTGTGGGGACAGGAGTAGGCCAACTCCACCACCACGTCTGTTTCCAGGTCTCGGGGAATGAGAGAAGTGCAGACCGCCGTAGGAGATAGCAGCAGGGGAGGCAGTGTCTGAGTCCTGGATCCAGGTTTCAGTAAGGGCCAAAAGGTTAAGAGAGTTACTGAGAAAGTAGTTGTGGATAAAGGGAAGTTTGTTACATGCGGACCGTGTATTCCAGAGGGCACATTTAAAAGAAGGAGATGGAGGTGTGCAGGTAATGCTAATAAGGTTACTGGGATTTCTATGTGAGGTGTGTGTGGGGGGTTGAAGCTGGAAGAGGGTGGCCCAGGATTGGGAGAAATATCGCCTGACATAAGCAGTAGTAGAAAGAGGAGGAGGGAGTAATGTTTGGCTCTATGACATTGTTTTTGTTGAGGCAAGACCCTGGAATATGACGAGCTTAGATTATTGAGTAGGGTGAAGAGAGTATGGGAGCAGGACATAGTAAAGGGAAGTAGAGAGGGGCTGATGTGGATAAAGGGTGATGGAGGGGGAATGGGGCGGTAAAAGTGGATGACTAATGCACATAGATATAAAAGCATTGAAATGAACGACATTTTGATGCAATGGGCTAAGTAAATTACTGAAAGGTAGTAAATAGGTAGAGTTGTTACCTTCTGGTTACCTCTGGCTTATCTCTGGTCTATCTCTGAATATTCCACTTAAAAATGCCACTTTGAAATGGCACAAACAATAACCACACCTGAATGAGAACTGTGTCTCACTCTCACTTAAAAAAATAAATACATTTATTAATAAAAAAAAAAAAAATTACATACACCACCAGTACATCACTCTGCTGATCAGACAGTAACCTCCTCAGTACAACAGTCTGCTGATCAAACTACAAGCTCACCTGTACAATACTCTGCTGATCTAACTCAGTGTGCTGATCAGACAGTAACCTCATCAGTACTACAGTCTGCTGATCCAACTGTAAGCTCACCAGTACTACAGTTTGCTCTAGCTCTTTCTAGCAGTTCACCGGATGAAAGGAGCACAATTCCTCAAGTTTCATCACCGCGCAAAGCAACAGCAAAGCATAAACATTGTGCTCAGGAGACGTCACGCACAAAACGTTTTCGCCTTGAACAACAACAAACTCCTTTGGAGGCACAAATTGCTCAGGAGTCTTCACTATCCAAACAGAGCCGCTTACGTAAAAGTGGTGCCTCCCGTCGTCAACACCGCAAAAAGACGTCTTCTACTGTTACACAAGTGGATCCTGACTCTTTTTCTGCTTTATTAGTTCAACGTCTCATCTATGTCGGTTTGCAGAAAGAAAATCGTATTTACCTACCTACACCTCCCTCTTCATATCCACCTGGATTTACAGATAGTGATTTTGGCATTGTGGAACATACCTGTGGCTGTATGATATTCATATGTAACCATTGTGAAGCTCGACATTTCATGGATGAGATGCCATCGGATAAACAGTATACTCTCTGTTGTCACAAGGGGAAGGTCAAGGTTCCGTTACCTCAGTATCCAGAGATGTTGGAATGTATTCTTAAAGGTCAGAGTCCATATAGTCGGAATATGATGGATAACATCAGAAGTATTAATAGTTCCTTTGCTTTTGCTTCTATGGGTGCAAGTGTTGCTCCCCCACCTGGACCTGGCCCTTATTGCTTCCGGATTCATGGCCAAATTTATCACCGTACTGGAACACTACATCCTGCTCCAGATCAAGCTCCTGCTTATGCCCAACTCTACATTTTAGATACTGCCACTGCTAATGACCAACGTTTACAGTGTGATGAAAATAAGAAATGTCATCCTAAATTGATGCGGCTCATTGCTAACTTATTAGATCGCATTAATCCTTTTGTTTCCGCATACAAAATGTTACGTTTTGTTGAACAAGAGGAACAGGAGAAGGCAATTGAAAATGGTACTGTCATGCCTAATATCATCATGGCTCTTAAACAGGATCGAGAACAAGACCCAAGACGTTATAATAATCCAATTGTTAATGAAGTTGCTGTGGTCTTTGAAAATGCTGATGGAGAGCCACCCTTCAATAGAGACATTTTAATTCATCTGAAACCTGACCCAAACAATCCTTTAGCCCCAAAAACACAGCAAGTCAGTATTCTCCACAGTAATTTAGATGCTTTACTGTATCCGTTATTTTTTCCACATGGTGAACAAGGCTGGCATGAGGGACTGAAGCATCAAGGTGAAAATCCACGGAGAATTACACAATTGCAGTATTACTGTTATTTGCTATCTGTACGTCCTGGGTTCAATCCTATTTTAAATGGTGGAAAACTAACGCAACAGTATTTAGTAGATGCGTATATAAAAATTGAGGCTAATCGCTTAAATTTTATACGTCAACATCAAAAAGACTTAAAAGTGGAGGACTATTGCGTACTACAGGAACATCTGCAAAGAAAATCTTTTGAAAAAGGAATTCCTATTGGCAAGACGGTCATTTTACCATCGTCGTTTGAAGGCAGTCCCAGAAACATGCAGCAGAGGTATCAAGATGCCATGGCTATTGTTACAAAATTTGGACAGCCAGATCTTTTTATAACAATGACCTGTAATCCCAAATGGAGCGAGATTATCCACAATTTAGAACCATGGCAGAGGGTGGAACACAGACCGGATTTAGTTGCCCGTGTCTTCAAAATAAAATTAGAAGCCCTATTAAAAGATATAAACAGTGGATTATTTGGCAAGATTTGTGCAATGATTCATGTAATAGAATTCCAAAAGCGAGGACTACCACATGCTCACATTTTGGTTATTCTGGATAGCAATTCCAAATTACGCACTGAGGTAGATGTCGATCGTACTGTTTGGGCAGAAATTCCTGACCCATCCGAGTATCCTGTGCTCCATCAAATTGTGATGCAACATATGATTCATGGACCCTGTGGACAATTCAACCCCAATTCTCCATGTATGGATATTGGAAAGTGTAAAAAAGGATTCCCAAAAGATTTCCAACCAAAAACTCTAATAGCACACGATGCCTACCCAACTTATCAACGCAATGCAGGACCTTCATTTACACAACGTTCTCACATGGTTGATAATTCTTGGGTTGTTCCCTATAACCCTTTCTTACTATCTACTCTATAATTGCCGTAGGCAAAATCATGTCGGCCCCCGAAATCGCCGTGGCTATGTCACGCTGTGACGTCACCACGCGCGAGCAATGGCCGCGAAGCGGCCATTGCGAGTCGCTGGCCGAAAATAGAACCAGAGGCTCGGCCACAAACTTAGCGATTTACCGCTGAGGTAGCGCGAGCAATGGCCGCGAGGCCATTGCGAGTCGCTACCTCAGCAACCGCACGTGTCTCTATACTTTCAATGGGGATCCATTGAGAGTCGCTGTGTAGCGCGAGCAATGGCCGCGAGGCCATTGCGAGTCGCTACCACAGCATGTCTCCCTATACCTTCTACGGGGGATGATGATGATGATGATGATGATGATGATGATGATGATGATGATGATGATGACCGCACAGACCCCCCCCCCCCCCTCAATGGCCGCACAGACCCCCCCTCCCCCCTCAATGGCCGCACAGCCCCCCCCTCAATGTCCGCACAGACCCCCCCCTCAATGTCCGCACAGACCCCCCCCTCAATGTCCGCACAGACCCCCCCTCCCCCTCAATGGCCGCACAGCCCCCCCTCCCCCCTCAATGGCCGCACAGCCCCCCCTCAATGTCCGCACAGACCCCCCCTCCCCCTCAATGGCCGCACAGACCCCCCCCCCTCAATGGCCGTACAGACCCCCCCTCCCCCTCAATGGCCGCACAGACCCCCCCCCTCAATGGCCGCACAGACCCCCCCTCCCCCTCAATGGCCGCACAGACCCCCCCCCTCCCCCCTCAATGGCCGCACAGCCCCCCCCCCTCAATGTCCCAAAGTCAGCTGTGACCACCTGGCCCTTGGACACTGGCTGCCATGCACACATCAGGTGCACTAGCATGGAGCTGGCAGGCTCCCATCACTTACCCACTGAGGACGGATCACTTCCAGCACCTCTTCACATGGCAGTGCTCTGAACTTCTGAATCGACCTCTCCTCACTCAGACACCTGGCAGGTTCCTATCCAGCCTACTCACTCCCAGCTGCAACCCAGTGAGTCAATCAGCACATCTTCACTCACACACAGACCTGACATGTGATTAACCCCCTGTGCACCATTCAGGTTTAGCCCAGCAAAGCACTCCAAAAAGTATAGAACACACCCCAATAAGTATTGAACGCGCCCCAAAAAGTATTGAACGCACCCCAATAAGTATTGAACGCGCCCCAAAAAGTATTGAACGCGCCCCAAAAAGTATTGAACACACCCCAATAAGTATTGAACGCGTCACAATAAGTATTGAACGTGCCCCAAAAAGTATTGAACGCGTCCCAATAAGTATTGAACACACCCCAAAAAGTATTGAACACACTCCAATAAGTATTGAACGCGCCCCAAAAAATATTGAACGCACCCGAATAAGTATTGAACGCCCCCCAAAAAGTATTGAACACACCCCAATAAGTATTGAACACACCCCAATAAGTATTGAACGCGCCCCAAAAAGTATTGAACGCACCCCAATAAGTATTGAACGCGCCCCAAAAAGTATTGAACGCGCCACAAAAAGTATTGAACGCGTCCCAATAAGTATTGAACACACCCCAATAAGGATTGAACGCACCCCAATAGGTATTGAACGCGCCCCAAAAAGTATTGAACGCGCCCCAAAAAGTATTGAACGCGTCCCAATAAGTATTGAACACACCCCAATAAGTATTGAACGCGCCCAAAAAAGTATTGAACGCACCCCAATAAGTATTGAACGCGCCCCAAAAAGTATTGAACGTGCCCCAAAAAGTATTGAACACACCCCAATAAGTATTGAACGCCCCCCAAAAAGTATTGAACACGCCCCAAAAAGCATTGAACGCGCCCCAAAAAGCATTGAACGCGCCCCAATAAGTATTGAACGCACCCCAAAAAGCATTGAACGCGCCCCAATAAGTATTGGACCCCCCCCAAAAAGTATTGGACCCCCCAAAAAAAGTATTGGACTCCCCCAAAAAGTAGCTATAACTACTATAATCAAATTAATGCACGTTCTAGAATCCCGATGCATTTGCATCGGGCTCACAGCTAGTTAAAGTATAAGTGTCATATAAATGTGGAAATCTGTGCATCCATTCAAAGTGTCAAGTATCTATTCAAATATGTTTACAAGGGGCATGATAAAGCCAATCTGGAAATTTCTCAAACAAACATACAACATGATGAACCTCACCAATTTATGGATTCAAGATACGTCAGTGCACCGGAGGCAGCTTGGAGAATTTTTGCCTATCCAATGCATAAACAATCACACAGCATTGTTCGCCTTGCCGTACATCTGCCACAGTCACAACCCCTTTATTTTCATGAAGATGCTTCTGTTGAGAACATTGCTGCCATGACACATAAAAAATCAACTCTTATGGCCTACTTTGAACTGAATGAGAATGACCCACGTGCTCATGAATACTTCTACCGCCAAATTCCTGAGCACTATGTCTGGAAAGCTGGTGCATGGGAAATTAGGCAGAAACGTGGAACAACAGTCATTGGAAGAATGTATACGGTCAGTATGAAAGATGAAGAACGCTACTATTTACGGTTGTTGTTACTACATGTAAAAGGAGCAACAAGTTTTGAGCACATTAAGACCGTTAATGAAGTCGAGTACGCAACTTTTAAACAGGCAGCAATAGCCCTTGGATTACTTTGGGATGACAGTGTTTGGCGAAATACCTTACTGGATGGCTGTGTTCTAAACATGCCTGCACAGCTTCGGGATATGTTTGCTTACATATGTATCTTTGGTCCTCCTGCTCATCCATTGGAGTTGTGGCAAGAATTTAAAAAAGATTTTATTGAAGACTACTGCCGTGCATATCACCCTAACAATGAGGACTGTGAGCATTGTGAAGGTTATGCAATGACAGATGTTCAAAATGTGTTAAAATTTCATGGCAAAAGCTTTACGGATTTTAATCTACCACGCCCCAAAAGAAAACAACAACTACAACCACAATACGACAAAGAGGAGGAGTTTAGAAGAGCCCAAGAAATGAAAGAAACTTTAAATCAACAACAACTTTTGGCCTATAATGCCATAAATGAAGCATTACAGGATACAAGTCAGCAAGCTAAGTGTTTTTTCATTGATGGCCCAGGTGGCAGTGGGAAAACATATTTGTATGATTTGTTAATTCGTCAAATAAGAGGAGAAGGAGAAACTGTGTCACCTGCTGCCAGTACTGGGATTGCAGCCAACTTATTGGAAGGAGGAAGAACCATCCATTCACTTTACGGGATACCTATTCCAATCAATGAAACGTCTGTTTCAAGAATCAAAAATGATACTGATGCTGCACACACCATTTGAAGAATACTAAACTTTTCATTATTGATGAATCCACTATGCTATCTAAATACGCACTGCATGTCATTGACCAACTATTAAAGGATGTTATGACCAAAGATATCTCGAAGAAAAATAAAACACCCTTTGGAGGGAAAGTCATTGTTCTGGGAGGAGACTTTCGTCAGTGTCTTCCTATTATTCCTCATGGAACACGAACTGATATCGTAGAGAGCTGCATTAAATATTCCAGACAATGGCAGATTTTCACTCAATTGCCACTACTTGACAACATGCGCTCTGTTGGATACTTCAGCTGGGAAATGGACAATTGACCAATTCTTATAACCTTGGAGATGATGTTATAGAAATCCCTGAAGATATGATTTGCACAGGTTCACTAATATTTGACATTTTTGGTGAAAACATTGTAATTGATGTCAATGACAATGAAAGCATTAATACAGCAGCATCACATGCCATTCTTTGCCCCAAAAATGATGATGTGGATCAGGTCAACTCTAAGATCATGGATTGCATTGCTGGAGAGTATACAGAATACATTAGTGATGATTCCATTGATCCGGACGAGACAGAGGACCCAGAGCAATACCCTGTTGAGTTTTTAAATTCACTTACACCCACGGGGATGCCATCTCATCGTCTGAAATTAAAAATCGGCACCATTGTAATGCTTTTGAGGAACTTCAACAGCAGAAAAGGTCTTTGCAATGGGACTCGCTTAATTGTCACCGGTTTGTTTGTCAACATGATTCGAGCAAGAGTCATTACTGGGTCTGCTGGAGGAAATGTGGTTTTCATTCCCAGGATTGATTTGTGCCCATCAGAAACCGGCTTGCCTTTTAAGTTAAGACGTCGCCAATTTCCTCTGAAGCCAGCTTTTGCCATGACAATAAACAAATCCCAAGGACAAACACTTGAGAAAGTAGGGATTTTTTTGCCAGAACCTGTTTTTGGACATGGACAATTGTATGTGGCTTTTTCAAGAGTGAGAAGACGATCCAATGTAAAAGTGAAAGTGGTGGACACTCCAATCCAAGGAAAATTGCTGCCTAACAGTGACAAAGTATTTACCAAAAATATTGTCTACAAGAATATTTTGCACTGAACTCTTCCCTATGACTATTCTTCTGTTTATTTATCTTTTGAAAAAAAAAAAAAAAAAAAAAAAAAAAATTTTACTGTTTCACATTTTATTCTTTTATATACTGATTTCTACTATATTTTTGTGAACACACATTTAAAATAATATGAGAGATGTGTATCATCCACATTTCTACAGTGGGTGATAGAAACCACTATTTCAAGCTCCAGCACTATATGTGCTGAGAGATTTCATTGTCAGTCTTTACAGGGAGAGGTTTTTGTGAACAGCTAAGAGACGGGTGGGATGGCTGTTCACACACATCTCATTAGCAAGGTGTGTTCCACATGTTTAGATAGATAGGAACAAACATAAATTATTAATTAGATTCTACCACACCATTTTTCTTAGATTTTTTCACTTTGTTGAGGAATATACTAAATGATAATAATTGATCATGAAGGACTCACCAACAACATACTTGCTGTAATTTTCATAATTGCATATATGTAATTTGTACTTAACTTGCGGTTTGTGCAGACAACATAGTTGCGGCAGTGTCATCCACATCAACTGCAGTCACCTGTGGTTAGTTAGTCGATGCATCTTATGCACCTGCTGAAGCTACGTTAACTCCATTTACCGTAGGTTAACTACAAGTTTTTTTGTTATTGCATGGATATTGCTGCAAGTCTGTAGCTGGTAACTCCTTCTGTATCAATTTACAAAATTTTATTATTTACATCACAATCCTCAAAAAATCTAGAAAAATTCAGGTATAAAAAATATCTAAATTATAAAAATTCGGATTTAGTTAGATTAGGACTCACCAGGCGTAAGGGCATCTTGACGCGATTGGTGGGCTGACACAAACTGGCTGATACACCTATTACTGTTATTAATTCATCAATTTTAATGATTGATGCATTAAGAAGTATTGCTACTTTGTGTTCTAAGACCCTTACAACATAATTATTCAATTTTCCTTATATGATATCAACAATACAAATATATTTAGTTGCTGTAAAGATGTCATTGGAATAATTGGATTATTATTTAAAAATCTTTAAAAAAACAATAAACATATTCTAGACAACCGATGCATTTGCATTAGTCTAACAGCTATAACTACTATAATCAAATTAACGTACGTTCTAGAATCCCGATGCATTTGCATCGGGCTCACAGCTAGTAAATCAATAAAAAGCAAGTGCATATAAATGTTAACAGGTTCTTAGTAAAGACTGTTTTTGATCAAAAATGTGTAAAGCCATTCCACCGTGACACGGTGTACACATATTGGGACAGTACCCAACCACTCCCTAATAGTAAAACCTTACCATATGTCAAAATAGACCTCAATATGAATGAGGGTGGAGAGTGACTGATTTCCAGTTATGGACACACAGCCATAGGAAACATTGTAAATGGAATGCCTAACTCATTCAACAGGCCTACACCCTATCTGTATTAAATGAAACCAACCACCAGGATTTGATCACCTGTAAATCAGTGCAGCAAGTGATTGACATGTCCAGCATGACATTGTCGCGGTCTGTTGGGGTATCACAGTGGCGATTGCCCAGCTCCATGACCCTGACCGGACAAGTCAAAGGGAGTATTAAAGGGGAATTGTTTGTTGTGACACCATCTGAGGTTTCTGGTCAAATATGACCAGCACTGCATATGATGGTCCACATGGGATAGATGGTCTGGCAGCTAGATGGAACGCTCCCCTCAGATGGAGCTGGCCCCTGGGATGTAGTGAAGGTAAAGTAGTGTAAATTGTGGTTGTAGTAGCTATAGGTGGAGGGATGCATAGAAGTGCAGTAAAAAGCAAGGAGGCGAATGGCAGTTGTACTGTTCACCAGGTCCAGGGTCTGGTCAGCCTGGAAGTAGCTGAAATCGACTCCACCAGGTGGGATGAGTATGCCTTTCTTCTGCGCTTTATACTTAGAGTCTCAGATGCACGTGAGTTAATCTGTTCCTCTCTTCCTGCTCCTTTCTCTGTAGCAGGCAATGCAACAAATTTTATAAGTGGTTATAAACTTGTAAATAACTCATGAAAGAATAAAGTTACGTTAAAACTAAGCACACCATTGTTTTTCTTACAAAATTCTCAATACTTTTAATGTGTTACATGATACTCTTCCCATTGAAAAAAATAAAGTTGGATCCAAAATGGCCAACTTCAAAATGGCCACCATGGTCACCACCCATCTGGAAATGTTTTCCCCCTCCCATATACTAATGTGCCACAAACAGGAAGTTGATATCACCAACCATTCCCCTTCTATTCTAAAAGAAGGTGTCACATATGTCGGCAAATAAGGAAAATCTGTGGGTGATCCCTGATATGCTCTCACCTAGTCTGTATTTACCCCCAGAAAGAAATACGGTTTGGTTATCTAGCAGGGGTTTCTTCAAATGTGCACAAAGCAGGTGTAATATTTGTAAATTTTGCTACCAGACGAAAAAAAATGGTGACAAGGTTTGCATGTTGACTTTAAAACATTTATTATTTGTGACAGTAAACATGCTGCTTATTGCATCCAATGCAAAAAATGTGATGTAAAATACATAGCTTGCACTACAAGAAAGATCAAAAAAAGAATTGCTGAACATCTTGCTAATATAAAAAATAAAAATGCAACTTAGGCTGGCTTCACACCACAATTTTTTGGATCCAGGGCTGTCCACTGTGAACCGGACAGCCCTGGATCTGATTTTGGCCCTATTGTTTCCCTATGGTGCCGGATGGCAGCTATTTTGCAAGGAAGAATAGGCAAGAATATCAGTCTGTCGATATGCAAAGCTGATAGAGACATACCCCAAGTGACTTGCAGCTGTAATTCCAGCAAAAGGTGGTGCTACAAATAATGACATTCACTTTTCAGTTTTTTGTTAAAAAAGTTTAAGTTATCCAAAAAATTTCGTTCCACTTCACGATTGTGTCCCACTTGTTGTTAATTCTTCACAAAAAAATTACAATTTATATTTTCATGTTTGAAGCCTTCAATGTGGGAAAAGGTTGAAAAGTTACTCACTCGCTCATGTCACCTCCGCCTTAAACACATCTCTAGAATTCAACCTTTTCCTATTGTTGACTCTTCAAAACCTCTAATTGTCGCCCTTATTCATTCTCGTCTGGATTACTGCAATTCTCTACTAATTGTTCTCCCTCTTACTAAACTCTCTTCTCTCCAGTCCATCCTGAATGCAGCAGCCAGGATTATTTTCCTCTCCAAACGCTTCGCCGATGCCTCTATCCTGTGCCAGTCATTGCACTGGCTGCCCATCCGCTACAAAATACAATATAAAATTATCCCTCTGACCAACAAAGCCCTCCACAATTCTGCACTGCTCTACATCTCCTCCCTCACCTCTGTCTATCGCCCTACACGTGCCCTCCGTTCCGCAAGTGACCTAAGACTGACGTCATCTACAATCCGAACCTACGACTCCCGTCTCCAGGACTTCTCACGAGCTGCACCAATTCTCTGGAACAGATTACGAAGAACAATTCAATTAACTCAAAATATCTATACCTTTAAGTGAGCATTAAAAACACATCTCTTTAGAATAGCCTACCACCTCACCTCATCTATGTAAGTATTCCAATTTTGTTCTTCTCTAAATCTGGCCTCTTGTATCATCTTTCTACACCCCCATGCATTTTATAGCACTTTATCTGTATTTGCACAGATCCTGCCTGTTGAACGGTTCATGCAGCATTATGTGAATCCCCTATTACCGGTATATTGATAGCTGGACCAAATATACTGTAACAGCATTTGTTATTATTACCTTTTGTGTCTCTCCTATTTCCTCATAGATTGTAAGCTTGCGAGTAGGGACCTCACTTCTCATGGGCTCAGTGATCTATTTATTTACTTTTCGTCTCTTATGGTTTGTATTGTATTATTTTTGTATTATAAATTCTTGAAAGTAGAGACGGCAATCACCCGGATCTTGATCGGTGTTTAATTAAGGAATGTGTACATTCAAGGCAGGGAGGGGGAAGACGGAGCTACTGACGACGGCACCGTTTCGCGCTTGTGCGCTTCCACGGGTCAGTAGCTAATGGCGGTGTGGAACCTCCTATTATAGGAGGAGTCCACAGCATATACTTTACGTCACCATTAGCAGCAAATATAAACAAGGAAAGTTAAAATTAATCCAAAACAACCCCAGCATTAACAATGGGAAAGAATATAAGAATAATACCACTTAATCAGACATGCATGAACAGAATTTCTATGCAATACATAAACGAGTGCAAAAAGACAAGATCTATTTGTACAAAGCGCAGGCACTAAGATTAAAACAGCAGGAGAGATGGAGACAACAAACGGTAGGACACAAGCAACTACAGATCAATACTCAAATGTCCATACAACATGTAAAAATAGCTAGTACATACTTTTGATAGCAATTTCTATCTAGAATTAGAACATATAGGGAATTAACAGGACAAAAGGTGAATTACAACCACCTGTCCAATCTCCCTAACTCAAATGTATACACTCCATAGCAGCTACGCTTAGTCCCACCGCAGCAATAACAAGCTAGTTGTCTCCATATTTCCTGAAAATAGGAAAGCGACAGTCAATGAAAACAGAAAGTTTCATACTGCAAATACAACATGTATAACCTATACAAACAGGCAAAACAGCTGAAATAAAGGACGAGTTCTATCAACTTATAGTATCATACATAATTATAATAAACTATTCATAAACATGTCTTATCAAAGCACTAAATAGTGAATCGCCCACCAAAGACGATTTACAAAGTTAAGAATAGCCAAAAAATGTATATCACCGAGTTCAGGTGCAGAGCGTGATAGAGTTCAAACCTACCGGGTCTATATAAACCTAAAAGGGCAGAAAATAGTATTAATATTGAGATGACAAACTAAAAATCAGAGCCGCCAATAACCAAGAAAAATACGGAGGCAGGCAGGACTCAAAGAAATACGGCCAAATCGACCTTATCATTGAGGCCTCCTGCTCCTATCGCATTAGAGTTCAGAATCCAGTTGGTCTCTATTTGGAGAAGTTTTTTATGCAAATTACCTCCTTTACCGGAGGGAAAAATCCTCTCTATTCCTGCAAACTTCAGCACCTTCGGGTCGCCAGAGTGGTGTTCCCGAATGTGCTGAATAAGTCTGGTGGACCCTTTACCTGTAATCACTGAATTAAAATGTTCTCTTACTCTTATGCACATGGCTCGAATGGTTTTCCCAATATAGAACCTGCCACAGGGACACCAAAGCACATATACTACCCACTTAGTATTGCAGTTAATAAAGGATTTAATACCAACGTTTAAACCCCCGAAACATAATGCAGGGCCTGGTTCTAAAAATTTACACCAATTACAATGGCCACATCTAAAATTTCCTTTCAAAGGTTTCATATTTAGCCACGTAATTTTTTGTAAGGGTTTTTTTAATCTTTTTTCTACTAACCAGTCACTAATGTTTTTGCTTCTTCTATAGGTCACTAGCAATTGTGGGTGTATTTCTCCAAAAGCCCGATCGTTTTCTATTAAGTGCCAATGGCGTCTTAAAGCGGTTCTAATTCTGGTGTACATTGGACCAAATTTAAAATTAAAATAAAATTTTTTCGTCCTAACCTGATTTTTGTTGTCTAAGTCAATACCAGATCCATCTCGTGCTCTGCCCTTATATTGATTAACTCTTTCTCTGGCCTTCAACAACGCGGACCGAGGGTAACCTCTCAGTGACAAGTCTGACAAGAGCTTATCAGCCTGCACTTTGAAGCCCTCATCAGTGTTGTTCAGACGTCGGATACGCAGTAGTTGACTAAATGGTAATCCCAACTTAGTGTGGCAAGGGTGGGCACTGTTAAAATGCAATAAAGAATTGGTTGCCGTGCTCTTTTTAAACATTGATCTAATCATGCCTTTTTCACTCAGCTCTAAGTTGATATCCAGAAACTCTAGCTTCGATCCTCCAAAAACGCTAGTAAAATACATATTGAAACTGTTGTTGTTCAAATAGTCAACAAAGCTTTAAAAAGCCATCTCATCACCGTCCCAAACTACCATCACGTCATCAACATAGCGAATGTAGTGTTTGATGTTCAGCAAAAAGGGATTATTCTCAGAATATATGTAGTGTTCTTCAAACGCAGCTAGAAACAGATTGGCGAGGGTACAAGCGACGGGCGTACCCATCGCTGTACCCTCTTTTTGCAAATACCATTGCTCAAGGAAACTAAAGGCATTGTGCTCTAAGATAAATTTCAATGCTTCACAAGTAAAGTCGATCACATCACCTTCTATTTTATGTTTTAACAGTAGTTGTCTAATCAGACTCACTGCTAGTTGCTGCGGGATTCTGGTGTATAAGCTCTCAACATCGATTGATGTTAATTTCATGGAGGTATCCCATGCTATACAATCTATCATTTTAATAAAATCAAAGGAATCCTTCACTAGCGATGGTACTACGCCCAAGAATGGGTGTAAAAGCCACTCCAGATATTTCGATAATGGTTCAGTCAGTGAACCTACCCCGGAGACAATAGGTCTCCCGGGAGGTTCCTGTTCGTTTTTATGTACCTTAGGCAAGTAGTACCAGTGCGGTTTGTTTGGAAATTCCGGAAAAAGTTTTTCCGCCTCTCTGAGAGATAACACATTTTTGTCTACAGCCCGTCGTAGTAAGTTCTTCAATTTCTTAGAAAATTCAATGGTGGGATCTGATTTTAACAATGAATAAGTAGTGGATTGACTCAACTGCCTATTCGCTTCCTTCACATAGGCTGATCTATGAAGGAGAACAATACTTCCTCCTTTATCAGCCTTCCTAAAGACTGTATCTTTCCAATGCTGCATTTCTATTAGTGCGTCGCGTTCTTTCTTGTTTAAATTCCTAGTTGGTTCGGGGTAGATCAAGGCTTTCACATCTTTATCCACTAACTCCATGAAAGAGTCCAGGCTATCACCGGGAATTGCCGGGGGCATAAAGGTGGAATTAACACCCCCTGTAAAGGGGGGTCTACATAAATCCTTAATTTCCTCGGTTTGACTTTCTGCAATCCCCAGTAAGAACCGGACATCATCCTGAGATTGGCTAAGCGAATCTGAGTTTACAAAAAATCCCAAAGGACCTATATTATCGATACCAGTAGAGATCTTAGAGCTAATATTGATTTTATTTATATTCATATTATTTGTATTTTTTTGTTTTTCAAAATGCTTGAATAAATACATTTTCCTGACTGATTTGAATAGATCTGCTCTGAACTCGGCATAATCAAATTCCTCAGCAATGCAGAAATTAAGTCCCTTTTGCAACACTGACAACATATCCTCAGACAAAGAGTGATGTGACAGGTTGTAAACCCGTAAGGTCTGAGAGTCTAGTCCCGCCAAGACACCTGTTTCCTCTTTATGGGAGGTGGTAGTATCAAGTCCTCGTCTTCTCCTTCTGTTGTACCCTCCTCTCCTAGTTCTGCGCCTAAAGGGTCGCAAATGATACTCTGTGCCCCTTCAAAATCATGGTATACTGAGTCTTCCTCAGACACCCCATCTTCCTCATCTGATGTAAATCTGCCTGATTTTCTCGGGATCTTGTTCTGATTTTTAGGGGTTTTCTTGAGTGAGGAGGTGTTAAGAGGAGTGCCTGGACTTTTAGGTATAGTGGGTTTACCAGGGGTCTGGGGATATTTATCTTTCTTTGGGGTCTTGTTCTTTTTATTTTTCTTTGGGGTATTGGGAGACCGACCCCAATTAAATATATGACCTGAATCATAGTCAGCTTTGTCTCTCAAAAATTTCTCCCTCTTAAGTATTTTAATATCATTTTGCAGGGGAATCAATTTATCGTCCAGTTTTTTCAAAAATGCAGTCCATTTACTCTTACTCACTTTTTTCTCTAGTTCTCTCCTAAGAGAAATTAACTGCGGTGGGACTAAGCGTAGCTGCTATGGAGTGTATACATTTGAGTTAGGGAGATTGGACAGGTGGTTGTAATTCACCTTTTGTCCTGTTAATTCCCTATATGTTCTAACTCTAGATAGAAATTGCTATCAAAAGTATGTACTAGCTATTTTTACATGTTGTATGGACATTTGAGTATTGATCTGTAGTTGCTTGTGTCCTACCGTTTGTTGTCTCCATCTCTCCTGCTGTTTTAATCTTAGTGCCTGCGCTTTGTACAAATAGATCTTGTCTTTTTGCACTCGTTTATGTATTGCATAGAAATTCTGTTCATGCATGTCTGATTAAGTGGTATTATTCTTATATTCTTTCCCATTGTTAATGCTGGGGTTGTTTTGGATTAATTTTAACTTTCCTTGTTTATATTTGCTGCTAATGGTGACGTAAAGTATATGCTGTGGACTCCTCCTATAATAGGAGGTTCCACACCGCCATTAGCTACTGACCCGTGGAAGCGCACAAGCGCGAAACGGTGCCGTCGTCAGTAGCTCCGTCTTCCCCCTCCCTGCCTTGAATGTATACATTCCTTAATTAAACACCGATCAAGACTCGGGTGAGTGCCGTCTCTACTTTCAAGAATTTATAGAACTATTGCTGTTGTGCTGGAAGACTGGCACCCCCGTTCTATTGCCTGTGTGCTCCTGGTTTGGTCCGCCCGGCGAGCTGTCGGCTCTGGTGCCCTGCATTCCTTCTGTGCCTGCGTATTATTTTTGTAATGTTTTCTATTATATATTATTGTATCATATACCCTCTGAATTGTAAAGTGCTGCGGAATATGTTGGCGCTATATAAATAAAAATTATTATTATTAAAATTATTAAAAGTTCAAGGGGGCCAAATAATTTCACAAGGCAATGTTTATATTTTGAATATATGAAGTACCGTAAACCTTTTCATAACTTTGTACATTCTTAGATATATTTCTCAAATGTTTCAATTCTCTGTGACTCACAATGGTGAAAAATCTGTGTTTGTCTCTCTGTATCCATTCACTGCAATATGTGATCTGTACGCAGGCGGATGTCTGCGCACAAATCACACACTCTCGTCTGCACCTGGAACGCGATATGACACGTTCCTGGTTGCGGACGAGAGCATGTGATTTGTGCGCAGGCATCCGCCTGCGTACAAATCACATATTGCAGTGAATGGGAGTGCACGGACATGCGCAGCACCGTGCGTTCCCATTATAAACATAGGGGCTTGCGGTGGCTGTGGTCAGCTTGCGGATTCCCTCTGCAGGACGCTGCGGAGGGGTCCGCAAGTGTGAAGCCAGCCTAACATATGGCCCCCCATCCTGGCATATAATCGCGATCCAGGGTACAGCCCTGAATCCTGGTATATAGCCCTTCATCCTGGGATATAGCCACCTATCTGGAATATGGCCCTCCATTCTTGAATATAGCACCTCCCATCCTTTATATGGCTCCCCATCCTTGGATATAGCCTCCCATTCTGTGCTGTAGCCTCCCATCATGGTATACAGCTCTCCATCCTGGGGTACAACCCTTCCATCCTGGGTTATAGCCCCCTCATCCTGGATATGGCCCCCATCTTGGTATATAAGTCCCCATCCTGGAAATGGCCTCCATCCTGGTATACAGCCCTCCATCCAGGATATGGCTCCCCAATGCTGGGATATAGTCATCACCATCTGGGTACATTACCCCCATCCTGGATATGGCCCCCCATTGTGGGGTACGTGGTCCTATCATTTTGAATATGCCCCCCTCATCCTGGATATGGCCCCCCCATGCTGTCGCACACAAGAAAATAACAAACAATATAACTTACCCTCCTGCGCTTTCCTCCATCTCTCCCTGCTTGCATTACTTATGTTCTAAGGCCTCCTGCATTCCCGAGGCAGCCGTTCATGTGATCAGGGTGCGCTGTGATGATGTCACTGTGCTGTGCCATTCACATGACCTGCTGCATCGGAAATGCAGGGGCATTCAGAACGCGAGTGCTGCAAGCAGGGAGAGACTGAGGAAAGTGTCGGAGGGTGAGTTATATTGTTTGTTATTTACTTGTGCGTGGCAGCATGGGGGGCCATATCCAAGATGGGGTGGAGTATTTAAAATAAGAGGGCTATGTATCACAATGGGGGACCATATCCAGTGTTGGAGCTGTGTACACTTTTTCTAATTTGATATGCACTATATCCATTTGCCCATCTTTCAGCGTATCTTCAGCACTGAGGTGATGGATAGCGGAATGCAGTGCATATTACACTGTGTGCAGAATTATTAGGCAAGTTGTATTTTAGAGGATTATTTTTATTACTAGATGGCGGCCCGATTCTAAAGAATCGGGTAGTCTAGAATCCATGGATAGTTTATTTACTAATAGTTACGGGAGTGCGGTGAAATGAATTGTGTGTATACAGGCGGCTCTGTGGGTAGCACAGTATACGGTGGCTCAGTGGTTAGCAGTGAGTGCGGTGGCTCAGTGGTTAGCAGTGAGTGCGGTGGCTCAGTGGTTAGCAGTGAGTGCGTTGGCTCATTGGTTAGCAGTGAGTGCGGTGGCTCAGTGGTTAGCAGTGAGTGCGGTGGCTCAGTGGTTAGCAGTGAGTGCGGTGGCTCAGTGGTTAGCAGTGAGTGCGGTGGCTCAGTGGTTAACAGTGAGTGCGGTGAGATTGGTTAGCGCAGCGGCGTGGGCAGAGTGGTCAGCGCAGCGGCGTGGGCAGAGGACAGAGGCGGCTGGGCAGAGGACAGGGGGCAGAGGCAGCTGGGCAGAGGACAGGGGGCAGAGGACAGGGGGCAGAGGACAGGGGGCAGAGGACAGGGGGCAGAGGACAGGGGGCAGAGGACGCAGAGGACAGGGGGCAGAGGACGCAGAGGACAGGGGGCAGAGGACGCAGAGGACAGGGGGCTGAGGATGCAGAGGACAGGGGGCAGAGGACGCAGAGGACAGGGGGCAGAGGACACAGAGGACATGGGGCAGAGGACAGGGGGCAGAGGACGCAGAGGACAGGGGGCAGAGAACAGGGGGCAGAGGACACAGAGGGGGCAGAGGACGCAGAGGACAGGGGGCAGAGGACGCAGAGGACAGGGGGAAGAGGACACAGAGGGGGCAGAGGACAGGGGGCATAGGAGAGGGGGCAGAGGACAGGTGGCAGAGGACACAGAGGGGGCAGAGGACGCAGAGGACAGGGGGCAGAGGACAGGGGGCAGAGGACACAGAGGGGGCAGAGGACAGGGGGCAGAGGACAGGGAGCAGAGGACAGGGGGCAGAGGACAGGGGGCAGAGGACAGGGGGCAGAGGACACAGAGGGGGCAGAGGACGCAGAGGACAGGGGGCAGAGGACAGGGGGCAAAGGACGCAGAAGACGCAGAGGACAGGGGGAAGAGGACACAGAGGGGGCAGAGGACGCAGAGGACAGGGGGCAGAGGAAAGGGGGCAGAGGACACAGAGGGGGCAGAGGACGCAGAGGACAGGGGGCAGAGGACAGGGGGCAGAGGACACAGAGGGGGCAGAGGACGCAGAGGACAGGGGGCAGAGGACAGGGGGCAGAGGACACAGAGGACGCAGAGGGGGCAGAGGACACAGAGGGGGCAGAGGACAGGGGGCAGAGGACACAGAGGGGGCAGAGGACAGGGGGCAGAGGACACAGAGGGGGCAGAGGATGCAGAGGACAGGGGGCAGAGGACAGGGGGCAGAGGACACAGAGGGGGCAGAGGACGCAGAGGACAGGGGGCAGAGGACAGGGGGCAGAGGACACAGAGGGGGCAGAAGATGCAGAGGACATGGGGCAGAGGACAGGGGGCAGAGGACACAGAGGGGGCAGAGGACGCAGAGGACAGGGGGCAGAGGACAGGGGGCAGAGGACAGGGGGCAGAGGACACAAAGGGGGCAGAGGACGCATAGGACAGGGGGCAGAGGACACAGAGGACGCAGAGGACAGGGGGCAGAGGACAGGGGGCAGAGGACACAGAGGGGGCAGAGGACAGGGGGCAGAGGACACAGAGGGGGCAGAGGACAGGGGGCAGAGGACACAGAGGGGGCAGAGGACACAGAGGGGGCAGAGGACGCAGAGGACAGGGGGCAGAGGACAGGGGGCAGAGGACACAGAGGGGGCAGAGGACGCAGAGGACAGGGGGCAGAGGACAGGGGGCAGAGGACACAGAGGGGGCAGAAGACGCAGAAGACATGGGGCAGAGGACAGGGGGCAGAGGACACAGAGGGGGCAGAGGACGCAGAGGACAGGGGGCAGAGGACAGGGGGCAGAGGACAGGGGGCAGAGGACACAGAGGGGGCAGAGGACGCATAGGACAGGGGGCAGAGGACACAGAGGACGCAGAGGACAGGGGGCAGAGGACACAGAGGGGGCAGAGGACAGGGGGCAGAGGACACAGAGGGGGCAGGGGGCAAAGGACGCAGAGGACAGGGGGCAGAGGACAGGGGGCAGAGGACAGGGGGCAGAGGACAGGGGGCAGAGGACACAGAGGGGCAGAGGACGCAGAGGACCTGTTAATCCCTTGCAGCCCGGCTCTCACCTCTGCGTCCCCTCCCGGTGCTGCTGCCCCTCATGTCCCCGGTGCTGAGCGCGGTGTCCCCCGGTGTCAGCAGTGCGGAGCTGTGGAGAAGGCGGGCGTGGAGACTGCGCTGTGCAGCATGATCCCGGGTGTCAGCCTCCAGTGTCAGCCGCCTCCTGTCAGTGCAGCTACCCCCCGGCTGCCATGTGCTGCCGCTGCCACCTCCTCACTGCCCGGGCACCCGGGGAATGTGTGTGCGGAGAGCGGGGAGGAGCCGCCCGCACACACTGGAGGCTTGGCTGTAACCCCTGCACTGCCGGGCGCCTCCTCCTGACAGTGTACTGATGTGTGGAGCAGGGGCTGAGGACATGATACATGAGGGGCGGCCTCTGGGCAAACAGCAATGGCAGAGGGTGGAGGGGAGAGGCTGTAGGGCACACGGAACTTCCGAGGTCGGAACGTTCCTGTGCCGCTGCCTGTAGCAGGGGGGCCCTGCACTGGATGACGTCACCAGCCCCTGGGCGAAGTCCGTCACGGAAGTGGCCTTCGCCTTTTCAGGAAGTGGCCTTCGGGTTTTATATAATAGATTGATCATCAACTATGTTCTCAATCAACCCAAAAGTTATCAAAGCTTAGTATTCTTGGAAGTTGGGGTGTTTTATTTTTAGATTTGACTATCTTAAGGTACCATCACACGCTAGGATATAGGTGAACGAGATCGTTAGCTATGTCACGTGACCGCGATCCTTCCAACATCGTTAGTGCGTTCTCACATGCAAGGATATCATTAACAATATTAAATATGGCAATGCACCAGCTACTTGAAGAAAAACGATAGAATGATGTTATAAAGCGGCAGGAATAGGAGAATTATGAACGACATCGTTCAAAAAGGTGTCACACTGAACGATTTTGCTGCTTCCCAGAACGTTAATTGGACGACGAATGATAGATTTGAGGTCAGGATCTCAAATTTTTGCTGAATGATCCAACGATTTATCCTTCCAACATCGTTCGTTTACATGCAACGACGCACAAACGATATAGTTTGAACGATCACAAATCCGTGACGTTTCAATGATATCGTTAATGAGATCCTAGCGTGTGAAGTGGTCTTTAGGAGGATATCTGTTTGTGCCGGTAACTATTACTGTGCAGAATTATTAGGCAACTTAAAAAAACCAAATATATTCCCATCTCACTTGTTTATTTTCACCAGGTAAACTAATATAACTAAACAAAATTTAGAAATAAACATTTCTGACATGCAAAAACAAAACACAAAAAAAATTAGTGACCAAGATAGCCACCTTTCTTTATGATGACACTCAACAGCCTTCCACCCATAGATTCTGTCAGTTGCTTGATCTGTTTACGATCAACATTTAGACCTTTACTGGCCAGCCACGATGTGGAGTAGTTGGAAGCATGTGATGGAGCATTGTCCTGCATGAAAATCATGTTTTTCTTGAACGATACCGACTTCTTCCTGTACCACTGCTTGAAGAAATTGTCTTCCAGAAACTGGTAGTAGATCCGGGAGTTGAGCTTCACTCCATCCTCAACCCAAAAAGGTCCCACAAGTTCATCTTTGATGATACCAGCCCATACCAGTACCCCATCTCCACCTTGCTGGCGTCTGGGTTGGAGTGGAGCTCTCTGTCCTTTGCTGATCCAGCCTCTGGCCCATCCATCTGGCTCATCAAGAGTCACTCTCATTTCATCAGTCCATAAAACCTTTGAAAAATCAGTCATAAGATATTTCTTGGCCCAGTCTTGACGTTTCATATTATGTTTCTTGTTCAAATGTGGTCATTTTTCAGCCTTCCTTACCTTGGCCATACTCCCTGACTATCACAAAGCACTCACTGATCTCAGGGAAACTAGTCCAGGAAAACACTGCGGGCAGCCGGCAAAAGCGGTCAACCACAGTGAAATTCTAGGTGCATTGCCCCCCAGTGAATTACGAATATGCAAATAGAGTCCATGGAGCCTTGTTTAGGAGTCTCAAACACGGAGCTAGCCAGATATCCCTCCAGGTAAGGAACTAGCCCTGGGGTGACTTCTTGCGGAAACCACCACAACCACCATATTAAGTGGCCCTTTCAGTAAAAATCAAACTTTTTACAAGTTTAAAGATATGAGAATGGAATTACCTGAGCCAGGTATCCATCCACATACAGCTGTTTCAGGGTTTTGCCCCTCATCAGTGTGGAGTAGGATTCTGGCTAGGTGGAAGCAATGCCTGGTAGACCAACATCACAAAGTACTCACTGATCTCAGCGAGACCAGTCGAGGAAAATACTGCTGGCAGCTGTCAAAATCGCTCAACCACAGTGAAATCCTAGGTGCATCGCCCCCTGGGAATTACGAATATGCAAATAGAGTCTGTGCAGCCTCGTTTAGGAGTCTCAAACATGGAGCTAGCCAGATATCCCTGCAGGGAAAGACCTAGCCGTGGGGTGGCTTCTTGCAGAAACCACAAAAACCACCATATTAAGTGGCCCTTTCAGTCAAAATTCAACTTTTTACGAGTTTGAAGATATGACAAGGGAATTACCAGAGCCAGTTATCCATCCACAGACAGCTGTTTCAGGGTTTTGCCCCTCATCAGTGTGGAGTAGGATTCTGGCTTCCCTGGAGGGATATCTGGCTAGCTCCATGTTTGAGACTCCTAAACGAGGCTCCACGGACTCTATTTGCATATTTGTAAAGTCCCTGAGTATAGCGCACCTTGTGCTTTTTGAAACTCCAGTAACGTTGCCGCTCTGAAATATGGCAAAACTGGTGGCAAATGGCATCTTGGCAGCTTCATGCTTGATTTTCCTCAATTCATGGGCAGTTATTTTGCGCCTTTTTTGCCCAACACACTTCTTGCGACCCTGTTGGCTATTTGCCATAAAACGCTTGATTGTTCGGTGATCATGCTTCAAAAGTTTGGCAATTTCAAGACTGCTGCATCTCTCTGCAATACATCTCACAATTTTGGACTTTTCAGAGCCCGTCAAATCTCACGTCATGTTGCCTAAGGAAAGGCATTTGCCTAATAATTAAGCACATCTTATATAGGGTGTTGATGTCATTACACCACACCCCTCCTCATTAGGCTGGGGTCACACACACAGATATCTGGGCAGATGTTGTTCACAGATCTCTGGTTGCAGTGAAATCATGGACAGATTGCTCCATTTGTACACAGTCACAAAATGGAACCATGTGTCCGTGATTTCACTGCAACCAGAGATCTGTGAACAATATCTGCCCAGATATCTGTGTGTGTGACCCCAGCCTTACAGAGATGCACATCACTTGATTTACTTAATTGGTAGTTGGCTCTCAAGCCTATACAGCTTGGAGTAGGACAACATGTATAAAAAATATCATGTGATCAAAATACTAATTTGCCTAATAATTCTGCACACAGTGTAAATGAGCATAATGAGCATGTGACCTCCTGTTGCCTCAGCAGCCCTTTGCAGCCCTCCGCAGCCTCCTCCAAGCCTGCTCCAGAGCCACTGCACCCCCCCAGCAGAGCCCCACAGTTACACAGTCTGTATATTCGGACAATGAGACCCATCCCCCACTTTCCACAAATATTTTCGGGATACAAAGTGCATTTTATAGTTTGAAAAATATGGTACATTTTTTTGGTCTACATATTTGGTTTTGGTGCATTTGTAATAAAAAAAATCCAAATTTCAAAATTGCTATTTTTTTTTGTCCACTGCAGCAACATGACAGAAATTGAATAATAGGTGATTAAACCATTGTATTAACTCCACAATACCAATAAAAACATCCGCTAAAGGTGCAAAAAATCTAGATCTCACACAGCCCCATATCCTCAAGATGAAAAATATTATGGCTCTCAGAATATGGCAGTATAAACAAACATTGAGGCTGCCTTCACATTTGCATATGCCTCCGCAGCGTTCTGCGGAGGCATCTGTAAGCATCCGCATGCAGACCGCAGCCCCTATCTTTATAATGGAGCGCACGGTGTCTGCAGATGCTTGCAGACCGCCGTGCGCTCCCATTGCCCGCCATGAGTGATCTGTGCGCAGGCGGATGCGTGCGCACAAATCACACACTCTCGCCCGCACCAGGGACGCAACATGTCGCGTCCCTGGTGCGGACGAGACTGTGTGATTTGTGCGCACGCATCCGCCTGCGCACAAATCACTCATGGCGGGCAATGGGAGCCCACGGCGGTCTGCAAGCATCTGCAGACACCGTGCGCTCCATTATAAAGATAGGGGCTGCGGTCTGCATGCGGATGCTTGCAGATGCCTCCACAGAACGCTGCGGAGGCATCTGCAAATGTGAAGGCAGCCTTATTTATTTATTTAGAAATTTCAGACTTTTTTTCATCACTTAACTGAAAAAAATACATATTTGGTATCAGCATAATTATACTAACCTGGAGGATCATATTGCATGGTTATTTTTCCAGGAATTGCACATTGTTGTTTGCTATTTTGGCACACTTGGAATTTTATTCCCACTTTCCAGTACATATCATGAAATAATGAATGGTACAATTCAAAAGTACAACTCGTCCCCCAAAAAACAGTCCTGACATGGCATTTTCAGTGGGAAAATAAAAAAGTTATGGTTCTAGGAATAAGAGAGGAAACAACAAAAGCAAGAAAAAACAAACAAAAAGAAACCTGTTTAGGGAGAGTTTAGTAAGAAAGGAACAATGGGAAAATCAGAGCTGAAAAATATACAAATTTAAAGGGATCCGGTCACCTCCAAAACGCCACCTAAGCTACAAAAACATGTGCCTGCAGCCAACGATTTAATACTCCCTCGTTAGCCATGTTAATTAGCAGAGGCTATATCCTTTAGCCCTTAGGGCGTGTTTGTTTTTTGCCTGTCATCATAAGATCATGCCCTAATGGGCATGATCGTGTCATTTCCGGTCGGGTGATGTCAGTACACCCACACCGCTGTGTTCTACTTTAAGCACCCCATGCTCAATGCAGTGCTTGAAGCCGAAAGAGCGGCGTGGGTGTACTGACGTCACCCGATCCTGGAAATGAGGCGATTCGTGTCATTCATGCCCAGCCAGAGCCGTGGGGAGCAGGGAGGGCGCCTGAATAGAACATGCATAAAAGATCGCGCCCATTAGGGCGTGATCTTATGATGACAGGCAAAAAACAAACACGCCCTAAGGGCTAAAGAATATAGCCTTAGTTATTTAACATGTCTAATGAGGGAGTATTAAATTGTTTCTATCTACTTTGACAGGATGCTTTTAGGACACAAAAGGAGTGTGAGATTAGTGATAGGATGCTACAGGAACGTGTTTTTGTAGCTTAGGTGGTATTTTGGAGGTGACAGGATCCCTTTAAAATGCTGTATTCCAAAAAGTGAAAATTTGCATCCAGTGTAAAAGTAAAAATTTGCTGAGCCTAGTCAATGACTGTGAGGTTTCAAGCTGTAGATGTGACATTACAGTTGCATAAATGTCAACAAAGACTGAAGAACCAGGAATGTAATGTACTTACCACTCAAAAAAGGAGGAATGGGAGTGCCTGATCTGAAATCATATCACAGGACGGTGATCCTGGAGGAGACCAGAGCGTGGTGAAATTCCTCAGACCAGTTGGCCTGGATTCAAATTGAAACTCATTGCTCGAATGGTGGAAGTTTACGTCGGGTCTTGGCTGCGGATTCATTGGGTCTGCTTAAGATAACACCGGGGCTGGGAACTACGGAGGCTGTGCATAGGTGCTGAAGGGGTGCACCGAGAGATTGGACCACTTTGCCTTTATCGGAGATTTCCATCTCTGCTTTATAGATGCACGTACCCTCTTTGGCCCTAGACTTGTGGGGTCGAGCTGGTGTGCATACTTTGGAGGATTTGCTCCCCAAGGGTAAAGTGGTCTCATATGATGAGTTGGTTTTGAGGACTCCTGAGCTTGGGCGTGCCTTTTTGCAGTTTTTGCAGATAAGACATTTTTTACAGTCACTTTTATGTCATCATACCATGAGTCAATCACCGTCTCCTACTGCGCCTTTTCAGACTTTTCTGCTGACGGACCCTCAGGAAAAAAAGGCCTATATTCACTCTGCTTATCTACAAAGTACTAGTCTTCCCAAACTAGATTAAATGCTAAAATGGGAGAGACACCTGAACTTACCTTCCGAAGTGGAAGAGTGGGAGGAGGCCATTAGCTCTCTCTCCAAATCAACTCGATGTCTGAAAAAGATTAATTTAAGGTGGTGGTGGTATCTCCCCCAAATAACCTGGCCAAGTATTCCGAGCAGCATTAGTCTCTGTGTTGGAGACAGTGTGGGGGAAGGGGAGACCTTGATCATATGCGGTGCTCGTGCCCCAAAACATCCCCTTACTGGCACTTAATCTCTTGCCTACTCGCGTCTGTGCTGGGGGCTTCTTTCCCTCTATCTCCACAGCTGGCTGTTTTGCACATTGGGATAGGGGGTTTTCCGCCTGACCTTCGCAGGATTATCGCTTATGTCTTAACAGTGGCCAGAATGTGCTCTGCAGCAAAGTGGAAGGCATCGACCCCATCCACCCTTTCTGAAGTAATAGATAGAGTTAACTTGATTTTTTGTTTTGAATACCATTTGGCCCTCACTATCTCGGATAAGAAACCCGCTTTGCAGGCCTGGCATCTGTGGGCCTCACACTCTTTGGTTATCCTGGTCCCGACCCTTTAAGATTTGGAGAATATCCAAGTCGTTTTTCAACGCTCATGCCTGTTTGAAATGTAGATGAATACTGCTATTCTTATTAGTTGTATAGCAAGGGTATGCTTGAATTTGTACTACACACTCGATTGCCTGTGGAAAGAAGCATTTATTGCAAAATAATAATGTTTTATCCCTCTCCCTTACAAACCGCCCCCCCCACCCCCTCCCAAAAAATATCCATTCTTTCTTATACAAATGTTTTCTGTATCTTAACTGATGTATGATCTACTAAAAAAAAATTTTCAATAAGCATCAAATGTTGGAAAAAAAGACTGAAGAACTGAGATGTAGGCTCTGTGGTATAGCTGGAAGGTAAAGTAAAACCAATTTTGTGATTATTATTTTTATAGAGCATAACTATGAAGTAAAAGAAAAAAAAAAATTATGCGAAAACTCTCTAGAACATATCATATAAGAATTTTAACTCCTCCATGATTTCTTATCTTTCTTTAAACCTGATTCGGCAATGCCTAATAGGCTTTCTCCTTTGGCAAACCTTTGGTTATCAGATGTCCGGTTAACGCATTGAGTCTTTGGGGCACTAAATGTTTAACAAATGAAGCCTTCTGATTGTGCTAAACACCTGTAATGTCACATTTGCAATTGACCAAGGTACTTAAGGAATGAAAATCATTGGTACCGTATATACTCGTGTATAAGCCGACCCGTGTATAAGCCGACCCCCCTACTTTTGCCCCAAAAATCTGGAAAAACCTATTGACTTGTGTATAAGCCGAGGGTGGACCCCAGCACAGGTATACAGCCCCCAGCAGTGTGGTATACAGGCCCCCCCCAGTGGTATACAGGCCTCCCCAGTGGTAGTATACAGCAGCCCCAGTGATAGTATACAGCAGCCCCAGTGGTAGTATATAGCATCCCCAGCAGCCCCAGTGGTAGTATATAGCAGCCCCAGTGGTAGTATATAGCATCCCCAGCAGCCCCAGTGGTAGTATATAGCAGCCCCAGCGGTAGTATATAGCAGCCCCAGCAGTCCCAGTGGTAGTATACAGCAGCCCCAGTGGTAGTATATAGCAGCCCCAGCGGTAGTATATAGCAGCCCCAGCAGTCCCAGTGGTTAGTATACAGCAGCCCCAGTGGTAGTATATAGCAGCCCCAGCAGTAGTATACAGCAGCCCCAGTGGTATACAGGCCCCAGCAGTATATACAGCAGCCCTGGGGGTACCCAGCAGCCCCCTGGGGGTACCCAGCAGCCCCCAGGGGGTATCCAGCAGCCCTCTGGGGGTACCCAGCAGCCCCCTGGGGGTACCCAGCAGCCCCCAAGGGGTATCCAGCAGCCCCCAGGGGTACCCAGCAGCCCCCTGGGGGTACCCAGCAGCCCCCAGGGTGTACCCAGCAGCCCCCTGGGGGTACCCAGCTGCCCCCAAATGCTGGCACTCACCCCCCATCTGCTTATCTTACCATCCCGGTCTTATGATCAGCGCCGCTCCTCGGTGATCCGTTCTTCATGCTCCGTCCTCCGTCCTCGCTGCATCCGGGATCTCCGGCCGTCGCACGATGACGTCATATGCCTGCGACGGCCGGGGATCCCGGATGTAGCTGGACGGACGGAGCACCGAGGAGCGGCGCTGATCAGAAGACCGGGATGGTAATATAACCAGCGGGGGGGGGCCCTTACAAGGGGGGAGAGTGCTAGCATTTGGGGGCATATATGAACTGCTTCCCCCTGCCGCTGATTGACAGGGGGAAGCAGTGCATGTATAATGAGCGGCCCCACGTGACGGGGCTGCTCATACAGCAGCCTCCCCCCGCCTCCTCCAGCCTCCACAGCCCCCACCCGTATTGACTCGTGTATAAGCCGAGGGGGAGACTTTTCAGCCCAAATTTTGGGCTGAAAAACTCGGCTTATACACGAGTATATACGGTATATTGTATACAACTGTCAAAAAGCATAAAGCAGCAGTCTCCTGTGATGGATAGACTTTCATGGAGATTAAAGAACATTTATAAAATAGGTCTTCTTACCAGTTTGGTTTGAAATTCCCAACTGAATAGGATAAGTAGCAACACATTGATATTACCAGTGTCCACTTAGCTCCAATCTTCTTTATCATGATTGGAGGGAGAAATAGTGAGGAGACAATTAGACAACCGTAGACGACACTGAGTGATGCGACTCCAAGACCTTTCTCAGGGTTAAGGCTGCTCTGTAATAACAATTTTAAATGAACAGAAAATAAACATTATGTTCTTGTTAAATATTGAAAAAGAAATGAAAATGAGTATTGTCATTGTTTTTCATAAATTCTAGAGATGAGCGAACCGTTTGAAGTTTGGAACTTCCAAACCACATTCAAATCAATGGGAGGCTAAATCAAGGGCCTAGAAAACACTTTTAAAGGAGCCCGAAAGCTGCCAAACCCAACTCAAACCATTTTACAGTGAAGCCCCACTGTTTTTGCACAGACATTATCTTCCTACACTTTTACTTAACAAGCTTCCGTACCACTATCACATTTACCATCCTTTTGGGCCCGCTTATGACCCTCAAACGTCTTCATAACTTCCCTGACGTTGTCTCAAGTTACACAACGGGGAATCTTGCCGTATGACCTGAAATAACCTCAGTAGCATCAACACTTGTAACACTAGCTGTCTTGTGAGACCCACGAAATTGCGCAAGACGTAACAGATATATCTTGTCAGTATCGTGAGACAGTGTGTGTGAGGAGCGTTGATGTCAGGGAGAGCAGTGGAGTTCAAACTGGTAGGATAGCCCCTGTGTAAACCACTTGAGTCTCAACTGCAATAATGTTTGTAATGGCACCACTTGTCACACTCTCACGCGTGGCTGCTTACCTGCTCTCACAGCATATGGGGATGCTTTCAGTGAACATGACTCCACTATATTTTTGTAAGTCCCCGTGCCCACTGTACGTTGTTCGATGCTTCTTTTGAAGAAGAACTTGAGAATCTACATCAAAATCTTCATGTCTATCCTGAAGATAGCAAAGTCTATGAGAGTTCAGAAGTACTGTGCCATCGTGCTTCTTTTTCCTTGCAGATTTGATGCAGATTTTGGGGCAGAAAAATGAAATCTGAACGACATGTGCAATGAGAGAAACAACAACAATATGGGCACAACACTTCTGACCTGTTATTGACTTTGCTGGCCTCAGGATAGACATATTCAAAAGAGGAATAGTGGAGCCATCACTTGCTTGAAAGCATATACATATTTTATTGAGGGACAAATCAGTTTATGGACGGTGATTAATAAAAGGCACAGCACAACATAATGGTACAATTATATAAGTGCTCACAAAGCTCAGCATTGTATGTAATAAATGTTGGTACAAAAAAGCAGAATTTTTACAGTGTGAGGCAGGTGGCTGGTTATAACAGATTACACAATATCAAACATATAAATGTCTTTTTCTGCCCAGAATCCACTCCCAAACTCACAGGGTTGTATTAACCTCCCATGTACCCATTTAACTTCAGCTATGCTGGTCCATTTAAGAGCAACAAGATAGCAGCATACCAGTAAAGTGCTTTCGTGCTGAGAAAGCGGGGACCCCCCCTGCGCACGTTTCGCGTATTGATGGTATTAATGCTTCTTCCCAGGAGTCCGGCACAGGGGATGTCCCCGCTTTCTCAGCACTAAAGCACTTTACTGGTATGCTGCTATCTTGTTGCTCTTAAATGGACCAGCATAGCTGAAGTTAAATGGGTACATGGGAGGTTAATACAACCCTGTGAGATTCAGAGGTGATGATTCCAAAACCTTGTGCAATGCTAAGGAGATCCTGAAAACATGCCCTTGAGGTCTGCACTTGGCCAATCCTGTTCTACAGGAGTATGTGTAGGGTCTTGCATTTCCGTACCTCAGACTATCAGGTCAGAGGCTTGCGGCTTGTTCACCAGTCTCTGTAAGACAGTATGAAAGCACCTGGTTGCAGAAATATTCTAGCACACAAATGAAGTACAAGACACTCTACTGTATCACAGACTATACATCTCAAACACAAATATCTAAATATAGATAGTATATAGATATAATTGCCTTGTGGCATCTGTCATCGCTCCTGTGTCTGGTTGTCCCTGTATCACCCATATATGGTAATATAGCTCATATTTGGTACTAGTAATCTGTGTCCCTCATGGTAATAGTGCCCCCTGTGCCCATATATAGTAATGCAACTCTGTGTACCTTAAGGCAGAGGTTCCCAACTCAGGTCCTCAAGGCATACCAACAGTGCAGGTTTTCAGGATTTCCTTAGAAATTGGAATCATCCCCAGTGCAGGTGATTCAATTATCACCTGTGCAATACTAAGGAAATCCTGAAAACCGACACTGTTGGTGTGCCTTGAGGACTGGAGTTGGGAATCACTGCCTTAAGGTAATGGTGCCCCCTCTGCCCATATATGGTAAAAGCACTCTGTGTCCCTCATGGTAATAGTGTCCCCTGTGCCCATATATGGTAATAGGACTCTGTGTCCCTCATGGTAATAGTGGGAAATCAGATTTATGAATCTTTATTAGCCCATAATATAAAAATGTGCCCCAGCAGGAAAAAAAAATGAAAGATTTTGAAAAAGTTATAGGTTTCATAAAATGAGAACAAACCAAAATGTTAATTTTAGAAAGTGCTAAAAAAATTAACCACTAAAATATAATGAAAGGTTATACAAGTTTGGTATCATTGTATCAAACATGCTAGGTAATTTTACCAAAAATACCCCCCCAAACAGCTTGAAAACTGTTGAAAACTGTTGAAATCGTGAGTAATATAGTATTGGGGAAAATAGTACACTCCCAGGGTAGAGGGTAGCTCTAACTAATAATTGCAGACATACCTATAGTGAGCAGGTTCTCTATATTGATTTTTATTTTAATGAAATTCTACGAGGGAACAACATCCATAAAAATATACAGGAAGAATATGTTTATAAAGAAAACTCCTCAGTATACAGTCATTGCCAAATTAGCATTTGATAAATTGTATGCATTTAAAATCAATGTATTCATAAACAATATGCATAGAAAGAATAATAAAGTACCTGTATAGTCTGCAGTCCTCCATATGCTGTGAAAAGTAGCAGGAATCCAAAGGAAATAATAATTATATTCTTCAGGTGTTTAATATCCATTATTATTGCTTCATCTGAGTTTATATATGTGTGATATGACAAATCTTCTTGTTTTAATGCTGCTGCTTTTACAGTAATTTAATCCTATTGAAAATGACAGAGGTTCAGCATATTATAATGATTCTAGTGTGCAAGCCTGTGGTTCATATCCTTTGTGATTAGATGGTAATATATCACAGGTATGTAAATTACTACTTAGTTGATTAATCAGGTAGGAGTTTTGTTTAAGAATAGATATGCAAAGTTAAGACTTTATAAAAAAAACTTTCTCTCAATCAACAGTAAGTGACCTATATGTAATTATTAAACAATCTTACCATTAAACAGATAAACCAAATAACATTTTGCATATATATGTATATATACAGTGGGGTGAAAAAGTGTTTGCTAGTGATGAATGAGTAGTGAAATATTCGTAATCGCTATACTTGTAACGAGTACTTTGTAATACTCTTGTACTTGTCCAAATAGTGAATCCAATGTTAGTCAATTAGTTGATAGGCTCCGCCCACACACATCTGGCTATAAAACTAGCATTTCCGGGACAAGGCAGGCTTTTTTGCGTTTTCACTGCATAAAACACCTTGCTGTGCCCCTCAGAGACAGCCTACCATTCAATCTGCTCTCACTGGTGTACCAGCTCTCTTTATGTACTGAAAGGAGTCGGCAATATGTGTCAGATAATTCATGATCGACACATCACTCACAAACACCAGCGTTACTCACTGAGTAACAAGTATCTCAAATACTGTACTATCCGTGCAAGTAGCGAATAGTAACGGTTATACTTGCTCATCACTAGTGTTTGCCCTTTCCTGATTTCTCACTCTTTTGCATGCTTGTCACACTTAAATGTTTCAGATCATCGAACAATCTTAAATAGTAGACAAAAATAACACAAGTAAGCACAAAATGCAGTTTATAAATGAAAGTCTTTATTATTAAAGGAAAAAGAAATCCCATCCTACAGGGCCCTGTGTGAAAAAGTGATTGCAGTTGTTGCTGCTAAGGGGGCAATCAAGCATGTAAAATATTTGGCAATAAGTCTTTTACAACGTTCTGGAATTTTGAACCACTCATGTTTGCAGAATTATTGTTCTAATTCAGCAGCATTGGGGGGGTTTTAGGGCATGAACCGCTTTTTTAAGCTCATGTCAAGGCAACACAATCGGATAAGGGTCAGGACTTTAACTATGGCTAGGGTCACACTTGCAGATTTTCCATGCAGATTTCACACTTGACTTTTGTGAAAAACGCATTGAAAAACGCATCCATACACCCCAAGTTAAATATGCATGCCCCAATGCCAAAAACACATGTCTAAAGGGCCATGCGTTTTTTGGATGTGTTTGTGGCTCAGCGCCAAAAAATACTGCATGATGCATTTTTTGGTGCTTTTCCAAAAACGCATGTGTTTTTTTAACACGGGGCCCTATGGGAAATGCATGCGTTTTGATATGGCAGTAAATGTTACATGCGTTTCTGCATGCGTTTTTGCATGCGTTATTTAAGGGTGCCCCACACCCATCAGCAAAAACGCAGCCCAAAAACGCAGGCTGGAAAAAAGCACCTTAAAAAACGCATGCAAGTGTGACCCTAGCCTAACCCACGTTAAAGTCTTAATTTTGTTTTTCTTGAGCCATTCAGAGGTGGACTTGCTGGTGTGTGTTGGATCATTATCCTGCTGCATGATTCAACAGCATTTTAGCTTGGGGTCAGTACAGATGGCTGTGAAATTTAATTGTAGCAACGGTCTATAGGAGCGCTAAGGATAACAGGACAATTGATATTAATTAATAAACAGACCTTTATTGGTCCTCCACTGCACACATTTCAACGGTCTCAACCCTTCTTTATCAGGTGGAATGAAGGACAAAGTTGTGAAATAGCTTTTATAGGGGTGGCACTACCACCAATTGGACCACATGTTCTCAACAATAAATAACCCTCTAACTACTGTTGTCCAGGTTAAATAAGCCCCTTTCTATCTAACACAATTCATACACATCTAATATATAAAGCTGAATGTGTGTATGTGTTTGTGTATGTCCGGGATTGGCATCTACACCGTCGCAACTACAGCCACAAAATTTTGCACAGTCACACGTCCGGACCCCAAGAGCGTCATAGGCTATGTTGTGAGGTGAAATTTTAACCCTGCGCATTCCAGTTCACCAAACAATTTTGCCCTATCTACATAATGGGGAAAAAGTGAAAGGAAAAGTAGAAGTAAAGGACCCGGCACCAGACAGAACTCCATATAAAAGTTGCTTCTTTCTTAAATTACGTCATCAAGGCATAAAATTAATGTTGCATGTAAATATGGGAACGCAGTCCCAAGGTAGGCTGGACGCGTTTCGAACAACAGTTCTTTATCTACAGCATAACCAAAATGAATGCAAACAATCCTTATATACAAATAAAACCCTGCCCCTCAGACACAGCTGTCCTAATTAAGTGCTAAAGAAGTTAGTTAACTCATAACATGCAGGTTTTTAGAGCAAACCTGCAAGTATGATATAGCAAACCAACCTATATTAGTAACCAATGTAACCTATTATAGTAAAATTTACATATATTGCATTATTCCATATCATATGATATCAATAAAAATAAGTTGCATCGGTTTTGTAGTTGAGTCCATTGGGAACTCTCACATTCAGTGTCATTATCCAGAAAAATTCTTTACATCGGACCTGTCGCTCCCAATCCCCTCCTCTTTTGTTTTTATTGATTCTATCGATACCCATAACACGCAGGCTGGACATATCTCCATTATGTTCATCTTTAAAGTGTCTGGACAGCCCAGATAGATTTCTAGTGGAGGCTCTGGTGTTTGGAATAGACGCGGCAATATGCTCTCCCAGGTGTATTTTTAACGACCTAGTAGTACATCCCACATAGTCTTTATTACAAATAGTACATGATGCCATATATAACAGATGATTAGTATTGCAGTTCATGTAACTATTTATAATGTAACTTCGTCCAGAAATCCGATTGGAAAACTGCTTGGATATCTGCATGTATCGACAGAAACCACACCTGTTCCCACCGCAGGGGTAGCTCCCCTTAGTAGACAACCAGGTGGGCATTGTAGTAGTGTGGGGGAACTGGGATGGAGACAGGATATTGCCGATAGTTAATGATTTTCTAGGCACACATCTATATCCTTCGGATAGAATATCTTTTAGTGTGGGATCTTCATGTAACATAGGAATTAGGGATGGGCGAATCTACTCGCTAGGACTCGTTACTCGACGAGTAGTAAGGGACTCGCAGGACTCGGTACTCTGCGAGTTTCCCAGCGTTTACTCGCACGAGTCCAATGCAAATCAATGGCAATCCTAGTTTTGTCAGAGACGCTGACAAAACTAGGATTGCCATTGTCTTGCATTGGACTCGCTACTGTGCCAGTGATAGCAGGGAAACTCGCAGAGTAAGAGCTGTCTGCTCTGTGCAGCTCTAGGGTCCTAGAGCCCGCCTGCTGCCTGATGTAGCAGAGCTGAGATTGTGCTCAGTCTGCTCATTCCCTGTGCATAGACATCTATATCTATGCACAGGGGATGTAGCAGAGAGGACATCGCGTTTTGGACTACGTCGGACGGAAGAGGATTTTTTAAAATTAAAGATGGAGTCCCTAATGGCTTTTTTTTTTTATTTCTAATAAAAAATTTTCTCTGTGTTGTGTTTTTTTTAACCCTTTATTGGAGATTCTTAGTGGCCGGGTCAAACCTGGCCTGACATTAACAAAGGTGGTATTAACCCCTTTATTACCCAGCGTGCCACCGCCACCAGGGCCGCTGGAAGAGCGGGGTTCAGCGCCAGAGGATGGCGCTTCAATGAACGCGCCATCTTCTGGGGCGGCTGCGGGCTGCAATTTGCAGCGGGGGGTGCCCAGAAAGCTTGGGCCTCCCTGCGCTGCGGATTCCAGCCCCCAGCTGCTTAGCTGTACCTGGCTAGACATAGAAATTACGCGGAGCCCCACGCATTTTTTTTTAATTATTTCATGAAATAATAAAAAAAGAGGGCTCTCATATATTCTTGTGTTTGGCCAGGTACAAATAGGCACCTGGGGGTTGGGGGCAGCCCGTCGCTACCTGCTGGATCCGGCTGGTTCCAGAAATACGGCGAAGCCCAAGTCAAATTTTTTTCTGACAAATCCATAAAACAATGTAAATAAAAGGGACTGCATCTTTATTAACCCCTGGACCATGGGCGAGGGGTTAATAAAGATGCAGTCCCTTTTTTAGGATTGTTTTATTGATTTTTCAGAAAAAAAATTACGTGGGCTTCGCCGTATTTCTGGAACCAGCCGAATCCAGCAGGCAGCGACGGGCTGCCCCCAACCCCCAGGTGCCTATTTGTACCTGGCCGGACACAAGAATATAGGCGAGCCCTCTTTTTTTATTATTTCATGAATTTCATGAAATAATAAAAAAAAATGCGTGGGGCTCCGCGCAATTTCTATGTCTAGCCAGGTACAGCTAAGCAGCTGGGGGCTGGAATCCGCAGCGCAGGGAGGCCCAAGCTTTCTGGGCACCCCCCGCTGCAAATTGCAGCCCGCAGCCGCCCCAAAAGATGGCGCGTTCATTGAAGCGCCATCCTCTGGCGCTGAACCCCGCTCTTCCAGTGGCCCTGGTGGCGGTGGCACACTGGGTAATAATAAAGGGGTTAATACCAGCTTTGTTATACAAGCTGGTATTAAGCCCGAGATTCTTAATGTCAGGCCAGGTTTGACCCGGCCACTAAGAATCTCCAATAAAGGGTTAAAAAAAATACAACACAGAGAAAATTTTTTATTAGAAATAAAAAAAAAAAGCCATTAGGGACTCCATCTTTAATTAAAAAAATCCTCTTCCATCCGACGTAGTCCAAAACGCGATGTCCTCTCTGCTACATCCCCTGTGCATAGATATAGATGTCTATGCACAGGGAATGAGCAGACTGAGAACAATCTCAGCTCTGCTACATCAGGCAGCAGGTGGGCTCTAGGACCCTGGAGCTGCACAGAGCAGACAGCTCTTACTCTGCGAGTTTCCCTGCTATCACTGGCACAGTAGCGAGTCCAATGCAAGACAATGGCAATCCTAGTTTTGTCAGCGTCTCTGACAAAACTAGGATTGCCATTGATTTGCATTGGACTCGTGCGCGTAAACGCTGGGAAACTCGCAGAGTACCGAGTCCTAGCAGATAGAGCCTGAAGCTTCCGAGACACATCTGCAATTTGTAAATCGCACATTACTCGCTATTACTCGCTTCCCCATTCATTAACATTGGACTCGCTAGACTCGCAACGAGTAGCGAGTCCCGGGTTCGGACTCGCTAGAGTCAAGCGATTCCGAGTAATTTAGGACTCGCCCATCACTAATAGGAATGTATTTATGGATGGTTTTGATGATCTCATTATAATCTTTGCTGTAGCGTGTAGAAAATGTTGGAATAAGTTTATTATGAGATATAAAACAAGCACCGCTACATGTTGCAATGTCAGTGTTGTGTGTCCCAGTATTACAAGGAAAATCCTCCGTGTTTAATAATGACCTACGAGTTCTGAGCCTAACTTGTTGTAAAGCGTGACTCACATCATGGGGCCCGAGAATAGCCGCGGCTGCACAGTCATTCACTCATTATATTAGCTTCATGATTGAAGCTCTGCTCAGTTGAGCATGCTCTCCTAGCTCTGATAAATTCACCTTTTGGTATGTTCCCCGTTACATGTTGTGGGTGGCAACTTGCGGCATGTAAAATGGTATTACCACTGATGGGCTTGCGGTACAGCGCAGTCTGAATAGTGCCTGAAACTGCACAGCCCTGCAGCAGAACATCCAAATAGGGGGTACATTCATCATGATCATCAACAGTAAAGCGGATGTTCTCGCTATTTGTATTGATGTATTTTGTGAAATTCATGAATGTGGGAGATTGGGGGGGGGGGGCACATCGCTGTCATCCTTCCAAATGAGGATGACATCATCGAGGTACCTCCTCCACCAAATCACATGGCCCAGGAAGGGGTTATCTTCACACTGGATGTAATGTTGTTCCCACGCCATCACATCCAGTGTGAAGATAACCCCTTCCTGGACCATGTGATTTGGTGGGGGAGGTACATCGATGATATCATCCACATTTTGAAGGATGACAGCGATGTGCCATCCCCCCCAGTCTCCCACATTCATAAATTTCACAAAATACATCAATACAAATAGCGAGAACATCCACTTTACTGTTGATGATCATGATGAATGTACCCCCTATTTGGATGTTCTGCGGCAGGGCTGTGCGGTTTCAGGCACTATTCAGACTGTGCTGTACTGCAAGCCCATCAGCGGTAATACCATTTTACATGCCGCAAGTTGCCACCCACAACATGTAACGGGTAACATACCAAAAGGTGAATTTATCAGAGCTAGGAGAGCCTGTGTTATGTCAAATAAATAGTTAATTTATTTGAATAATTGAAGCCATTCAGATCCCTTCCAAAAACATGGTTATGTGAATCCTTGCACTTTCCTCTAGAATTTTCTCTGTCTCAGTTTTTATATAAATTTTTTGATTTAGAGGTAGCCGTACTGAAAGTCTTATCAGAATGTCTTTGGACTAAATGTTCACTTCAAGGCTAGTTAAACTAACTAACACGCAGAAAATATAATTAAATGTTTTCCAGAATAAAATGTATATTCAGCATAAAATGATGCAACATCTAGTAACACCCCTTTGCTCATCCCTTTAAGGATAAGTAATAAAACTGCTAGCTGCTCCCTTAATAAAAGGTCTTTGTCATTAAGCTCTACATTGAGACAAACTGTGTCAGCATGCATTCTTTATACAGTGACGTGCACGCACTCAGACAAAGCATCCAATTTGGCAGCAGACAATTAAGATGACAGCCTCACCCGAAAGGTGTGGGGGCATCCATTACACCTGCTCAACTGAGCAGAACTTCAAGTATGAAGCTAATATAATGAGTGAACGTCTGTGCAGCTGCGGCTATTCTCCGCATGATGTGAGTCACGCTTTACAACAGGTTAGGCTCAGACCTCGTAGGTCATTATTAAACAAGGAGGATTTTCCTCGTAATACTGGGACACACAACACTGACATTGCAACATGTAGCGGTGCTTGTTTTATATCTCATAATAAACTTATTCCAACATTTTCTACATGCTACAGCAAAGATTATAATGAGATCATCAAAACCATCCATGAATACATTCCTATGTTACATGAAGAGTCCACACTAAAAGATATTCTGTCCGAAGGATATAGATGTGTGCCTAGAAAATCATTAACTATCGGCAATATCCTGTCTCCATCCCAGTTCCCCCACACTACTACAATGCCCACCTGGCTGTCTACTAAGGGGAGCTACCCCTGCGGTGGGAACAGGTGTGGTCTCTGTCGATACATGCAGATATTCAAGCAGTTTTCCAATCGGATTTCTGGACGAAGTTACATCATAAATAGTTACATGAACTGCAACACTAATCATCTGATATATATGGCATCATGTACTATTTGTAATAAAGACTATGTGGGATGTACTACTAGGTCGTTAAAAAAACGCCTGGGAGAGCATATTGCCGCGTTTAATCCAAACACCAGAGCCTCCACTAGAAATCTATCTGGGCTTTCCAGACACTTTAAAGATGTACATAATGGAGATATGTCCAGCCTGCGTGTTATGGGTATTGATAGAATCAATAAAAACAAAAGAGGAGGGGATTGGGAGCGACAGGTCAGATGTAAAGAATTTTTCTGGATAATGACACTGAATGTGAGAGTTCCCAATGGACTCAACTACAAAACCGATGCAACTTATTTTTATTGATATCATATGATATGGAATAATGCAATATGTGTAAATTTTACTATAATAGGTTACATTGGTTACTAATATAGGTTGGTTTGCTATATCATACTTGCAGGTTTGCTCCAAAAACCTGCATGTCATGAGTTAACTAACTTCTTTAGCACTTAATTAGGACAGCTGTGTCTGAGGAAAAAAAAATAGAGTTGCGCCACCTGTGGACCTCTCCTGTCTTTAAAGTGGTCGTATTATAAGTGAACTAACCTTTAAAGGTTGTGCCCGATCCGCACAACCAGATTGTGAGCGTAGTTTTGTGGCTCAGGCTGCCAGCCTTGGATCTGTAGTGCTCCTGTGTCCTCAATCACCTCTGCTCCTGGCCTCGTGCTGTCCACACTCTCTCTCCAGGGTTAGGTCAGGAAACACCAGGTTGATCCATTAACCCTATCCCTCCTGCAGCTCTGTCACCGCTTTCCACAATGGAATTAGATTAATAGAATTCAAATAGAATATGCAGTTCTAAGGTAGAGCGCAGGTATGAGACGGGATACTTTAATCTTTATCTCTGTAACTTTATTCATAAATAGCTCCAGACCACAACATGTTTCGACGTACAGACGTCTGTACGTCGAAACATGTTGTGGTCTGGAGCTTTTTATGAATAAAGTTACGGAGATAAAGATTAAAGTATCCCGTCTCATACCTGCGCTCTACCTTAGAACCGCATATTCTATTTGAATTCTAGCTGTGTCTGAGGGGCAGGGTTTTATTTGTATATAAGGATAGTTTGCATTCATTTTGGTTATGCTGTAGATAAAGAACTGTCGTTCGAAACGCGTCCTGCCTACCTTGGGACTGCGTTCCCATATTTACATGCAACATTAATTTTATGCCTTGATGACGTAATTTAATAAAGAAGCAACTTTTATATGCAGTTCTGTCTGGTGCCGGATCCTTTACTTCTACAGACAGTCAATCCAGGCACCACCGGTCCATCGGAATTGGGTGAGCACATACCTCCATTCCCCTTTTCCTGCTGGAAACTCTGAAAGGAAAAGTGTTGGAGGAAAATCGACAGCTGCCAGCTACAGCCACAAAATTTTGCACAGTCAAATGTCTGGACCCCAACAGCATCATAGGCTATGTGGTGAGGCGAAATTTTAACCCCGTGCATTCCAATTCACCAAACATGTTTTCCCCTGTCTACATAATGGGGAAAAAGTGAAAGGAAAAGTGTTGGAGGCAAATTGACAGCTTCCAGATGTGAACAAGGGGACTTAAAGAATGAGAGTGATGGCGCCAAAGAGTACCGTATATACTCGTGTATAAGCTGACCCGTGTATAAGTCGACCCCCTACTTTTGCCCCCAAAACCTGGGAAAACCTATTGACTCGTGTATAAGCCGAGGGTGGACCCCAGCACAGGTATACAGCCCCCAGCAGTGTGGTATACAGCAGCCTCCCCAGTGGTATATGCAGAAGCAGCACCAGTGGTATTATACAGCAGCAGCCCCAGTGGTATATACAGCAGCAGCCCCAGTGGTTAGTATACAGCAGCCCCAGAGGTATATACAGCAGCCTCAGTGGTAATATACAGCAGCCCCAGAGGTGTATACAGCAGCCCCAGTGGTAGTATACAGCAGCCCCAGAGGTAGTATACAGCAGCCCCAGTGGTTTTATACAGCAGCCCCAGTGGTAGTATACAGCAGCCCCAAAGGTGTATACAGCAGCCCCAGTGGTAGTATACAGCAGCCCCAGATATGTATACAGCAGCCCCAGTGGTAGTATACAGCAGCCCCAGAGGTAGTATACAGCAGCCCCAGTGGTAGTATACAGCAGCCCCAGAGGTATATACAGCACCAGAGGTATATACAGCAGCCCCAGTGGTAGTATACAGCAGCCCCAGTGGTAGTATACAGCAGCCCCTGAGGTATATACAGCCCCAGAGGTATATACAGCAGCCCCAGTGGTAGTATACAGCAGCCCCAGTGGTAGTATGCAGCAGCCCCAGTGGTAGTATACAGCAGCCCCAGTGGTAGTATACAGCAGCCCCAGTGGTAGTATACAGCAGCCCCAGAGGTATATACAGCCCCAGTGGTATATACAACCCCCCCCCATCAGTATACAGGCCCCTCCCCCCCTTGCTGCACAATCCTGTAAAGGAAGAGATTAGTATACTTATCCCTGCCACTGTCCCGCCGCTGCCATCGCGCTCCTCCGTCTTCCAGCGTCTTCCGGCTTCGTCCTCTGGCGCGCAGACAATGACGTCATTGCCTGCGCCCATCGGAGGAAGCTGGAAGATGGATGAAGACAGAGGAGCGCGATGGCAGCGGCGGGACAGCGGCAGCGGGACAGCGGCAGGGATAAGTATACTAATCTCTTCCTTTACAGGATTGTACAGCAAGGGGGGGGCCTGTATACTGATGGGGGGCACTGTATACTGTATACATTGTATACAGTATACAGTGACTCGCGTATAAGCCGAGGGGGGACTTTTTTTTTTTTTTTTTTTAAACAATGTTTTTTATTAAGATATTTGAAAGAAACATATGTCAAAAATTCTGTGTAAGCATATACAATTAAGCCCGAAGGCAACATTCTAACAAGGTCCTTTGTTGTTACCACAAATGACCGGGGAATAATGATTCCCGTTAGGAAGGGGAAGGGAAAAAATAGGGAAACGGGGAGGGGAAGGAAAGAAGGGAAAGGGAAGAGGGGTGAGAGGGATATTCAGAGTTGTGCTTAACGTTTGATTCAGTTGAATAGGTCAAACAGTATTAACGAAAATCACTATTTGCAATGTACAGTATTGTAAGAAGAGGAAATCCAAGGATCCCACCATGAGAGTATTTTAGTACGGCGAGTAAGGTCATGAGACAGGGCCAGTTCATATTGTAAATGAGTGTTCAGAGAGTCCAGCAACTTCTTCAGGTTGGGAGACGGTGTGGATCTCCAGCATCTGGCCACGCAAAGCCTCACTGCGAGGAGTATGTTTGCTATAATAGGACGGACTGGAGCAGGGGTGTCCTCCAGACCAATACCCAGCAAGGCCAGAATCGGAGTAAGCTGAGTAGCGATACCTGACAGAGATGCAACAAGTGCTTCGACTTGTCTCCAAAAAGTCTGCATTACTGGGCATGACCACCACATGTGCAAGGAAGAACCCACTCCACCACATGATCTCCAACACTCTTGAGCAGATGAAGAAGAGGAGTTATGCCTTGCAAAGCGGGCCAGCTTAATTGGAGTGAGGTACCACTCCATATGAATTTTCTTGATCTGCTCAAGATGATTTATACAGCGTGAATAGGCCGAGCTGTGACGAGCCGCCCTCTGCCATTGTTCTAGAGTGGCGCTGAATTGGAGTAGATTCTCCCATCGCAGCATGTATGGAAGTTTGTTGGAGCTATTCCGTCTAGCTATAGCGCCATATAAAATTGAGACCCCATGACCAGGTTGGGTGGAAGCTTTAAAGAAACTCTGGACCAAGCCATCATACAGTGAAATATCTAATGTAGGTAGAGTGATAGAATTCTGGAAATGGCGCAACTGCAGATAACAGAAGAAAGAGGAACAGGGAAGATCATATTAATCAACTAGCTCGGTGAAGGATTTGAGATTGGTCCCATTGAAAACCTGATGAAGGTGTAGAACTCCCCTGGCTCTCCACAAAGAGAGAGACAGAGACTCCACAGACAGCTCCGCAGCTAGGATTGAAATATACCTGGATAGAAAATGGAGAAGGCCTCGTCCACTGAGGGACCACACCCTTAGTGATGTTGTCATTGATTTTAGAAGTGGTTGATTGCGGAGAGGGCTCAGCATCGACATCTCTAATAGGAGCCTGGTAGAGGGGGGGACTTTTCAGCCCAATTTTTGGGCTGAAAAACTCGGCTTATACGCGAGTATATACCGTACTGTTGCTAAGGTGGGGCTCCGACATAGGGTGCTCAGTAGTGATGGGCGAATCCTAAATTACTCGGAATCGCTTGACTCTAGCGAGTCCGAGCCCGGGACTCGCTACTCGTTGCGAGTCTAGCGAGTCCAATGTTAATGAATGGGGAAGCGAGTAATAGCGAGTAATGTGCAGATGTGTCTCGGAAGCTTCAGGGTCTATCTGCTAGGACTCGTTAATCTGCGAGTTTCCCAGCGTTTACTCGCACAGTAACGAGTCCAATGCAAATCAATGGCAATCCTAGTTTTGTCAGAGACTCTGACAAAACTAGGATTGCAATTGTCTTGCATTGGACTTGCATTGGACTCTCTACTGTGCCAGTGATAGCAGGGAAACTCGCAGAGTAAGAGCTGTCTGCTCTGTGCAGCTCCAGGGTCCTAGAGCCCGCCTGCTGCCTGATGTAGCAGAGCTGAGATTGTTCTCAGTCTGCTCATTCCCTGTGCATAGACATCTATATCTATGCACAGGGGATGTAGCAGAGAGGACATCGCGTTTTGGACTACGTCGGACGGAAGAGGACTTTTTTAATTAAAGATGGAGTCCCTAATGGCTTTTTTTTTTTATTTCTAATAAAAAATTTTCTCTGTGTTGTGTTTTTTTTAACCCTTTATTGGAGATTCTTAGTGGCTGGGTCAAGCGTGGCCTGACATTAAGAATCTTGGGCTTAATACCAGCTTGTATAACAAAGCTGGTATTAACCCCTTTATTACCCAGCGTGCCACCGCCACCAGGGCCGCTGGAAGAGCGGGGTTCAGCGCCAGAGGATAGCGCTTCAATGTCCGGCCAGGTACAAATAGGCACCTGGGGGTTGGGGGCAGCCCGTCGCTGCCTGCTGGATCCGGCTGGTTCCAGAAATACGGCGAAGTCTACGTCATTTTTTTTCTGAAAAATCAATAAAACAATCCTAAAAAAGGGACTGCATCTTTATTAACCCCTCGCCCATGGTCCAGGGGTTAATAAAGATGCAGTCCCTTTTATTTACATTGTTTTATGGATTTGTCAGAAAAAAATTTGACGTGGGCTTCGCCGTATTTCTGGAACCAGCCGGATCCAGCAGGCTGCCCCCAACCCCCTGGTGCCTATTTGTACCTGGCCGGACACAAGAATATAGGCGAGCCCTCTTTTTTTATTATTTCATGAATTTGAAAAATGCATGGGGCTCCGCGCAATTTCTATGTCTAGCCAGGTACAGCTAAGCAGCTGGGGGCTGGAATCCGCAGCGCAGGGAGGCCCAAGCTTTCTGGGCACCCCCCCCCTGCAAATTGCAGCCCGCAGCCGCCCCAGAAGATGGCGCGTTCATTGTAGCGCCATCCTCTGGTGCTGAACCCCGCTCTTCTAGCGGCCCTGGTGGCGGTGGCACGCTGGGTAATAAAGGGGTTAATACAAGCTTTGTTATACAAGCTGGTATTAAGCCCGAGATTCCTAATGTCAGGCCAGGTTTGACCCAGCCACTAAGAATCTCCAATAAAGGGTTAAAAAAAACACCACACAGAGAAAATTTTTTATTAGAAATAAAAAAAAAAAAGCCATTAGGGACTCCATCTTTAATTAAAAAAATCCTCTTCCGTCCGACGTAGTCCAAAACGCGATGTCCTCTCTGCTACATCCCCTGTGCATAGATATAGATGTCTATGCACAGGGAATGAGCAGACTGAGAACAATCTCAGCTCTGCTACATCAGGCAGCAGGCGGGCTCTAGGACCCTTGAGCTGCACAGAGCAGACAGCTCTTACTCTGGGAGTTTCCCTGCTATCACTGGCACAGTAGGGAATCCAATGCAAATTGATTTGCATTGGGCTGGTTACTGTGGAGTAAACGCTGGGAAACTCGCAGAGTAGCAGATAGAGCCTGAAGCTTCCGAGACACATCTGCAATTTGTAAATCGCACATAACTCGTTATTATTCGCTTCCCCATTCATTAACATTGGACTCGCTAGACTCGCAACGAGTAGCGAGTCCCGGGCTCGGACTCGCTAGAGTCAAGCGATTCCGAGTAATTTAGGACTCGCCCATCACTAGTGACAATGTATATTTGGGATGATCATGTAGTTAATGGGTAATGTGTTGGTTGTCCAAAAATTGTTTGTGTGTGTATGTTGTGAAAACCATGTTATTGTATGTTGTGTAAATGGTGGATATTTCAGCGGGGGATGGCCACTCCATCAGAACCTTGTTTTTGCTACTTGTATGTGTAGCATGTATGTAGGCAAGCAAATAGTGTAGGCTTTTTTTGAGTTGTGACATGTAATTTATGACTTACAATTGTTTTTTGCCTGATCCCCAGGGGTTGGTTCATCTGCTCATCATGGATCCAGAACAGAGTCTTCTCGTGGCTCTTGCCTTGGTGGATGAGGACTTGTGGGTGGAGAAGACAGCTGAGAGATTGCAGGCTCACAGACCATGCCATGTGTGGTCTCGGGAGTGGCTTTTGCAAAGAGACAACCTGAGCCACATGCGCCTGGTCCATCAGCTGGAGGACAGGAGTCCGTATGCATTCAGGAACTATCTCCGTATGTCCGAGGACTCATTCAAGTTCCTATTGGACGGCATTCAGCCATGGATAGCCTGTGAGGATACTGTGATGCGTAGAGCTGTGCCACCTGAGGAGCGGTTGGCTGTAACTTTGAGGTTCCTGACAACAGGTCGTTCGATGACGGACCTGCAATACTCTGCAGATGTGTCGCAGCCACTGCTGAGCTGCATCATACCCGAGACGTGTGAGGCCATCCTGAGGTGCCTGGTGCCATCCGTTTTGCCGTTACCAACCACCAACGCAGAATGGATGAACGTTGCCAGTGGATTTGTTGATAGCTGGCAATTTCCAAACTGCGGTGGGGCATTGGATGGTAAGCACGTGAAGATCACGCAACCCCCCAACAGCGGGTCATTTTTTTACAACTATAAAGGTTATTTTAGTGTGATCCTCATGGCCCTTGTGGATGCTCATTATGAGTTCCTCTATGTGGATGTTGACACGAACGCCCATGTCTCAGATGGGGGTGTGTTTGGACACAGCTCCTTTGGGCAAGAGCTGAGGAGAGATGCTCTAAACCTGCCCTCAAATGATGACACAACCGGTCATCTAAACTTTGCATTTGTGTGGGATGAAGCCTTTCCACTTCATGCTCACCTACTCCGGCCATATTCCCCGAGGACTGTTACTTCTGAGCAGCACATTTTCAATTACCGGCTATCACGGGTTCGCCGTGTGGTTGGAAATGCATTTGGGATCATGGCCAATAGATTCCGCTTGTTTCATATGCCTTTGAACATGAAATTGGAATCTATATATATAGTTGTGCTGGCATGCTGTGTGCTGCATAACTTCCAGCGTCGTAGGGATACTGCATCATACATGCCGGCAAGTTATGTGGATTCTGTGGACTCCACAACAGGGGAAGCCAGTCACGAGGCGTGGCGTGCAACCGACCTAGGTCTGGCTACATTCCAGCTGCTGAGCCAGGGTCGGAGTCCGCAGGAAGCCAGGAGCAGCAGGGACAGCTACTGCTCCTACTTCAATGGCCCTGGGGAAGTGGCCTGGCAGTAACAAAAGGTGTATGGTGGCTGGGGTTGTCAGGCGGCACCACCAGGAGGAGGGTGTAGTCACCAGTGTGGCTGCACTAGGAGGAGTGTTTTTTTTAAATTTTAGGTTAGACTTTTAAAGGTACCGTCACACACCGCAATGTCGCCTGGAAATCCCTCGCGGACAGGATCCCCGGCCCTATTGTACCCGTACGATTGTTTTGTCGATTTGTCGTCGTTTTTCGACCACTTGTCTTTGTCTACCCCTAACTTGTAGAGTGCCATGTATCCTAATAGCGCTATATAAATACCTAATAATAATAATAATAATAAATCTTAAAAGCGATATGTCTCCCCAGAGCAATCGCCGTGAAATTGCCTCACGGTTGTGGCTTGTGATTGGGCTATTTCGCGGCGATAAATCGACCCTCGGTTGTCGCCTGATTCCTGAACAGTGCTCAGTAATCAGCCACAATTGTTAAGGCGATATTTCTGTGTTGTGGCATGTGACAGGGCGATAGTGATGGAAAAAGCGTTGCCTATGATTTCCCATAGGCATGCCTCAGCGTGCTGTAGTCCGCGCCCCATCTGAGATGATTGGTGTGGGCTACTGTGTTCCTATTGGCTGTCACTTGACACCGCGCCATATTTGAAGAGCTGTCCTTTCAGCACCATCTTCAGCTACACAACCGTCCGCAAACTCACTGCAATTACATGCGCCATAGAATAGCGCAAGCTATGTTGTCTGTGTGTATGAAGTTGCGCTGTGTTGAGTATAGTGCTACACATGACAGCTCAGATGTTGGCCTACACATCGTAGATGGGTGCCATGGGCCACACACTGCAATCACCTTACGTGTGTGATTTTTGTGACGCTGATGGGTACATTGTACTGCTCCCACTCCACGGACGTCTAACTTGCTAGCGTCCTCAACCTTGTTTGGCAGTGCCAGTGTGCGTGGTGATGTCATCACGTTTCTGTTCATTCCTCCTTGCCTGCCAGGTGCCTGCCCCTCCCCTGCACATAGTAGAGGAGTCATGGCGGTCGCACAGTACGCTGTCACATGAGGGATGGCAGAACTCCTAATACTGATAGACTTGTGTGACCGGCATGACTACTGGTGCCACCAGCATCACCGCCACCCTCGGCAGCACAAGCAGCACATACTGCACCAAATCCAGCGGGCCCTGATCCAGAAAGTGGGTGTAGAGAGGACCCGCAAACAAATTTTAAAAAAATTGGCGGACCTCAAACACAAGTCCCCAGGGCGGATTGTGGAGATTCGTGCCCAGATTTACCAGGCTGCGTGGTGAGTATGTGGCAATGACAAACACACACATGCCAATCATCCTATTGCAAACACTACCCAACCATCATGTGATATTGTGGCATGGCACATAGTGTGACGTAAACCACAATGTGGATCTGTCACCAATGTGCATTTGCATGTTAGTCACAATGCAACATGAAAGTGCAGAATACACTCATGTTTGGTTAATGCTGACGGCTATAGTGGTCCTTGACCTGTGTGTGGCCGAACATAGGTGTGTAATGACAGCAAAGTTGAACACAACATATTAATGCTAATTTGAAGGGCCACATCACACCTGGCAGCACATATGTGCACACTCGACGCATAGCATTTCACAACACATTGTTCACAATCTGGAAAAATGACTACAAGCTGACTGCTATGTGTTTGCACCCATGGTGGCACCACCAGATGCTTACTGTCTGCTCTTGTGTTTGGTGTCAAATTCCATCCCCTGCTAATCACAGAGTGTTTTACATCCCAAATATGTGCTCACTGGTGTTGTGATCTTGTTCAAAAACAGATTGGCCCCTAACCATAGTGTCGCTCAAGACCCAAACCTTTCAGGCTAGCCTTCACGCCCTAATACCATTGATACACACACAGTACGTGTTTGCCCTATGTTGTGTTTCTTTTGTAAAATCCGTGTATTGTTAATTTTGATATTACAGATGAGCATGACTCCCCGTCAGAGGAGGCCCGACGTCCCCTAGACCACACGGGACCCCCCATCACTTGCCCTGGAGGGACCAGGAAGCCCGGCCCTCTGGATCCCTAACCCCAGCCCTGGATCAACCACCCCCCCAATCATCTCCAGCTCCCGGGCCCCACACAGTCACATGGAGCCTGCTGGGTTTGGAATTGTTGGTAAGTGTTGGCAATGGGCTCCAGTCTTTGCAATATACATGTTGGTGTGTGTCCCTGACATTAGTATGTGATTCATGATGTTTTTTTTTCTTTCTTTGTCAAGGTGCAAGAGCTCGCGCTGCAGGGTGGGCTGTGAGCGCCTCGCCATCGCCGGAAGATGGAATCCGGGATGGGGCTATGCCATGCAAGTGAAATCCTGACCAATGACTTCACCAACCCACACCTACACATGTCACTGACTAATGTCCTTATTTCCCATACAGGTGTATCAACTATTGAGGAGCTGCTGCAGACTCACCGGGAGGCACAGCAGCACCTGGAGCATGCACACAGAGAAGGGCAGCACCATCTTGCCCATTTGGGTGCCATGATCCAGGCCCTCCAGGCAGCCCAGTCCGCCATTGCCTCCTACTCCACCATATCCCCGCCCAATAATGTGGTCAATGGCCCGTTTATCTCATTGTCCAAGTTGGACCTTAGTTTTTTCCCTGTTGCCATGTTGGCACCTTTGTTTGTTAGGCCCCGTTGGCCTCTTTTCTTATAGAATCCCACAATGGGAAAGTGGGTAGTATGGTTTGCCTACTACTAATCTGAAAAAAAAAACATAAAAAAAAACCCCACAATAAATATGCTTGAAAAGAAAAATACTGTGTGATCCCTTGTCTCAGCACACAAAGGGACACCTTTGGGAGGTCAAATTGTTAAACACAACACATGGCTAATGACTTGGCGTAGGTGTGCAGTGTGACATGATAAAGACCTGACCATACTGTACCATTGGAACACGTATGAAGCCCTATTTTATATCAATGTCCCCAATATCACACCCACAATAACAAACACACACACACAAACAGACTCGCCTATGTCAGCCAGAGAAGACTCGAAATCTCTCAATAATCACACATGTCACCTAGGGATAGGCTTCTGTCTGCTACAATGACCTAACTATGTTATTGTGGACATGAGGCCTCTCCTTCTGCCACACAAACATTACCATTATACCCACAACACACTACAAACACAACCATACTGCTGAACCTGACAAATATGTGAACGTAGGTATGAGAAATCAGTCTGATTTATTATCGCAAAATAAAAATAACAACACACTTGGTTTTTCCAAACAAAAAACAAAAACAGTTCAGGACGCAATGTCGTGCATTGCCTAGTAGTGTCATTGCGTCTGTGTCCTCTGCTGGATCAGACAATGGCTCCTCCCCCTCATCCCCGTAATCCCACACATTGGGGGCCCTTCTGTGCTGGAGTCTTCGTGGGGGACGTGGAGGATCCTGATTTTGCCGACCTCTACCCATGTGTTGTTGTTGCGCAGGGGCACTGTGGGTGTTTTCTTGGGGATGGCAATGGAACCACCCCATCTCAGTGCCCCATCAACGCCCGCTTCCTGGACCAGAATGATGTCCCTCTCGGCGATGGCTTGTTGTTCCGGCTCCTTGCGACACACCCACTCACTGGCCATTCTGCCCGATTGAAGTTGCGGGGGTCCTCTCTCTGTTCAATAGGACATGTTTTGCTCAGGTACCCAGCTCAGTGTTCGGTGGGGCAGGTGTGCATCACCTTTGTATTCCTGAGCTGGGTCCTGGGCACGGCCCCCCACCACTGGGATCAGGCACCTGCTCCACCAAAGATGTTGAGGGTGCAGCCTGGCCAGCGGGTGGGTCCTCTGCATTGGAGCCAGACTACCGAGGGGCCTGTAGATCAAACATAGAAAAATTAAAAATTAACAAGAGTAGCAATGTACTGACATCAATTACCACAATCAACCACCCAGCACCAGATGGCACATATCTGAGCATGCCAAACACCCAAATCAACAGTAGCAGGGTTGGAAACAGAGATGAAGAAAGGAGTAGACCAGTGCTCTGTACTCACCTGAGGCTCCAAATTGATATGCCAAGTGCCCCAACAGAACACAGCACAATCTGTACCAACAGCCACGAGCCAACACACAGCAGAAGACACAGAAGAATGGTGAAAGTACAAAACGATTGTGCCTTCGACATGTCCACGAACCCACAATTCAGTGCAACCACCAAGGTGTGGACATAGGTGGCAAAACAACAATTACGCACCTCCTGTGATGGGACAGGCTCTTGGCTTGTGGCCGAAGATGGTTGGGCAAGGCGCCTGCTGCACCGTGTTAGCCAACGAGCCTCCTGGCCCAGGGTGAAAGTGAGAAGGTCATAATACCACAGACGTGGCAGAGTGGCCTCCTCAGCTCCAGCCCTGGACCGAGCCTCAGACCACTTTTTATGCTCTTTGGTGAACATGGTGCGCAGATGCTTGATTTTTTGCACAACCATCGGCACCGTCCAGTTATTACTTTGGTCGAGCCGGTTTGCCAGCTCGACAAGGTGCCCGTAGGCCACAGCCCTCGCTGTCTTGTTCTTATACTCCGGCGACGCCACCCGCCACAGGCATTCCTGGTCCTGGTACATGGCTAGGAGGTCACGCACAAAATCAGGACTCTCAGCCACCTGCCAAATAACAACATAGTGTGTTACCAAAACACATACATGCACATATCAGGTCATACCCTACTCTGTGTGGCCAATCCATGACCAGCACTACCAATGACAGGTGCTCTGGTAGTTAGCTTGTGTATGCAGAAGCATTAATGGCATTTATATGTGTACACAGATGTGACATGCTGCACATGACACAGGGCATATGTGGTTTGGGCCTGGGCAGGCAAAGTTACAAAGCTGTATAATGTTGAAAGGGCACACATGGCGTAACACACAAAATTTTGTCACATAAATGACCTCAGCACATATTTAGGGAACGATGTAGTGCTGTATGACACATTGTCATGTCATTGGTGGCAAGGATCATTATGTGTGCTACAGGACACGGAGGTGGTTAGCGATGCGTAGCCATCGCAAACCACACATCTACATGACGCTACATGAAGCTGTACATAATCCGCACGTACATCTCGCCAAATATGGATCTGAAGCCGAAAATAAGATACCATACATGATCTGAAGCCGAAAATAAGATACCATACATGAGAAGCACAATAGCATATACGCCGACTTACCGTCTCTCCAACAGAGTTCTGGGGATGAGACGCTACTAGAACAATGCACATTAAAGTAGGAGCATGGCTGGCGGTCAAGCTGGCCCCAATTTAACACACAACATGACCAATCACAATGCAGCACAAGCGCCTAATCAGTAGTCGCACGTGGTAATGCCCAGGCGGCTATGTCAATTAGATGACGCAGATGCGCTGTGATTGGATGGTTACCACATAAAAAATGCTAACGACCCAGCTATGGCACACTTGGTGCCCAGAGTCATTAAGTAAGTACTGATGTTGAGACATGATTTGTGATATGGCTGTGTATAGCGTTTGATACATCTTGGCATTACGGATCGTTATTGTGTACTGTAGCAGACACCCAAGTCCTGGTGTATGTAGTGTGTAATCATGATGTTTTTGATGTATCTATTGTGTGGCGCTAAATGGATGGTTGGCTTTCCTTGCCACAGAACACCATCCTCATTGACAATCCACTTTTCCTTCGCCATACAGGATCATGTACCAAGGAGGCCTCTGTGGTTAGTTTAGTGAACCATATGAAATGTGGGCACATAGTACTGGCCTTTACCAGACAGAATGGAAGTATTCTTCCAGTAATTAGATGTGGAGTGGCCCATGTGGCTTGGGAATGTCTGCCTGTGAAGATCCGGCCTTATCAACACCACAGGGATGTCTGTTGGACATGATGAATATGCGATTGTCAGCTGCATGGGATGATGATTTGTCAGTAGCACATGGCTCTGGTAGGTTTAGCATGTTCTTGTACAATTATCTGTCTGTGTGGTTGCCCTTTTTATTTTCCTAGGCCTTGTGGTAGTACATATACATTATGGGCAGCTATATGGGGGTATGGTAATGATGTCTCAATTTGGACGATGGAGATATAGTTGTGGAGGAGGCCAATGGCTATAGTGATAACAGGTGTTGTTGTGAGGCAGTGTAATGTTGTTTGTGTCCATTCAATGTTGCAAAATATCTTTGTGGGTGGCCATATGAGCCGAGTCTGCTAGGATGTGGGTAACTGGCTAAGGGATGCTTAGGGAAGGAGGTAGTGGTTACTTTTGATGCCGGATAACGTGTTCTTTTGATGATAGTGTATTTTTGTACCTTTTGCAGGGGTTGGTAGGTGAGATCATCATCGACCCTGATGGAGATGTTATCGTGGCTCTTACCTTGGTGGAGAGGACTTGTGGCTGTAGGAGAGAGCTGAGAGGTTGCGGGCTCACAGACCACGGAATGTGTGGGTTCAGGATTGGCTTCGGCAACGGGACAACCTGAGTCACATGCGCCTGCTGCATCAGCTGAAGGATACTAGTCCGCATCATTTCAGGAACTGTCTCCGTATGTCCGAGGACTCTTTCATATTCCTATTTTAACGCATTAAGCCATTGATAGCCCGACAGGACACTTTTATGTGTCGAGCTGTGCCACCTGAGGATTGTTTGGCTGTAACTTTGAGGTTCCTGGCAACAGGTCGTTCGAGAACACACCTGCAATACTCTGCAGCAGTCTCACGGCCACTGCTGAGCCACCTGATCCCCGAGATGTGTAAGGCCATCGTGAGTTGTCTGCTGCCATCCTACATGAAGTTACCAACAACCCCAGCTGGATGGATGTGGTCAGAGGTTTTGTCG